>CADDXX010000348.1:468376-500571 GCA_902810485.1 Alauda arvensis | reverse complement strand
TTTTTTCCACTCCAAAAGAAAAGAAAAATAAGCAGGGAACAAACCGAGTGAAAATCTGAGAGCAAATCCCTCTGCTCGGAGCTCTCCGGGAATGGAGCGCGGCCTCTCAAAGGAGACGGGGTTGGGTTTTTTTTTAACTCCAGAGAATGATCCGCTAATGGCATTCCAGGGAGAATCCAAAGGCATAAAAGCTCCCGCCGGAGGCAGATTGGACGGGATGCGTTTGCTCAGGGAATCCGGGATAARGGATGCACAATCCTCCGGACACGAGGTTGGATCCCTGCGCTCTTCCCCATCCCAAAGCCTTTCCAGAAAATTCCAAAAGGAATTCAAAACCCAGCTCCTGGTCCAGCCTTTCCCGAGGGCTGATTCCCCTGGGAATCCAAACAGCCTCAATAAAATCCGATTTAATCCAAGGAAACCGAGGGAAATAAGGAATCCCAGCAGCCCAGAATGATTCGGGTTGAAAGGGACCTTAAATCCCATCCCAAGGATGGATCTCATCCCCAGGAACAGCTCCAGGCTGCTCCAAGCYCTGAGCTGGGTTTGGAGTTCAGCTCAGGATCCCTCCTGTCTCCCAAGGGAGGAGCAGACAGCTTCCCACAGCGATCCCGAGGGATTCTGCCTCTGGAATCGCTTCCTTGGGTTGTRCAAACACAACAAGAGCAGATCCGACAAAGCCTCTCCTCTCTCTTCTCCACAGAAACGGGAGGTGCCAGCTGGGAGAGAGGATTGGGTGGGAAACAGGGAGAGCCGGGCTCAGGGACAATCAATTGTTGTGAGAATTCATAAACGCCCCGCTGAGGAGGCAGCTGGAATCAGGCTTWAAATGATTGGTTTTAAAAATTAGAATGTGCAGGACAAAATTGYTGCTAATTCAAACCGGGGCAAAAGGAATTTTTTTTTTTTTTTTTTGAGAAGTCCGTGGTTCTTGTCCAGCTCTGGAGCCAACAGGTGCTGGGAATTCTGCTGATAGTGCAGAGAAATTTATTATTTTATTTATTATTTAATACGGGAGATAAAGGCTGAGATGATGCCTTTGTGCCAAAGCCTGGTGAGATATTTTTTTTGTTGCAAAACAAACCAAAAAAAATGGAGATTATTGATGCCAAACTTCTCAAAGAATCAGCCAGATCTGGAGCAATGAAGAGGTTTGAAAGCTCTGCCCAAGAAGGCATTCCTAGATGTTATTTTTAATTGTTTTCCCTGCTTTTTAAAGGTCTTTTTTAAAGCCCACTTTGAGGGTTTATTTATTTCCTTTTGGATCCAAACAAACCCAAGTTGTTGGGCTGAGGCYGAAGCCAGGAAAGAGCGAGGCACGATCTGAAACAGGGCTCGCTTAATGAAGAGGCGGGATTTAATTAGTGCCAATCAGGACACATTTTGGGAAGGCAGATTTCATTATCCGTGAGATTCCCGAACGGGTTTGGKTTGACTGAGGGCGATATTTGGATGGAGAAGCTGCCAAAGCTCCGGGCAGCTGCTCCARTGCCAGGGAAAGGAGCAGAATCCTGGAATTGCAGCTCCTGCAGCAACCAGAGCTGGTGGTGAGAGCAGATTTTTGGGTGGCACCACAGCTCGGGGTGAAAAATCCCTTAACCCAGAGGGTTTGGGAATGGGGAGACATCCGGGGAATGGGAGCGGGAGGCTCTCCTTGARTATCAGTCCGGGATATTGATGATCCCTGCGCCTCCGATCCCGGCTCCATCCCCGGATCTGCCCGCTGGCCGTGATTTTCCAGGCTGGSTTTGTGCTCTGGCTTTTGTTCCTCTCCTGGGAAATCAGCAGCGAGCTCTGCAACAGGCGGCCGAAAAGGAAAAATGAAGGAAAAAAAAAAAGGGGGGGGGAAAAGAAAAAAACTAATCACTTATTAGGACAAAGTGAGAAGGGAAAGAGCTGGGAATTGGGCTGGATCCAGGGGGGTTTAGATCCATCCCAGCTGGAGAATTGGGAGTGAGGGGCAGAGATGCTCCCCATGGGAAACTGGGAGCAAAGGAGGATCCCAGAGCAATCCCAGGATCGCTGCCAGGGGAATGGGAAGAGCAGCGCAGGGAGGGAAGGAGCAGCGCAGGGAGGGAAGGAGCAGCGCAGGGAGAGGAGGCAGAGCTTTCCCCGCAGCCAGAGGCTCCTTCCTGCTCTGCAAACCCCTCACGTCCCCGCAGGGCGAGCGGAACAATCCCTCCTGCCCTGGGCGCTCAGGGATGAGGGGACAGCCCGGGACAGCCCGGGGCGTTGTTGCTGCAATGTCACCGCCGGGCACAGGCTCGGCAGCGATTCCCGATTCCCTGAGACGTGACACGACAGGGAATTCATGGGATTGGTCCTGGAAGCTCGGCGGAGCCTGGGCTGGGAGAGGTCCGGGAGCGTTCCCATGGGGATGCAGCCCCTCCTGCCTGGGCTCTGCCCTGACACCGATCCCTGCTCCTCTCCCCAAACCGGGAGATGATTCCTGCCCATCAACAGCTCCATCAGTGCCGGCATCTCCTTTTCCCGGCACATTCCCGAGCCGCAGAGCCCAGGCGCTCCCATCAGAGCTCCCTGGAGAGCTCCACGCTCGGATCTCCTCAGGATGATCTCACCTGGTTCATCTCCGGGCCGCGGCCATCCCCCGCTGCCCCTCCCCCGGGAAAAAAGGCAGGAGATGGGAGCACGCAGGATGGATGGGAGCACGCAGGACGGATGGGAGCACGAAGGATGGATGGGAGCACGCAGGATGGATGGGAGCACGCAGGATGGATGGGAGCACGCAGGATGGATGGGAGCACGCAGGATGGATGGGAGCACGAAGCACGGATCACGCCACGTCTGGAGCCCGGGGATGCGGTCGGGTGAAGCCTCCAGAGGTGACTCAGCCCCGGGGAGGGCACTCGAGGCCGCACATCCAGCAGCGCTGAGCCGCGGATCCCAGCTCATCCCAAAAACCGCGGATCGCTGGGGGTTTTGGCAAAGGCAGAGCAGCAGAGCCGGGGCTTTGCTGAGCTTCCCGGGGGTTTGCTGGGTGAATGTGTGCGGGGAATTSCCAGCCATGGAGAGGGATGSMSCAGGRGGRTGSAGGGATGAGCTCTGATCCCTCCCSAGGAGGTGAATTCCTGTGATCAGARCTGTCCAGAGAGGTGAACGTGACACCAGAAATCAGCAATTATCCCATCAATCCAAACACGGGAATGGCTGCGATTGATTGATTTGTACAATTAATTAACTGTAGGATCCCACACTGGCACTTATCACCCATCTCTGGGAGGGGAGGAGGGAGCCTGGCACCCMCAGGAGCAGCAGATCCCAGATCCAGCTGGGAATATCACTGGGAATCCCAACATGCCAAAATGGAAGCATCAGGAATGGCTGGGGGTGTTCCAGGGGTTCTCCAGAGCCCCCAGTGTGCTCAGGGCCTTCCACAAAGCTCCAGGAATCCAAACCCTCTCCTGGCAGCACATTCCCAGCCCTTGGAYGTGCTGGCCCCTGGCGCTGCTGCCGCTCGGGATTTAATCCAGGAGAGGAGCCGATCCCATCCCCATCCTCTCCCTCCCTCCAGGGCCATTCCCAGGGTGTGCCAGGAGGATCCCAGGGGATGTGTGGCACGCAGGGAGCACCGTGCCTGCTCCAGGCCTTGCTTTGGGGATGTAGAAGCACAAGCACAGCCTGACAAAACAACCACCCGACCCCTTTTCCTTCCTGTCCCATCCCGAGGGGAACCAGAGCCACCTCCCCTCAGTCCAAACAGGTCCGAGCTGCTCCCTCCCAACTTCCAGCTCCTCCAAGAGGGATTTTTCCCACTCCACTCCTCGAGTTGAACCTGTTGCTCCCTGCTCCCAGCACACAGATGGGGCAGGGAGCGAGGCAGGGATGTCAGGAGCGATCAAATCAAGCGTCAGGAGAAAATTCCAGGGGGGAAGCCGCTTTCCCGGCTCATCTTGCCAGCCAATTATCCCCGTGACAGCCCGGACAGCAGCGTTTTCTCATGGCTGGGAGCTCCGGGAGGGGATGGAGGGGATCAGCTCCTTCCCCGAGGCYGCTGCAATGATCACAGAGCATTCCTCAGCCCCCGGCGTGTGCCAGGGCTGGTGGGGATCCCTTGGGAAAGCTGGGACAGAGCTGGAGATGAAGCAGATGTTTATTGAAAGGCCTCTGGGATACGCCTTGGGCAGGGCAAGAGCCTGGTCAGGGATGCAGCCAAGGTGGGCAGAAAATGGGCACAGAATGGACCCAAAATGGGCACAGAATGAACCAAAATGGTCACAAAATGGACCCAAAATGGGCACAAAAGGGACCCAAAATGGTCACAAAAATGGTCACAGAATGAACCAAAAATGGGCACAAAATGGACCCAAAATGGGCAAAAAATGGTCATAAAATGGACCCAAAATGGTCACAGAATGGACCCAGAATGGTCACAGAATGGACCACTGGTCATGWGGTCTCACACTTTTATAAGTTTTGGTCTATTTGCATATTTAATTGTCCAATTACTGCATCATTCTTGTTTTATCTCTTCAGTCCACCCTTGTCCCTCCCAGCAGCTGAGGTGGAAAGCCAAGGCCACCATTCCATCAGGGACACAAAGGGATTGGATGTCCCCGTGGGGCGGGGGGGACACAGCCCCGGGTGACAGCTGGCCCTGGAGTGACCCTGGCAGTGCCACCCAGGCAGCACTAACGGGGCTCAGGCTCGCTGGGCTCTGCTCAGGCACACAATTCCTCCCTGCTGCCTCCTCATCCGTGCAGCCAGGAGTGATCCCTGCGCTGGGGTCAGCACAGGACAACCTCAAAATCCACCCCCAAGCAGGGATTTGGGGGTGGAAAACGCAGCAAAAGGAGCAGGGAGGGAGGCAGGGCACCAAACCCCAAATTTGTCATCCCTGGCACAACCACGCTGAAAAGCAAAAGGAAAATGTCCGGAGGTAAAAAGGTTCTGGAGAAGGGAAGGTTGTGGGGAGAGCTCAGAGCAGCTTCTGGGATCTGAGAGGGTTCAAGGGAGCTGGAGGGGGAATTTCATCAGGAACTGGAATGGCTTCAGACCAAAAGAGAGGGGGTTTAGATGGGATATTGGGGACGAATTGTTCCTTGGGAGCGTGGCAAAGCCCTGGCACAGGGTGCCCGGAGAAGCTGTGGCTGTCCCTGGATCCCTGGAAGTGTCCAAGGCCAGGCTGGATGGGCTTGGAGCACCCTGGGATGGTGGAAGGTGTCCCTGCCATGGCAGGGGGTGGATGAGCTTTAACATTCTCCCACTTATTAAACCAAACTCCTCCCTGGGATTTGGACACCCTCACCAGGTGCACTTCCCAAAATGAGGTGTTTTTGTCCCCAAGGTGTGCTCAGGACCCTGCTCTGGGCTGGGACAGGGAGGTTTGGGGCAGATGGAGCCGGGGGAACCTTCCCTCCCCTGGCCTTTGTCACACGGAGCTTTTCCAGGCAGGCCGGGTAGAGATTTGCATCCTGGAGAAGCCAAAGGAAAACGAAGCCAGCCCCAGCTGGGGGAAGAGTCTCTGACTCCATCCATCCCTGCTCATAAATCCCAGTTCCCGGCTGAGCTGGGACCATTCGGGAGAGGTGTTTCATTGGCGCTCTCTGCAGGAGTTTCCCAGCCCCATCCAGGCTGGGATGGACCCCGGGGGCAGCAGCAGCTGCTCCTGCTCTGCTTCCAACAGCAGCGGAGCGCCGGGAGCTGCTCCGACTCCTCCCAGACACCCCCCGGGCTCCTCCAGGCTGGGAAAAACGGGATTTCCCCCCGTTTATTCCCTGTGCCAAACCCAGCCCGTGGAGGATCCGGCTGCCGCTCCCAGCCCTGCTCCATCCCACGGGATGAGGAGCATCCTCCTGCAGATCCAGAGGGGCCGCTCCAAAAGCTCAGAGGGCACCGGGATAAATGGGAGAGCCCCATTCCACACCGGGACATCCCACGGCAGCTTTTGCCACAGATTCCCAAACCTCTCTTCCATCCAGAGGCTCTCCCATCCCCACAACCCCACAGCGGCAGCCCCGGGCTGTCCTTCCCCCCTCCCCGCCTTTCCAAAGGGGTCGGATCCTCAGCGGGGCAGGATCCCCCTGCATCCCGCTGATGCCACATGACACAGCATCCAGAGGGCCTTAAAATAAACCCCAAACTCCCCCTCCCTGCTGAATTCCCTGCGGGAAGCGGGCCCGGCACGTGTGCGGCCGCACCCCCGCGTGTGCGGGCAGCAGCGCGCCCCGCGTGTTCCCAAAAAAAAAATATATATATCTATAAAAAACAAAAAAAAAAAAAAAAAAAAAAAAAAAAAAAAAGGGTTTTTAAAAGCTCTCAGAATTTAGCAACGATCGCCATGGATACCGATCACCGAAATCCCTGCGTTGCCACGGCAACGCCTTGGCCCATCCCGCCTGTTTATCCTGGAGCTGCCGCGCCGTTCGTCGGGAGCGGATCCGGGAGCGCCCTCCCCTCGGCGCAGGGAGGCAGGGAAACAATCCTCCGTGAGGAAATGGCTATTAATAGAGATAAAACAGCTCCAGCAAGGATCAGCACCGGCCTGGAGAGCTCCGTGCCTCTGTGCAAAGCCGCTCAATCCCGGGAAAACGCCGGGAGAATGAAAGCTCCGGCCGCGGGGAAGGAGGGGAGGGGCAGGCAGAGATGGAGAACGCGGGCTCGCAGCAATTTGGGCACCTTTAATTAACACCGAGGCCTGTAAGAGCGAGGATGGCATGCAAAGGAATGGGATCCTGGCTTTGGGATGGTTTGGRAAACGCTGCTGGAACAGCAGAGCCCAAAATCATCTGCTTTGTTCCAAAACTGGAGCTCCCAGTGGAGTGGATTTGTCGGTTCAGCACCTCAGGGTCTCGCTCAGGTTCTTGTGGGGTAAARAGAGGGGCTTTAGGTGGGATTTTGGGAATATCCCACCCTGTGAGGGTGGGGAGGTGCCCAGGGCTCAGGGTGCCCGAGAAGCTGTGGCTGCCCCTGGATCCCTGGAAATGTGAAATGTCCAAGGCCAGGCTGGACAGGGCTGGAGGAACTTGATTCCAGAATCCTGGAGGAACCAGGATGAGCTTTAAGGTCCAAGCCAAACAGAATTCTCTCTTCAGAGAGAATTCGGAATTCTCTCTGAAGCCCCATCCCTGCTATGGGAGTCACCACTCAAGGGCCTTTGATGAATTCCAGGAGCATTTTCCCCGGGTGGATCCCAGGCTGGGAAAATGGACCAAGGAGAGCAGGAATTCCTGCAGCCACTGCTGGTTTGGACAATGGTGTGGATCAATAAGGTCAAATTCCAGCAGATCCTCGTGGGAGAAGCCTCAGGGATTGATTGCAGGCAGTGTTYAATCCAAGCTCTTTATTAGGGACAGCAGCTGGGAGGGCTGAGGCCGGGGCAGGACACTGGGAATGGCAGAGATCCAGCAGGGATCCTCCAAGGGATGCTCAGGAGCCTCGAGGGATGGGAATCAAGGAGCAAAATCCCAAATCTGGGATGAGCCTGAAGGGTGGGAGCACATCCCACACCCACCCCACACACACAAAACATCAAATGCACCAAGATCAGTGGGATCAGGGAGTTTGGGAAGAGCCACCACTCATCCCTATTCCTCTGTCCTGGGTTTTATGGAGCACTTTGTTGTCCATAAATATCCATGGGACTGCCATCAAATTAAAAATTCCAGCCAGGAAAACAATCCCAAACTCCAGCTCAGACAGAACACTGTTAAATAAAAAGAATAGAAGGAAACCACAGCACTTCCCAGCCCGATTCCCAATGCACAGGAGAGTCAGRGAGTTCCTCCCCCTCCCATTCCCAATGACACAGATAAAGAGAGTGAGAAAAGCACCAGAAATCCAAAGATTTTTTTTTTTCCTCCACCAGGAGTCAGGAAAAGCAGGGAGCTGTCAAGATGTGCTAAAAATGTCACGGCCCTCCCAGCACTTGAGGCATTCCTTGGGAGAGCTGGGATTTCTCCAATCCAACGTTTTGATCTCGGAATTGTTCTTGTTCCTGGCTCCGTGGGGAAAAAYGGGAAGAAAGCAGCAAATTTTAGGGATCCTTTGAAGGTGTCCTGCCCAAGATTTACCAAAAGGGAAAAATCAGAGACACACTGGAGCCTCAGGCAAAGGAAGATTTCCATGAGTTGAGGAGCTCGTGCTGAGCTCCAGGGTGATCCTGAGGAAAAGTGAGCATGGGAAGGCTCCAGAGGCACCAGCAGGGACGTGGGACAGGAATTGCCACCCTGAAAACAGAACCTGGTCTCTGCCAAGAGGGTTGGGCTGGAAAATTGATTCCTCAGGTCCCAGCAAAGGTGTGGATTTGAAGGACACCTGCTCTGTTCCTGCCCTGATCAGGAGCTGCACGACTCAGAATTCCTCCCAGCCCAAAGAGCACAGGAATTCATCCCGGAGAAAAAGTCAGCCAAAGTCTCAAAGGGCTCGGGGAGATAAGGAGCTCGTCCTTGAGCAGTATCTGATCACCTCTGTCTGCACAAACACCGAGCACGCCGGGAGAATAAATGGATTTCTCCTCACCTACGTGGGGGAGGCACGGAGAGCTGGGAGCAGCAGGAAGGGGCTGGGAATGTCACCACAAAGCAGGAAGGGCTGGGAATGCCACCAAAAATCAGGAGTTAAAGCCAGGAGACGCTGAGAACTTTGATGAAGATGGAGAGTGATGGTGCTGGGGTGTCACCCCAGCACCATCACTCTCCATCTTCATCAAAGTTCTCAGMTGGGAACAGCCCCTCCCTCCTCTCCTTCCCTTCCTTTCTCCCTCTCTCCTTCCCCAGGGATGATAAAAACTCCCAGAGATGGATGCAAACTGTTGGATGTGTCCATAAAAACCAATCAATCCTTCTCCCAGGGTGGGATAATCGCCTTAGAGCCGAGCTGCTGCTCCCGGCCTCGCTGGGATCCCAGGGCTCTGCCCCCTTCCTGCCATTTCCCTGGATTTATCCCGGGGTTCTGCCCCCTTCCTGCCATTTCCCTGGATTATCCCCGGGCTGTGCCTTTGCTGGGAGATTAAAGCCTGTTTTACTCCAGGCTCTGCTGCTGCTCTGAGCTGATTTTATTCCCTGCAAAGTTCCAGCTCTGTTTGTAACGCTCCGAAAAGAGGGATCAGATGGGATCTGCCTGGAATTCCTGCATGCTGGCTGATTTCTGGGATCAACAACACCAAGGACCATCCCAAATGGGAATATTCCCACAGGATTAGAGAGGTAAAAACCAGAAAAACCAGTGCTGATGGAGCTAAGACATGGAAAACCTCAGGGCAGGCATCATCTCCTCAGCTTTGGCCTTGGGAATGGATATTTTGGGAATGCCTGGCTCCAGGAGTGAGGGAGTCAGGGATGCTGAGAGCTTTGGGAGCGTGGCAGGAGGAGCAGCTGGCAGAGGAGCCTGGGACAGAATCCAGCTCCTGCTCAGAGCACGGGTCCCTCCCTGGGGTCCCTGCACGGGGCTGGCAGCGATGGAGCCAGAAACAATCAGAGAAAGGGGTGGAAGGAGCAGCAGGAATTGGGAGCAGCAGGATTTGGGAGCAGCAGCTTCTCTCCTTCATCCCAGGATGTGCAGCAAGAACAGGATTGTCCTTCCTTCCCTCCCAATTCCAGCTGGGAGCACAGCAAGAGCATCTGGAATCACAGAACCTCGGAAGGGTTTGGGTGGGAAGGGACCTTCAGGATCCTCCAGCCCCTGGCACCATCCCAAGGCTGCTCCAAGCTCCAGCCTGGCCTTGGAATCCTCCAGGGATGGGGCAGCCACAGCTYCTCTGGGAATTCCCTCCCTGTTATTGGGAATGATTTCTCCCCWCTATCCCACCCTGGGTGCCTGCAGCTGGAGAACACAGGGACTGACAAACCATGGTAAGAAAATTATTTTTATTTCTTTTTATTTTCTTTTTTTTCTTCTTCTATTTTGGATTTCTTTTTTTCCCTTTTTTTTTTTAATGGAATTTCTGCTGTTTACAGATATGGTTTATTCCTGATAACACAGCTTGGCAGCAATTTAAAAATAAAAAAAAAATAAACAAAAACAAACCCACTGCAACTGAATTAAACCCCATAAATACCAGCCCAGAAAACAATGGACAACCACCACTATTTCTATACAGGAACTATTATTTAATGTCACATTTYTGACAACTGTAAAATGGGCTACAGACTGTGGGCAAAAGGCAAGAGGTGAAATCTTTTTTGAAACACCAGATGTAGAATAAACAGCTCATTTCTCAACATTTACATGATTCAACATCAAACTGATGACATCCTAAATGTATTCCTTTTAAAGGATAGAAATTTTGCAATAAAATATTACATTTCATTTAATACTCTGGTACAATACTTCATACATTGCAGGAGAAAAAAACAAAAATAAATGCAAGGCCTATTCCACCTAATAAGATCCTTTTTTTTTTCATTAGTCTTTAGTACTGCAATAAAAAAAATCACAGTAATGTCATAAATAAACAGGCTTGAAATTATTCATTACCTYTCACTATTGAAAAGGGAGAAACGAACAATTAATTTGAAATAATGGAGTTATGGGTAGGGAAAAAAATCAAACCCTGACAAACACATCTTAGTCCCAGCTGTGAATTTCCTCAGAACAAAAGGAGGGGACAGGTTGGGTACCTTTGTTAGCTGTGTCCTGGTTAATCATGTCTCAAACACATCTTTTAGGAGGGGAAAAAAAAAAAAGGGAAGTTTGGTCAGTGTTAACAGAACCAATCAGGCCTAAGAGGAGTTAGCTGAAATGAAAAGTTTCTCTAAAACATTCAATAAATGGAGTCTGCAGCAAATTCACACTGGCATCAATCACTGGGAACATCCCTGGTGGGACAAAGCTCCTCCAAGAGAGCCCTGGGGTCCCTTCTCCATCTCTGCCCCAAGGGAATTCCCTAAAGCTGGGAATCCCTGATCCACACTCACTGATCTCCCCTGAACCAAAGGAAGTTTTATCTGTCAGAATCCCAGAGTTATCTGCTGGAATTAACACAGGAAATGCTTTAAGAGCCCTCCCTGTCTCTGGTGACAGATTCCAGGGCTCCCCTTTGGTTCAGAAAGGAGAATTCCATCCTTCAGCCACAATCCTTCAGCTCCTGCTCCCCCCTCTCACTGACATCCCCCCACCACGTGCTCCCCAGGATCCCACACAYCCTGCAGCAAGAATTCCCTGCTTCCCAGGAGGACAAATTCCAAATGGAAGCCTCCAGAGGCAGGTTCTGAGCTGCCTTCTGCTGACACAGGCCCAGCTTTTAAAGACACTTCACACCAGCTGAGTGCAGAGAGTTGAGATTCCCTCAGCATCCTTCCCTCCTTTCCCCTCTGACTTCCCAAACCCCACCTCACTCCAGCCTCTGAAGGGCAGAATTTGGCTCTGCATGGAGTTTTGAGGCAAATATTCCATTACTCCATGCAAATCTCAACCCTTCCAAGTGATCCCTGCTGAGCAGGAGGGAGCTGGGAGCAGGGACAGGCTGGCAGGGGATGGAGAACAGGAATCTCACTCCCAAATCACCACATTCCTCTCTCCTCATCTGCTCCAGTCCAGGAAGGGCACAAGGATTCAGGGCTAGAGCAATAAGGCTGTGAAACAGCAGTGAACACATTTATGGTGTTGCTGCTGCCAGGAGTTCCAAAAAAAAATTAAAAAATCAAATCCCAAAGCCCCCAAAGGGGGACGAGAGGCCAGGGAATAAAATTCTGCTTAACATCAATGAGGCACCTTCATTCAGCTCCAACAAACTGCTCAAATATTGGGATTTGCAAAGCACTCTGATGGAATCTCCCACAAAGCTGCACCAATTCCAGCAGAACCCCACCAGGAAGGCCAAGAAACCCCATCCCAGTGCCACAGGAAGGTCAGGCATCCCCTGTGAGGAATGGGAATCGTCCCTCAACACCTCTGAAGTCACAGAATGTCCCCAAAAAGCAGGGACAAGGAGCCTGGTCCTGCCCTCCATGGCTCCAGGAATGCTCCAGGACACAGGCAGGGCAAGGAATGAAGTGGAAGCTCCCCAGATTTTCCTTGGGGAGTGTCTGGAAGAGGCTCCAGGTGGTTTTTCCATTGGGACAGGGAGGTGCAGGCAGCTCCCAAAGGCACTTGGGGTGGGGCAGTGCTCCCCCAGTGTGGCCTGGCTGCTCCCTGTCCCTCCAGGAATGCTGGCATCCCTAAAAACCCTCCACAGCTGCCAGCACGAGGGGAGGAGGGGCTGCCTGACACCAGCAGGGGGTTACTGGTTTCACTGGTTTTAATATCCTGCAACTTCTTAATTAATACTTGGATTCTACCTGTTCAGTCTGATTGAACTGAGCACAAAATCAGCACAGAGTGTCCTCACACAGCACCCCCAGGTCTCCTGAAGGACACAGGGAATTCCTATTCTGGGCACAGACCACAGGAAAAAAAAAAACTTTGTTTGATGTCAAAGCAACTTGGCATAAATCCCTCCAAAACAGCCTATCAACACTGGAATCAAAGCCACCAATTAGCACAAAAAAAAGCACCTTCATCTCCAGAACTGCTCAGCCCAGGAAGCTCAGTCTTGAGTTTGAAATGTATCAGGACTAATGTGATCATGCACTYGGGTTCTGCTCACGCTGGTGATCCACTGCTTTCCAACAATCCACGTTGTTCCCATCAGGATTTTACATCTCATGTCACAGATTTCTCCATGGCATTGCTGTCCCAACCACCCACCCCTCCCAAAACCAGTGTCCCCTCCCAAAAAAAAACCCCACAACTGCTCAAATAAGGAAAAAAAAACCCCAAAAAAAACCCCACTAACAGCCATACTGTGAAACCAAAATACTATTAAAAAAAAAAACCAAAAAACAAATGGATGACAGTCCAACAGTTTGCAGGATTTCAAAACTGACTCTACAAAGTAATTGTCTACCTTGTAGAAAGGATTTCCTTTTATTTGGAAAAAGGAGCAATTGGAAATTGGAGAGAAGAGATAAAAAACAACCTTTAGATGCTCTGAAGTTTTGCCTACTGAAGRGTTAAAACCGTAAATAAAAAGGTACCAAGCCCTCAGAGTTCACTGCTCACGTGAAGCTTCTTCCATCTCTTTCTTGACCTTTTTAAAAACCATTTTCATGTCTGGGAAAGGGGAAAAAAAAGAATTATTGAGGGAAAAAAGCCAGCAGTTGTTTCTTATTCAGGCATTTGCACAGAAATGCTCAGTTTTGACTCAATAAAGTTTAAACCAAAGTCTCAACCTTCAAAACCGTGTGGGTGCTTTGGCAGTAAAAGGTGAGATTGTGGATAGAGGTCATGAAAATGAAATTAAAATCGGCTTTTGGAACTCAGGCACCTTATGGGGATCAATTCCAAGCACTTTGGGCATTCCTGGGTAGATTTTCTCCCCAGCCCCTCCCCTCTGGCCATACCCACCTGCAAGGCTCTGAACATCTTCTCATCTGAAACTCTTCTGCTGTTGCATCAGCCCCACATTTTCATATACTCTAGCACTATCTTCTCTCATTCTGAAATGAAATCAGGGTTTAGAGTCCCACCAACCTCATTTGAGACAAGAAAACAAACCCCAATAAAATCCTATTATACACACCACAAAAAATCAGGGACAATTCATTCAACTTGATTTCTTTCCAGAGGAAAGCCCAGGGCAGGCTCTGGGGTAACTGAGCCTCCTTTGAGGTCTCTGAATGTGAGATAGAACAGCTCAAAAAGTGAGAGCAGGACTGAACTTACTCTGGACACGTTGGGGTCGGGGTGCAGGGGGGGAGAGGGCTCTGATCCCCGCTCGTCTGGTCCGATAACGAATATTTAATGTTTGTGTACTCGTGACCTTTCCTCTTGCTCTTCTGCCAAGCAAAACACACAACAGAAAAGCCATGTTTGGGGTTAATCCCAGCAGATAACCATGAAGACAGTGAGGAGACAACCATGGGTGTTTTTGGGGTTTGTCTGTGAGGAGAGAGCTCAGCTCTGCACACCTAAAGCTCGGCTCCAGCTTCAGGGTGAGACAGAACCCGAAAATCCCCATTTTTCCCCCATGCCACCATCTCCAGCACAACACAGCAAACCTCTGAATGCACTCAATCCTGCTCTCCTTGGCAGGAAACTYCCCATTTCATTCTTGAGCAGCCAGTGGGGCTTCCCACTGACCTTATTTGCAGCCTGGAGCTGGGGCCAAGCGAGCGCCGCCGCGGTTCTGCAGGAGCYCTGATAAAGCAAGAGCTGAGCCCATTAGGTTTGGTATAAAAAGCAGCCAAGCTGTTATTTGGATCCTGCACATATGCTGCAGGGCTGCAGCCAATTGTGCTGGCACCCAGCTCCAGATCCTGCCAGGGAACCACACAGGGAAAGAAATGGGAGAGGGATTTTTCCTTTTTCCGGGCCTTCGCAATGGCTGAAAACACTGAAACCTACATAAAAATGGAAGTTTTGCAGGGAATTGGGGTTTGGGGAGGGGGCTGTGGGTTTATTTGGGGGTTTTTAATGCTGTAACAAATCCTGAGGCCTGACCCAATCTCACAGCAGAGCCTCCAGGGAGTTCTGGCTCCTGAACTCCCGTTAAGAACATTCCTAGGAATGAAGCTTTTCCAGGATGGTTCTGCTGAAACTCTCTCAGCTCTGGTGATCCTTAAATCCCTCTCAGCCAGCATTTTATAAAGCTGTCCTGAGCAGTTTGTGGGAACACAGCTTGGGAAAGGTTTTGTGGAGCAAACCTGGATTTGCTTCACTGAGCAAAGCCTGGCAGACAAAGATGGATTGGTGGGCACAGGATTCATGGAATGGGCCACAAGGACACTTGGTAGGAACCAGCTGATAAAGAAAAACTCACTCAGTGCATGTTAGAAAYTCCCTAGCAGGGAAAAAAGACACTAAAAGGAGTAAAAATATGGATTAATTAGCATAGAAAGCAAAAGGTACAAATCCCAGCTGCTCTGAGGTCAGGGCAGCAGCAGGGACAGGGAGAAAACATCAGTTCTTTATCACAAAACCAGAAAAGTTCTGTAAAACCCCCCCAGAACTGGAGTGCAAGGAATTCCCTGAACAGGAAAGGATGGGGGGAAGGCCACCAATTATTCCCAAACTGATCCCACCACACTCCTGGAAGTGCTTYTTGCTGGATCACCACACTCACCCTTTCATTTTCCACTCAGATCCATTTCCTACCAATAAATCCCCAAAATTGGAGTGATCAGCATTTGATTTTCCCCTTTCAGGAATGCAGGGAACAAGCTTTGAAATCTCATTAAAACACAAAGACCAAGAGGTCCTGCTTTAATTAACAAACCCTTATCTTTTATTCTTCCCCCACAGGAAATTCTAAAATATGGAGGAAATGTGAGAATCTGGGAGCAGGGCTGGGCACAGGGAGGGTGGGAGAGGATTCCACTCAAAWTAAGGTGAGGGTTCCACCTAATATTTTAATGAGAAAATTCAATTTAGTAATTTAAGGAGAGGATTCAACTCAATAAGGTAAGGACAGGATTCCACCTGATAATGTAAGGAGAGGATTCCACTGAATTTAAGGAGAGGATTCCACTGAATTTAAGGACAGCATTCCACTCAATTTAAGGGCACGATTCCACTCGACAATTTAGGGAGAGGATTCCACACAATGTTTAAAGGAGAAGATTCCAGCTGATAATTCAAGGAGAGGATCCCATTTAATAATTGAAGGAGAAGATCCCATTTAATAATTTAGGGAGAAGATCCCATTCAATAATTCAAGGAGAGGATCCCATTTAATAATTTAGGGAGAAAATCCCATTTAATAATTGAAGGAGAGGATCCCATTTAATCATTCAAGGGGAAGATCCCATTTAATAATTCAAGGAGAGGATCCCATTCAATAATTCAAGGAGAAGATCCCAATTTAATAATTCAAGGAGGGGATCCCATTTAATAATTCAAGAAGATCCCATTTAAGAATTCAAGGGGAGGATCCCATTTAAGAATTCAAGGGGAGGATTCTATTTAATAATTCAAGGAGAGGATCCCATTTAATAATTCAAGGCGAAGATTCCACCTAACAATTTAATTAACTCTTAAGCATAACGAACTGAAATACAAGACCTTCACACCTTCACACCCAGCCTTCCCACAACCAAAATCCCTCCCCAATTCCTGCTCCCTGCTGGAATCCTGGTGTGTTTTTTGGGCTGGACCCACCTGCTCCTCCTCGATCCTGCGCTGGAGGGTCTCGATGTAGTGCTGCACTGCCATGTAAATGAACCTGTACTGGGCCTCAGTCTGCACCATCCCTGAGCGCTGGGACCTCACCATCTGGATGGTCTTGGGCACATCGATGTCACAGTCCACCCCTGGGGACAGCCATGGGCGTCAGAGAGCAGGAGAACAATCCCAGTGAGGGTGGGGCTCACCYGGACCCTCCCCTCAGCACTGCC
This sequence comes from Alauda arvensis, assembly GCA_902810485.1. Classification (NCBI taxonomy): domain Eukaryota; kingdom Metazoa; phylum Chordata; class Aves; order Passeriformes; family Alaudidae; genus Alauda; species Alauda arvensis. The sequence goes on along the minus strand of CADDXX010000348.1, from coordinate 484,240 downwards.
GGGGTGGATCTGGGAGCAGGCAGGGGAATCAAAAAGGGGGGAAAAGGCACAGAAAGGCACCTTTCTCTCTGATGATGTCAATGAGGATGTCAATGACAATGAAAGTTCCTGTTCGGCCAATCCCAGCACTGGATGAGAGGGGAAAAAAAGGGAATTTCATTGTTTTGTTCTTTGAACAGCAAAATCCCAGCCAAAGGAAGAGTSTGGCATTAKGAGAMAGGAGRGYYCYAAATTAKAGCCAGGGRMTTCCARATTAGAGMCAGGGGATTCCARATTAGAGCCARGGRMTTCCAAATTAGAGCCARGGRMTTCCAAATTASAGMCAGAGYCAAACCAGACCTCAAGGAAGGGACAGAAATCAACACTTCTCTCCCTTTAGTGTTTATAAATACTTCTGAAGCAGAAAAAACCCATGAAGTCAGATCTAATAACATTTAATAGCATTAAATCTAAATTTAATAGTGTTAAATAGTGTTTCCTTGCCTAAAAAGCATCTCTCATTTACCAAGCTGGGAGCTCCCAAAAAGGAGAGAGCTCTCACAGGTGGGATGAGATGTCAGAAATCCCATGATCCTGCACTTGGAATGCTCCAGCCAGGATTGCTCCCATCTTCTCACCCAACAGCAGAAATCTTCATTTATACAAAGGTTCACACTSTGAAATCCTTTCCCAAAGGGACCACCCAGAACGTGGCATTGCACAGACAGAAAACAGGGAATTCTGAGCAATTCCAAGGGAAAACGGAGCTTTTTAAAGGCTCAGCTCCCCATGCCTGAAGGAGGAGTGGCAGGAGGAGCCCAGCCCACCATTCTCACCTGCAGTGGACCACGACAGGCCCTGCATCAGGAATGCTCTCCTGCTTGTGGTGCACCTCCTCCAGGAAATCCAGGACTCCACCAGGATCGCTGGGGACGCCGTGGTCGGGCCAGGTGCGGAAGTGGTACTGCCACACTGTCCTCTCTGTGTTCCCCTGGAAACACAGCCCTGCAGGTCAAACCCAGCTCCTCACGGGGCATCCAACCCAAATCCCTGTGGGCATGTCCCAAATCCAACCCATTTCCCTTTGGGCATGTCCCAAATCCAACCCATTTTCCTTTGGGCACATCCCAAATCCAGCCCATTTCCCTGTGGGCACGTCCCAAATCCAAGCTGAGCACGGCACCCGCAGCTCCCAAAGCGTGGAACAAACCAGGGCCCTTCCTGGCCTGGCACATCAGSCATGAAATCTGCTTCTCCTCCCTGATCCAAGCGTGGAAGTGCCATTTCCACACTGTTTTCTCACCTTTTTAGCCCTCCCCTTAAGGGAGTTTTCCACCCCCTGGAGCCACACACAGCCCTTCCTTCCAGTGCATTTCCGTGAGGGAGTACACGTCTGGCTGGGTGGAAGTGTCCTCAGTTTAAAAGCATTATCCCTCCTCCCAGATYCCCTGCAAGCTCTGCAGCAGTTCCCTCTCCTGCCAAAAGCTGCTTAGGCAGGAGAATCTTCAATTATCCCAAGGGCAAAGAGAGAGAGATGGATGGAACTGAACATGGAGCTTCAAAGAAAGGCAGGGCTCCATTTATCCATCTCCCAGTGCTGTTATTGATCCCAGAAAAACGGGCTAATCCTGCCATTTTTCCTTTGGTGGTCAAAGCACTGAGCTCCTGTGGCACTCACCTGGCCAACTTTGGAAAGTTTCAGCTCCCTCAGGGTGTAATCATGGGCTGCACTCTCCTTCACGTTCCTGACACGCATCACGCCGTACTCCTTCAGGGAATACTCATCTGGCCAGTACTTGACACATTTACTCTGCAAGGTTGCAAAAGAAAATCAAATGAACAACATAAAAAGAAAGGGTAATCAGGCAGGGAAAAACAAGGGAAAAAAAAAGGAAATAATCAGGCAGGGAAAAACAAAACAAAACAAAAAAAAGGAATAATCAGGCAAGAAAAAAAAGGAAAAATCAGGCAGGGGAAAAAAAAAAGCTGCTTTGTAAATTGGTTAACACAACCCTGAAGCTTTCATTTCAGAGTCCACAGAGGGTAAAAGAAGATTTTAATGGGAATTTTCTCCTCTTGTAACAACCACCTGGGTAATTTCAAACAGGTCACCTCTCCTCTCAGCACTTTTTGGGATATTTTGGACAGTTTCAAAACCTGGAGATTAAAATCCTGTTGTTGGTAAMCCCCCAGCCATGGGTCTCAAAAAATACAGAATTCCAGCAGAATTCAGCCCAAACCCTACAGAAGTAAAGGTCAAAGGTATAAATAATTTCCAATGGAAATAAAACTTGGATGCTGCTTTTCCATGGCTTGCAGCAGCAAGGGCTGACACAGCTCTGGTTCCATCCCCACAGAGGGTCCAGGCTCCTGCAAAGGCAGCAGCTCATGGGTCTGTAGCTCCTAAAATGCAGAGTTTTTGGGGTGCTGCTTCTCCATCCCTTGCCCAGGGATGAATTCCATCCACTGAGGAATGGATTCACCCCATCAGCACTGGGATTTGGCTCCTGTGGCAGGTCAGGGAAGAGCAACTCCTGGGAGTGCAGCATCAAAGCAGGAATCACTGCAGGAGCAGCTCCCAGCAAGGGCAAACACAAACCAAACACCAAATCCTGCAGAGCAATAGGGTCTGTTTGCAGTTATTCTGAATATTCAGGAAAAAACACAGCCCAGGGAAGCTCCTTGTGCCAGCCCAAGGCAGAGTAAGATGGATGAGCACTTGCCCAGGTAGGAAACAAAATGCTTTAATGCTATTTTTGCCCCTCTTTCCCTGTCACAAGGGGAGAAACTCAAGCAAATGCACTGAAAGTGAAGCAAATGCACTGAAAGTGAAGCAAATGCACTGATTTTGGGAAAGAACTTGCAGTTTTCAATGCTCTGAGCAGTTGGTAGAGCAAGCCCAAACAGCAACACGATGTTAAAATAAGCTTTACTCTGCTGGAAGTTGCTGAACTGCCTCCAAAAGCCCMAAACTCTTTTAATTTCTTAAGGATTTGCTGCTTCTGCACTTTAAAGCACATCCAGGGCTGGGATATTCCACAGTTCCTCCCTCCCTCAGGCTATGAGCTCTTGGAGGCAGCTCTGCTGCAAAGGTCTGCAAAAGAGCTTGGCCTGAGATAAAAAAGCTTTGATTTGGTATCAGGATTGGTCCTTGCAATTTTTTAAGAAGTGAAAAAAGCATCAAAATCCAATCTAGGATAAAGAAAGAATGAGCAATGCAGCACTGATGAATTGAAGTGTTTTCTCCAGTAAAAAAAGTTGAGCAAACTTTGGGAAGAATAATGGAGAAACTGCAGAGGAGCAGAGGCCATTCAGGAGGTTCTTAAAGAAATCATAAATAACTTGAAGGAAGAAAGGTGTATTCAAGTCAAAAACAACTCCATCATTGATTTCTCCCCTTCCAAAGTAAAGATTCTCACTGGGAAGGGAGAGCCTCTCCCTCCTTTCAGTGAATCCTCAGGAAGGGAACACAAATCCTGTCCCTGCAGCAGGGTGATGGAGTGGCAGAACTTTACAAAGACTAAAAAAAGATCCACAAGACAAAGACTAAAAAAAAAATTACACAGGACAAAGTCCAACAAACAGCTTTGACACCTCAGTTAATGAGAATTCTGTAAAATCTTCTGTTCTTTGTCTTCAGTCCACACACACAAAGTTCCTGGGGGTGAGGAACCCCTGCAATCATCAGTCACCCACAAAAAAGCTTCAGGTTTTAATTTGATTTTTTTTTCTCCCCTACAAACAGCTTTCCCTTCAGAAACAGATCATGGGGATGTGGAAAAAGGTTTAAAAAAGGTGGACAATAGTGTGTGGAAGAAGCAGAGAAACTTTAAAAGAAAAGGAGAGAGAGCAGAAAGTGTTTATCAAACAGAATAAAAAAGATCAGAAGCAACAAATTCCCAAGATAAATCCAAGCTGTGTGTGGCTGTTGCCAGGATATCAGTGTTCAAACTAAAATAAAATATCCCCAGGTTTGCCAGGGAGCAAGACAAGATCCCTGTGCTCCAAATGGAGATTTTTGGGAYRCACCACTGAAGGGAAAATTCCTCTCTGACAGCATTAAATCCTGCCAGAGCAGGTGCCAGGTAAGAAGCATCTCTAYATTCAGGATTGTAACAATAAAATCCCATTATTCTGCTCATTTAGGGAGGTCCATAAGGCTTGATGAGCTGAAATAATTGGCAAGACTTTTCCTCCAGGAGCAGGGAATTTTTCCCTTCAAGGACCCAGAATTCCTGCTTGGCCACATCYCCCATCCCAGTGCCTCCTTCCTTAAGTTTGAAACCCAGAGATTCACATCCAGCAGCTCCAATTTCAGCAGGCAAACCTCAAGAAAGGGAGGTTTGATATGACAGGAACCTATCATCAATCAATCTATCCCAATAATATCATTTTCTCCCAGTGAATCCAGTTCCTGCTTGCACTCAGATGTCAGCACCTTTCCCAAARCCAGCTGGAGTTTGCTTTTACCTTTCCTCTTTCCACCTCTTTCGTGGTCATGACAATAACTCTGGAATTCTCCTGGAACACCATCCTCCAGAAATCATTCACTGTGTTCTGCAGGCAGCCTTGGGTAGCAATGTAACTCTTTTTTGGCTTGGAGTTGTTGCACTTGGTTTCAAACTCAGGCTAGAGGAGGGGGGAAAAAAAACCCCAGCAATTTAACAAGTGGTGACAAGATTCCCTTGGATTTAGGGAGGATGGGAATCCACTCACCATAATAATATTAGCATTGATATAGTCTGACACAGGTTCATTGGGATCACCATCGTGGAGAACAACCCTGGTGTGATCAACTGCAAAAACACACCTGCATGTCAAGCACTTGCATTCTGCACTTGTGAACACACTGCAGCTATTCATTAATTATTTAACTTAGTAAATCAGTGGTTAGAATATTCCAAAATTGCCTCTTTTGCTTCCTTGAAAGGAGTGGCTGTGACTAAAACATGTCCTGAATTCAGGAGCACGGGGACACTCAAACACTGAGTCAAGGCAAAGCCTTGGGATTTTGTTACAGTTCTGTCCCCCACAAATGAATCCTCTGAAATTTAAGCATTCCAGCCTGTTGAGTAACAGCTGAGGCTTTTAAATGAAAGCTGAAGATAAAAAACCAATATTACAAATATCTACAAAAGGCAAATGTGTGAACCCAAGTTGGAAATCACGGGATAATCCTGGAGAGAGGGGAAATGATCATGAAAGAGAAGCTAAACCCTAGTGGTACTTAATTAACCCTGTATTAATGAGGAAAAACAAACCAGAGGAACATTAAATGGCAACAAAGGGTCGATACTCACAGGGTAAAATGTTTTTGTATCTGTTTTTGTTCTTGTTTTCCTGGCGCTGCCCTTCCTTACGGCTGTAGAGGAGTTTGCATTCCTGCTGCTGCAAGGTCTGAGGGGAAAGCACACACACAGGGGAGGGTCAGAAAAAAAGCAGGATGGACTGCTCCATCCTCCCAGCAACCCCTTCTCCCAGAGAAAAGGGACATTCAGTGACTATAAGTGGTTTATCCATGAATTATCCATGAATTATCCCAGTGAAGGAAGAACCCGGAGTGGGGGTTTCTGGAACACAACGTCCCAGGGACAGCAGCAATCCAAAATTTCACAGCCATGCAAATCTTCCCTTCTCCCAAAGCTCCTTGGAGCTGGAGGCACCAGGATCCCMATGCTTTCACCCCCAAAGCAGTTCTGGCCCCACTAAAAGGGACACTCAGGCTTTGGAAGCTGCTCCCTCTCCTCACTCCCACCCTCCAGATTCTTGCTTTTATTTAACTGAGCACATTTGCTCACTCCTGTCTCAGTCTGATACTCCCTCTCTTAATGACCTTGGATAATTAGGCTCATCCCAAAGCCAGGGAAAGCAAAAGAAATGTGAGAGTTCCAAGCTTGTGACAAAGGACAGAAAAAACAGCCCCCAAAGCGTTGCCTGTGGAATTCCAGGCAAAAGGACTGAGAGCTCAACTTTCCCAGCAAGTCAAAGCATTGAAGCAATTAAGTGTGTGCAAACCACATCTTCCTTCCTAGAGTTAATTATGATTGCTTGGAGCATCCCTGAGGAGAGATCCACGAGCAGCAGCAGCAGCTCCCAACAAGCCCATTCAGAGCTGGAACAGCACAGCCATAAATCTGGAATATCCTCCCCGACCTCACTCCAACATGCCAGCTCAGAAATAACCATTCCTCAGAAGGAAAAACATTACAACGTTCCTGTCTGGTGGTTCCTGGGACAGGAGGCTCATTCCTGCCTGGAGACAAGGAATTTAAATTCACCAGCTGGGCTGGCACAGACAGGGATCCATGGACAACCTGGAGTGTGTTCTCCCCACTCCTGCCACCATGGGGGACAGCTGGGGCTTCCCTGAGGGCACTAAAAGTGTTAGAAGAGGGGAAAAATTCCCCCAAAAAAAAAAGGGTAGTGCTGAGCTCACTGACAGCAGCACAGGGGAAAAAGAAGTGCAATGTCTCACAGGTAAAATCTTTCATTTATTGGCTTTTCCTTCTGTAAGGAAAACACTTTTTTCCTAAGGCCACACTGAGAAATCCACTCCAAGAATTTTTTTTCAGCATGTACCAGAGGTCAGGAAAGAGCTGTGGATTAACAGCTCAGTTATATTTTGCCATTTCTGATCAAAGAGGGTTTCTCCAAGCATGGTCACTCTGCAGATCCATCCCAATTCAGGAAGTTTCCCAGAGCAGCCTCTCWGGAGCTCCCTGAGCACTTCCCAGTTTCCTGTTGCCATCTGCTGGTGGAATTCCAGGCTCCACTGGTGGTTTGTGAGGTACAAACCAGTCCATTCTATCCAGCCTGGAGTGTTCCAGGCCAGATTGGCTGGGGCTAGGAGGAACCTGGGACAGTGGAAGGTGCCCAGGGTGTCCCAGGTTCCTCCAAGCCCCAGCCAATCTGGCATTGAACACTTCCAGGGATGGGGCAGCTTCTTTGGGAAGAGCTTCTTCCCAATATCCCACCTAAACCTCCTCTAGTTTGAAGCCATTCCCCCTGTCCTGTCCCTACACAAGTCTTTSTGGAAGAAAATTGGAATTTTGCCTGCAGAGAGAAATGAAACACCAAAACAAACCAGAAATAAATCTCCACAAGTCCAAGGAAGGCATTTCATCCACACTGATCATCCCAGAGCTTTCTACCACTTCCCAATGGCTTTGAGATCCCCAAAAATGAGTATCAAAAAGCCACAAGGACAAGGGCAATGGATGGAAAGGGAAGTTTCCCAAAATAAATGATTCCCAACTTCCCAAAGAGCAGAAGGAATTTGTGCTGGTGGGACAAACACAGGAGTACATGAGGCTCCCTCATGGAAGGATTGAGCCAGGATAAAAAGCACTGGGAGAATCAGGAAAAAAAAAAGGCAAATATTTCAAGCCACAAGAGTGGAGCTGGCAAAGCCCTGGGGATGGGAGTAAAATATTTCAAGCCACAGGAGTGGAGCTGGCAAAGCCCTGGGGATGGGAGGAAAATCAGGGATCAGAAGTGACAGAGAGGAGGAAACACCAGGAAAGGTAAAACCCAACGTGACTTCAGCAGCGTGAGACTGAACACTGCAGGAAATGCTGTGGGAAAAACACTGCAGGAAACACGAGTTGGGATGCAAGGAATTACCTCAAACTCTTCCCAGAAGCCCTGCTTGACTTTATCCGTGGTCTCTGCCAGTTTGCTGAGCTCCCTGACGCGGCTCTCGATCTCGGCAGCGTTRATCCTGGTGGTGTTCAGGGGCTGGGGGAGCCCAGACAGCACAGGGTCACCAAAAACAACCCAAAAACAACCCAAACACAAACCCCCCAAGGTAAGGATGGAGTTTTAGGATGCAGGCATCTTTTTGGATGTCAGAGTTTTGGGATTTAAGTAAAGGGCAGTGAGGAAGGGGACACTGAATAATTGTTTTTGAAGTCTCACTGTTTTTATTTAATGTATTAAATTGTCTCATTTCTGGACCTGCTCTTCAATTCTTACAGGATGACACCAAGAAATTCTGCACATCAGGGACAACACTCTCACTGTTCCCATTTCAATGACTTTGTCATCCATTTCATGAACTTTAGCCCCTCTTTTTTTTCTTTTTTTGCCTCAGAAAAGAGAAAGTCTTGCAGAACGTACAGAAAAGCTGCATTTTAACAGCACACCCTGGAGGTGTCCCCTCCTCCTCACCTGTTTGAGTTGCAGCACAGTGCCCAGAGTCTCCACCATGGGGTTCTTCTTGTAATGCTCCACCAGATCTGTCAGRGAGTCAAACTTCTCCCCTCCGCCAACGTCGTATTTGAGATCCTGGCAAGACAAAATGCTCCTCACAATGAATGCACTTCCCACACCAGCACAGCCACAGCAGCTCCAGGCTGTGCCTTGCAGCAGAAATAACCTCCAAAATCATGTGGAGAAGATTCTGCTGAAATCCTTCTGCTGAAGGATGGAGCTTTAATAAACAGAAATACAGACACACTGCAGGACATCCCCTTTTTTTTTGCCGTCTCCTTGAAAATCTGCTTTTTTCTGCTTTTTTAGAGAGCTGATTCCCTCTGAACTGAGCTCAAGGAGATACTGGAGCTACAGGATGAGAATCCAGGGATTTGAATTGGTTTCCTGAACTCAGTGTGTGATTGGGTCCTGAAARGTTGGCACTGCCTGGCACCATCCTGATTTTCAGGAAGCAATGCCAAATTATTTTCCTCAAAGACATAAATGCTGACTGCAAATCAGAGAGGTTTTCTTGRAAAAAAAATTAAACCTATTCTGGTAATTCAGGGTCATTTCTACCCCTAAACTACTTCTGTGAATGCATTTTAGGTGATTTTATGAAATCTAGTCATTGCACTGTGTTTGGGCACAACAGAAGTAAAAGAGAATAACAAAAATCCATGTTTTTTTTTTTTTATCTATGATTATTTTTCAAATAGCAACCCATGGAGATGGATGAAATTATTAAATTCTAGTTTTGATATATTTCAGTGAAGAACTACCTTACACTAAATAGCAGATTTGGATTTCAGGGCATTCCTTGGAGTGAACACTCATTCTGACAGACTGTTGATCATCTCTCAGGTGTAACTGCCTGAACTGACAGCAGAGAGACACTTTTGGATGGATCTCCATTTATCCAATCCCTCCTAATTTGACAGGATCCATCCAGGAGACWGCAAAGGCTCCCTGAGCACTGCAAAGTGGGATTCGAGCCAGGAGGCCCTGACAAAAGCCAAGCAAAACCCCCCAAAAATTTGGGATTTTGATGCCATCAAAGGAATCATTCTGATTAAAGAGATGACCCAGGGAAAAGGGGGATGGAAGCAGAGCTGCTGAGCCCCAGGATTCCCTGCTTTTCCTACCTGGCAGTGGATCATGACGTGTGTCACTTTGGATTTGCCATCGTTGCTCTCTCCTTTGTCGTCCCCCGTCCTCACAGAAAGGACAAAGTCCCCAGGGTGGCTCTGGCTCTCCCTCACCAGGAAGCTCCCATGYTTTCCTTTCTCTGTCAGGAGTTTCTCAGCTTCTCTCCCAGAGAGATGCCCGTGGAACCACCTGGGAATGAAGTGGCACAAGAGGGAGGCAGCCTGCTTTTAGCATTGCAGCTGAATCCACTTCTTCCAGGGTTTTATTTGGGGCATTTCGGGTGGGTTTGGGGGGGAATTTTATCAGGAGGTTGAATCCTTCTGCTCATCAGCAATGGGAAAACCTCAGTGGGTAAAAATAATAAATAAAGTATTTGTTTTTATTTTATTTGTCCAGGTGCACACCAGCGAGGACAGAAACACTTCCAAGGAGTTTCCTCCAAGCTTCCAGTGAAGCTTTGATTTGGATCCTTCACAACAATCCCAATGGATTTCAATAAACACCAGGTTACACCCYAACCTTCCCCTCAGTCAAGGCATTCATCCTTCTTTTATTTCCTTCATGAAACTTTGCTGATAAATTTGTGAAAACTTCATACTTTTGACACCTCACCCTTCTGTCCCATTAGGAGCTGCAGAGGATAATCCCAAAATCTCAATTCTTCAGGAAACAGGGCCAAAAAAAGCATCAATCCTCCCCACCTCTAAGGGATTAATTAATAATGCCTTAATAATTGAGGCATTCTGAGGAGTGACAGAACTAGTTTGAATATTTCTCCTCATTTTTTCACTTCTAGGAATAAAAAGGTATCTGCTGGTTTAGTTCTGACATTTCCTCAAGTCCAGAGTCTCAAATTCTCCCTTTTAACCACGCTCCTCAAAACAGGAGTTTGAGGAATTGCATGGATTTCACTTTCTACCCACTGCTAGGGAAAGCACAAAAAAGTTATGCCCAGAAAAATCCCTGGGAATTCCCTGCAGCAACAACAGCACGAGGAGAACTTCTCCAATTAAACCTTCCCCCAGTAAAAATAAAGGGAATTATGCCTTTTTTTTTCAGTGCTGTCCCACCCAAGGTAGAATGCTGAAGGGAACAGGCTCTGAAGCTTGGATTGCTTCACCTTTAACCACATTTACCCCTCTGCTTTGCAATGAACTTCCCTGAAACAAACCCAAGGTTGTGGCCACCCTTTCCCCAGATGGAGTGGTAAGGAAGGGATGAACACAGCAGTTTATTGGGAAGCACAAGGACACTGAGGCTGACACTTCTCTGACCTCTCTGAGGTGGGATCAGCACAGTTGAGGGGGTATTTCAGCTCGATGACATCTCCATTCTTCTCCTTGAGCTGCCCGTGGTGCTCCATGTARTACTGGACCAGCTCAGCCAGGGTGGCAAACTTCTCTCCCCCATAGAGGTCATAGTAATCACCTGTGTTCTGGATCTTGATGTGAGTGACAGCTCCAGTTCGTCTGAGGTTTGAAACAGAGGAGAAAAAACAAACAAAAAACCCTTCCCCAAGTCAGCTGATCAATCAATCAATCAATCAATCAGTCAATCAATCACTTTTATATTTGGTGATGCCTGAGGTGGAGAGATCCACACTCACAGCTGCACAGGAGCTGAGCTCCTGCCCCCTCTGCTCTGCCCAGCAGCCAGGGAGAACAGGAAAATCTGTGCTGGAGGGATCCAACCCTGCAGCCCCACCAGGAACCCCTCAGACCCAGACAAAACTCCTCACACAAGCACAATTGTGGAGGGTGAGGGGAGCTGGGTGTGCTGGAGAGCCCCAGCAGGGCTGGTTTGCTCCTTTCTCCAGAATTCCCAGCAGCTCCTGAGGTCTCTGCCTCAGGAAACGTTTGCCTCTGCCTGCTGCCACAGCCTGTGACATTAAGGAAGAGCAGCTGCCAGCAGGAATCCCCTCCTGTGCCACAGGGTCTCTTATCTCACAAGTATCCAAGCAGCACAACTCTTATCACCAATCCCACTTTTCCCTTTTCCTTTATCTGCTTCCTCTTGCTGTCTTTTCCCCATCCCTACCAGGCAGTGGCAGGGGACAACTGTCACAGAGGGGCCTATTTTGGAAGCTGAAAAAGCCACAGTTGCCCTTAAAAACTTGCTGACTTTTCCTGTGCAAGGAGAGCCTGGATTTCCTGCTGGATCACTCATTCCCAACACCTCTGCTCCTTCCAGCTGCTTATCAAATTTGCAAAGGGCTAAAAGCAATTTGTTGTTAATCAAGCTATTTCTGCTTCCCCCTGAACAGGTTTCTGTCCTGCTGTAAAATCAGAATTCAYCCCCCTCCAAAGCCAGAGCTGGGTGAAAGTGTTCGAGAAGCTCTTCAGGGAAAATGGGAGGAGAAGAAGAGGGAAAAGTGAACGACACTAAAAAGTGATCAGAGCATTCTGTCACCTTTCAAGGAGCTCATCCACAGGACAGCAGCAAGTGARGATCATTCCCAACCTGGGGCAAGAGTGGCAAGATCCAAACTCACCTGACAGAGAGGGTGAARTCTCCTGGGTTACTTTTGCTGGGCCGTGCCAGGAAGCTGCCATCCACTCCTCTTGTTAACAGCAGGTTTTCTGCCTCCACCCCAGTGATATTTGGATGAAACCATCTACAAGAGGTYAARAATRAAGAATRTTMATAAATAAGCAGCAGGTTTTCAGAGTTATCTCACACAGAGCAATCTGACAGCTTTCAAACTGAGTTTTGCACCTCAATTAACAAAATTTTTGTTCATGATTGGTTTCATATTGCAATTTTTTGTAATCCCAAGACTTAAATTTGATTATCCCCACTCTGACTGCCTGGACATCAAAGGTACACAACATAAACACAGACCACGAGTGGCATTTCCTTACTCCAGCAAAACGCAGCACACAAAGAAACCGAAAGACAAACAGGAAAAAAAAATACCTAAAAATAAAACAAAAAACATCCCCAAAGTGACACTTGACAACACTCWGAAGGTTARAAACTGAACGAAACCTCATGGCTGAGGGGGGTCAGGAAGGAACTCCCTGCGTGGACAACCCCACTGCTCTTCCTCCCAGGAATGTGGAGCCTGGCTTGGATCTGTCCCTCTTAAATACAACCACAGAGGAATCTCCTATTGATCCTCACCACCCACAAAGTGCCCTCAATGACTATCCCAGAGCCCAGGCAGAGCTGGGGCTGGGCTGTGGCCAACAGCTCCCTGTCCCCACCTCTGCCATTGACTTTGGGGACTAATTTGGAGCCGCTCGGTGCCACCGCTGCCTCTGCTCTTATCTGGGATTTTCCCCCCATTTTTTATTGCAGCATTTTTTATAGGGGGGAGTTCTGCATGGAAGGGCTTGGTGAGGATTTGAGAAGGCAAATTGTAAAAATAAACCATCAGAGCACCCCAAGCTTGGCTCTTTGCAATTAAACATCACCTTTAATTTTCATTGTTAAACCCTCGTTCTTAAATCCTCAGCCTGCTCCTCTTTGTTCACCTCTTTTTGCAAAGTGCAGCAAAATATGYCCAAAAAAACTCCCCAGTCAGGCTCACCACAGAGAGAGAGAGGGGTGTTAGATCCAGAAAAATTGAACAGCATTCCTGATCCTTCCTGATCCACTCAGCATTCCAGGCCAAATTGCCAAATCAGCAAAATACGAGAGCACAGGGCTAAATTTAGGGTTCTTATTTCAATTGTTGCAGCAATTCCTTCTCCACTGAAAAGCTGCCAATGTTCCCACCAAAGCCTTCTCCAGACCATTCTCTTCAGAAAGGTTCTGGAGTTTTAGGGTTCTAGAAAATCCAAATCTCTAGCAAATGGGAATTAGGATCCATTGTGTGAATCTTCTTGTGAATCTTTTTTTTCCCTAGTTAACAATATTCYACTGGCACCATCAAAATCTGGTGAATAGTCCCCATCTCTCACTGAAGAACAACAGAGAAAATATYAAATTTATATTGGAACACAGGACATGGAAAAGCCATACAAAAAACCTCCCATATTACCACAGCAAATGGGAATGAGCAAATTAATAATCAATGATAATTCAAAGGTCAAGGAAAATTCTCACAAAAAAAAAACTGCACAAGAATCAGTATTTGGGATGAACTGAACATTAAATAACACATTTCAGCCCATAGCAGGTTGCCTGGAGAAGGTGATCATATATTWATTGTATTTCCACTCCTAAACTTTTACTTCCATTAGGAGAAAACAAAACAAAACAAAAAAAACCCAGAAAAAAAAAAAAAACAAAAAAACCCACCAAAAATTTAAAAAATAAGCAGTAATAATTTGAACACTTTGCAGGCTTTTAAACTATGCACAGGATTCAAGAGAAACCTTGGTAAGTTTTGGTGTTTATAGCAAAAAAACGTCTAAACAGAGGAGAAATTATTGGGATCGGTTCTCCAGATTTATTATATTGACATTGCACAAACCCTCACCAATGGAATATCTTCTGTATCCCACCCTGAGCCTTARGGAAGAGGCTTTACAGTGAAGGAAAAATAATAATTTATGTACAGAGGCGACTACAAATAACCTGATATTTAAGCAGCATTTAAAGGAGAGGTCAAACACACAGGAGATGATGCAAAATCCCATTCCCACATCCACCCCAAAGGTGCCAAAAGCCAAGAGCAGCAAAGCCAAGCTCCACCTGGGAGGGTTTGTGGCACTTTATGTAACTCTGGCTCTGCTGGCACCTCGTCCTCCCGCTCCCTCAGCTCCGTATTTTTGGCTTTGAGTAGGAAGCTGCATTTGTCAGCCACCCCAAATAGCAGAATGGGGGTGTCAGCGATCCCTGCCAGCGGTTCCGGATCCTCCTTGAAGTGCTGCCATCCCCAACCTTGGGGCTGCAGTCCTTCCAAGCGGGGAGGGGACAGCAAAGGGCCAGGGCTGAGCAGTGACACCCCCTCCCCTCRGCCAGGACCTGCTCTCTCACGTTTCCTTTTATAGGGATGGAATGCATTTGGGGCTTTTTATGCTGCTTTGCTTCCCATCTCCGTGGGGAGCAGGTGCAGAGCAGCCCCGGCCAAGGGCAGGGAGTACAATCACCCAAACCCACGCTCTGCTCAAAGTGGCTCCTCACCATCCCCTCCCCACTCAGGGGCTGGGACTTCACCACTGCCAGCCCACAATCGGCTCACAGCAAGGTGGAAATGSTGGTAAGAAAACCAGTGAAATAGCAGGGGCTCATTTGCAAAAAATCAAGGAATTTTCTGATTAAAAAAAAAAAACCCATGGTGGAAAACCCATCCTTGACGCAATTATCCCTTTTTTTTWTCACATGCTGCCAGCACATTTCTCTCTTACCAAACCAAAAGAAATAAATCAATACAATTTTCCATGCTGTGATTGGGTTTGGTTTTTTTTTTTTTAATCACCTTTGCAAGAGCAAAGGAGAGATGAAATCAGTTCTGTCTCAGCTGTCACAACCACAGCACTGGGGATGTGCTGACGGGTACTTTAATTACTCCTATTTATAGGCTCATCAGTTGATATTTCCCAGCTTTTTTTTTTTTTTTTTTTCGGTCTCCCCCACAAGTTGCAGGCTGTGAGCAGAATAACAGGATTATTCCTGGCAAGGAGGAAGTTAACAGTGTTGCCAAAAGGTAACTTGTAGCCTTGTTCCCAGCCTGAGCAGGGACATCCAGAAATCAGGACATAAACTAAAAAAATTCCATACAGTTCAAAAAAAAAACCCCAAATCCTCCTAGAAATAGCCATGGATTGAAACCAATTCATCCAATTAATCTTGAGCAGAAGAGAGAGGACAGCTTACCCTTGGAGAAATTATCATTTAAAAGGTATTGCTTAAAGAGGTGAATCAATTGAAATTGTGGCTGCCCCATCCCTGGAAGTGTCCAAGATCAGCCTGGGATTATGGAAAGTGTCCCTGCCCATGGCAGGGGATGGGATGAGCTTTATGGTCCCTTCCAACCCAAACCATTCTGGGATCCCACGGATCTCAGAATAGGTCTGTTAAAAAGGACACATCTGTTTATACTCTTTTRTATGACAATAATTCCTCTGAAGCCCAACATTCACCCAAACCTCTGAGCCCCAAAGGACACCGGGTACCAGAAAAACATCAAAATGTGTTAAGGGCAGTGGGGAGCCACAACAAAGAAATGGGTTCTGCTGTTTGTCGTCGTGCTTCAGCAGTGCCACAAGGGTTTGATATGAGAGTGAACGCTGATAACTGATTAAGAACGCAGGTTCAGGAACACTCGTTTTTCAGCTGGGGCGTGTTTTAGGGACGGTAAATCAGCGATGCTGGCCCTCGATGGAACACGAACCCAGGGCCTCAGTACTGAGCAGATCCCACACATGATTAATTCATCCCTCAGCTCCATGGGGACACTCACTTGAAACCCCCTCCCACCCCAAACCGGGGGCACCGGGGCAGCTCCGGCCGCCAACGGGACTCGGAAAGACTCGAAGCCACCCAATCCCTCCATCCCTGGGAGGATCCCCTGGGAACAGGCGGGGAGCGGGATCAGGGAGTGGGGACATCCCCCGGGAACGGGCGGGGTGGGGGCTGCAGGAGGGGAACATC
>CADDXX010000348.1:451825-467863 GCA_902810485.1 Alauda arvensis | reverse complement strand
CTCGCCCGCGCACGGGCACGGGGCAGGGCGCGGAGCCGGCCGAGCGCAGAGCGGACRCGGGTTGAGCGGCGGCGGTGGCACGGCGGGGCCGCTCTCCGGGCTGGGGTTCCCGCAGCTCCGGGAGCGGGCGCGGGGTCCGGTGTCCCCCCAGCTGGTCACCCGGGGCTGCCCCGGGCAGCGCGGACCCTCCCGGACTACAAGTCCCGTGGTCCCCTGCGCGGCGCGGTGACGTCAGACGCCGCGCTGTCCTTAGCCCGCGCACCCGGATGTGAGTCCCTTTTGCTCCCCCGGAAGGTGAGGATGGCGGAGCCGCCGCGATCGGCGCCGCACCCGCCGCGCTCCATCCGCCGCCATCCGCCCGCCGGCGGCCCCTCCGCGGTCACAGGCGCGGCCCGGCAGYCTCGGGGAGCGGCGGGGGTGGGGAGGAGCGGGAGTGTGGCGGGTGCGAGCGGGCCGGGCCGCGGCGGGATGCGGAGGCCGCGCCGGAGCCTCCCGGGAGCTGGGCTGGGGCCGGACGGGGGAGGCCGCTGGGGCAGGGCCCGGCAGCTCGGCGGTGCCGGGGCAGGCCCGAGCCGGGACACAGGCGGCTGCGGGCTCGAGATGTGTTTGCGTCTCCTTGGATGTGCGCTGGAGCTGTTGTAATCAGCGTGCAGGAACATCTCAAGTCGTGTAGAGGCGCACAGGGTGCAGGGCTTGGTCAGCTGCGGCTGGAGGAGGCAGATGACAGCTGCTTGAAAACCGTGGAGGATTGTTTGGGCTCTTTTATTTTCTCTGTTCTGTAACGAGCCCTAAACCCTGCTGTCTGTGATCGTAGATGGCGGGTGAGAAGGCGCCGGAGAAGAAGCCTGGTGAGAAGAAGCCGGCCAAGAAGAAGGCTGGGGAGAAGAAGCCGGCAGAGCAGAAGCCCAGCCAGAAAGCAGCAGGGGACAAGAAGAAGAGGGTGAAGAAATACCATGCCAGCCGTAACCCCGAGCTGGCCCGGGGCATYGGGAGGTATTCCCGCTCAGCCATGTACGCCAGGAAAGCCCTGTACAAGCGCAAGTACAAAGCCCCAGAGACAAAGGTATGGTGGGAAGCATTGGGGGAATAATCACCTTTGTTGTGGTGCATTTCGTTTGAGTGTGCTGAGTTTTGCTCGTTCTTTGCACACAGATAGAGAAGAAGAAGAAGGAAATGCCCCGTGCCACCATCACYAAGACAGTGGGTGGAGACAAGAACGGAGGCAGCCGGGTGGTTAAAATCCGGAAAATGGTAAGGAGAAGCACCGGGATGCTCGAGGTTGGGTCCAGGGAGGTTTAGGCTGGGGTGATGAGCCTCATGCCTGGGGTGATGTAGGGGCCTCAGCCTGTGCTGTGCTTTCTTTGGGTACAGACCCAGCATCCTTGGGAGAGGTGGGAATTCAGGTGGGAATGCTCTGTCCTGTGCGTTGCTGTGCTGAGCTGGAAGCACACACAAATACAGAGCTGAACACAAAATACTCAAAAACACTTGATGCGTTCCCAAGCATCATCTGCAGCAGAAATCCTTCAGAAAGCTGAACTKTGGGGAAGTACTGAGAACTTTTCTGAGGAGTTGCCGTGCTGTGAAACACGGGTGGTCCAAGGTGTTTGTCCTGTGTTCCAGCCCAGGTACTACCCCACCGAGGACGTGCCGCGGAAGCTGCTGAGCCACGGCAAGAAGCCGTTCTGCGAGCACAAGCGGCGCCTGCGGGCGTCCATCACCCCCGGCACGGTGCTGATCCTGCTCACCGGCCGGCACCGCGGCAAGGTGGGCACGGCTCCACACACCCTCAGGCTGAGTTCAGCTGGCCCTGCTCGGCCTCTGGGTTTAAATCTGTGACTTTTTGTTCTGTCTGGGTGTTTTCCTTGTGCAGCCGTTAGGGGAGGCAGAGGTGAAATGATTAAGTTAAGGTTGTTCTGCATACAGCTGGAAGTAAAACAGGAGCAGGCAGTTGCTTGGGCAAAAGCAAGTGTTGCAGTGAGGCCTTTTAGAGTAAAGCCTGTGCCTTGGCCCCTCTCCAGTGGAAAGGCAGCTTGGGGGAAATCAGGCAAGGCAATCAACTCACCCAAACACAGCCATGGGCTGGCTCAGTGAGGAGAGGAGAAGGCTCTTTGCCCAGATAAATTCCAGCAAGGTTTATTCCAGGAGCTGAAGGGAATCTGATGCAAAAGAGAGTCAACATGTGCCTGGGCCTGCCTTAAGTGTGGTTTTGGGCATCCAGTGATCCAATGGCAGTGCAAGGGACAGGTGAGGTCAGTGACCTATAGGGAAGACAGGGTCGGTCACTGGAATACCACAACCAATGGGATAACAGGGAAAGAAGAAACCAGGGGAATTTATGCATCTGGTGGGATTAGAGGAKCACCAGGCCTTGCAGGGAATGTCCATGGTAATTTTTCAGGGCCAGACCTTGGGTGTGATTTCTCGTGGTTCCAGGAACTCCACAGGCAAGGAGTTTTGCTGCAGTGCAGAGCCAGTGCCTGTTCCTGTTGCTGCTCCTTTAAAGACAAAACTTTCTCCTACAGCAATGGAAAAATTAGAGTTTCCGTCTTAATTTAATTATATTGGGTTCTCCATCCTCAGGATGGTCACCAACACAACTGGCATCCTTTATTTTCCTGAATTCTCTGTCTCTGATGTCCTTGATTCCATAAAAAATGCAGTCAGAGAAGGAAGCCTTAACCAGAAGGAACAAAACACAATGTGGGGGATAGCTCTGTCTGTGTGAAGTTACAGGGTCCTTGTGGTGTTTATCCAATTCCTGCTTGTAACTCATACAAAGGATTTGGGTGAAGAGAAAGGATGGGGGAAGAGAATAACTGGGATAATTGGCTTTGCTCAGCTTTGAGAGATAAAGCTCATGGAGAGTCACACTCAGCTGGGGAGGAGGGCCAAGATCACAAGGTGGCAGCTCCTCAGGTGGCACAGCTGACCCACACCTGGAACACTGTCAGTGCTTGCACCAGTAACAGAGGCACAATCCCAGTTTGGCTGTGGTGTGGGAGTACTGGTGCCTGAGGACTGATGTCCCATCTCATTTCTTCACAGCGGGTTGTGTTCCTGAAGCAGCTTGATACTGGCCTTCTGCTTGTTACAGGTAACAATCCTTATTTAAACACAGTATTTTTTGTTTTGGGGGGTTCTTTGGGTTTTTTAAGTTCAAGTTAAGTAGCACTAAAGACCTGCACGTGTTTGGTTTGGCACATCAGTGGGGAATCACATTTTGTGGTGGAGTCACCACCCCAGGAGGTGTCCAAGGAACAACTGGTTGTGGCACTCTGTGGACAAGGTGGTGATCAGTCCAAAGTTGGACTTGATGATCTTGGAGWTCTTTTCCAGCCTTAATGATTCTGTCATTTGTGACTTTGCAGAGAGGTGGGGGGGGGATAATTAAGCTTCAATATCTGACTACTTGGAAGAGCTGGGGAAGATTTGTGTATTTCTAGAGGGCTTTGACTGTTGAAATTTCAGCTGTAGGAAACTGAAAGAACTGGTCATCACATAGACTACAAAACTTCAGCTTCAAGGCAGTGKTTTTCACCAGAAAAGCTGACCTTGTTCTCTCTTCTCTGCCTTCAGGCCCCCTGGCTGTGAACCGTGTCCCTCTGCGCAGGGCCCACCAGAAATTCGTCATTGCCACATCCACCAAGGTGGATCTCACTGGGGTGAAAATTCCCAAGCATCTCACTGATTCCTACTTCAAGAAGAAGAGGCTGCGGAAGCCCAAGCACCAGGAAGGAGAGATCTTTGACACTGAGAAAGAAGTAAGGGACAGGGGTGGTTCCTTCTCTCTCAATGCTCCAGGCCAGGCTGGAAAGGGGGAATTTGCAGGAAAAAAACAGGTGGATTTTAGGAGATCATTAATTGAGGTGATGCATTTAAAATGAGGTAACCCCTCCCTTTTAAATTTGGGGATTTTTCTCAGAGAAGAAGGAGTTAATCCAGTTAAATACCTTTTTTGACCAAGAAATGCTGTCACTCCAGCACTAACTGCGTTGACTCCAAGGAGTGCTTCAGTGCTCCACCACCTTCCCACTATTGAGAACAAATGGGGGAAAGATCTTAAAAACCCCAAAACTCAGGGTTTGCCCTGAATTTTGTCCTCTCTCTGAAGGGTTCTGCAGTCCTCTCAGGGTCTCACTGGTGTCCTTTGTGCTTTGCAGAAGTACGAGCTGACGGAGCAGCGCAAGGTTGACCAGAAGGCCGTGGATTCCCAGATCCTGGCACGGATCAAGAAGGTGCCTCAGCTCAGGGGTTACCTGCGCTCCACATTCTCTCTCTCAAATGGGGTTTACCCTCACAAATTGGTGTTCTGAGCCTTCTGGAAGCACCACATTAAACTCCCAAGGGAAAAAAAAAAAGCAAGGATTTGTGGTGTGTTCATTGCACGGTTCTTGCGGTTCTTGTTGCTGTGGGGTGAAACTCTGAGGGGCTGAAGGCAGTGACCAGAAGTGGAGTGTGCAAAGTTTGGGGTGTAGCAGTTTTGGCTGTTCTATTTTTGTGGTGCTTGTTGGATTTCTTTAGCTATTTACCATAAGCAGGAATTCAGCTTTCTTCATTCTGAATGAGCTGGGAAGGGATCCTGAAGAGATTTTGCATTGGGAATAGCAGCTAATGTTGGGCTAAAATATGTCTGTGCTGAATCTCAGCAAATAAATAATTTTTAGAGGTATTTCAGGAGCTCTGCTTTGATTTCTGAAGTGGAAATTCTGGGAATTCTCCACAGTTTAGCAGGATAGAAGTGTCTGGAATTGAGTGGAGAAGGTAAGTGCTGTGTTGAACTCAGCAGAAATGAATGCTCTCACACAAAGCAGGGATGTACAGTTCACCAAGTCTGGCACTCCAGAGCTCTTCCTTAGCCAGGCTTCTGCAGGAATCCAGGTTTATGTAACTGCACCATCTGTCTGCCCAGTAATTCTGAGCTGAGGTAGCCAGCAGGGTTAGACTTGACAGAGATTGCATCAAATTCATCCAGGCTCCATGAAAACAGGATAGGAAATAAAGGTTACCCAGAGAAGCTGTGACTGCCCCTGGATCCCTGGAAGTGCCCAGGGCCAGGCTGGACAGGGCTTGGAGCACCCTGGGATGGTGGGAGTGGAACAGGATGAGCTGTAAGGTTCCTTCCAAGCCTGGAATTCTCTGAAGTATCAGCGAGGCTCRGCAGAGGGAGGCAGTGAGCTGCCTGTGTCCTGTTCAGAATTCCTGGCCTGGCTGGGAGRTGTGTCTTGCTCTGTGCTGTGTTCCTTATTTTCCCTGCCACTGGAGTTTTGTCTGTGATTGGTTACGTCTTCTCTTGTGTGTAGTTTGGTGGATAATGGGGTTAATAAGAGGTTTTTAAGTTAAAGGGGATTTTTCCTGCAGTTCTGGGAATGGCCTGGTGACATAAATCAGCTCCAAAAAGATACAGAAGGTATCTAAATACATAGATAAATAGAAAATAGACACAGAAGGTATCTAAAAAGATACAGAAGGGTTGTACACATTCCCTGCTTACTCCTAAGGCAGGTCTAAGAAAAACCTTAACCAAATCTGCTTAGAGAGTTCACTTAATTTGAAAGTTGTGTGTGAGAACACTGAAATGGAGAAAGCCCCAGTCAGCAAGGAGAATCAGAGGAGTTTTTATGAGCATGTGGTGTTGTAGTCTGCAGCCCCAAATTCAGTCACACACTTGTGCAGGATGAATTAATGCTCCAGTCATTCCCTCTGRGAGTGGGGAAGTTGCAGTAACAAAATAACCCCAAAACCAGTGGGGTGTGGAGATCCAAGTGTTCCCTGGAATTCCTGGTTGCTCTGACACATTCCTGCTTTGTGGCTCAGGAGACACCTGGAACCATTGACCTTGTTGGCTGGGAGGGGAAGGTTTGTGTGCCAGGGTGCTGTCAGGAAGTGATTTGGAAATGGGAGTTGGTCATCAGCAGATGCTGGTCTGGAGCAGTGGCCTCACGTGCTGCCACTGCCCTGTCCTGTCACCTGTGTGACAAGGTGGTGACAGTGACACACCCTGAAGGTGGGGAGGGAGGAATCTCTGCTCCTGTCAATCCCTGAGCTGAGTCACTGGCCCAGCTGGATGCCGGTGTCACCCCAAGGGATGTGGGAGCAGGGGAAATTGGAAATCCAAACCCTTCCCAAGGCCCAGCAGCTCCTCAGGYTCTGCTGCAGGAAATGGAGATGGCAAAACCCTGGTGTTCCATGAGGGGAGGCAGCCAGGGATCAGCTGGGATGTGTCTGTCTCCAACCTCCCCAATATTTCCCCTGACTTCTGTGAAATCTGCCTTCTTCCTGAAAAGCTGCAGGGTGAGGGATGGAAAACAGCAAAAACCTGTGCAGGTGACCAGCACAGAGGGAWTTTTTTTCCATCCAGATAATGCTGGCCCCTACCTGAGCACAACCTGCAGCACATAAAGAGCCTTTGTGTGTGTTCTGGCTGTCCCCAGCATTTCCCATTCCCAGCATGTGAACAGTTCTGCAGCTGGGCTCGCTGAGTCACTGCTTTTTTTCCTGGGCAGCCCCCACAGAAGAAGCCAGAGCCATCCAAAGCCTCCATCACCCAATGAAAAGTGCTGGAGATGTGCAGCTCCAAAAATAGTGACAGCCTCAACCACAGCAGCACTTCATTAGCATCAAATGTGCTCTTTGCTTCAGCTGCCTAATAAAGTGATGTGTAATTATAATAAAGCATCCTTTGGAGAGGAAAGAGAGGGATGTTGGCTTTCCCAGGGAATTGATAAGGAGATGTGATGCCTTGTTATCTCCAGGCACCTGTTTTTACCTGGCAGCTGTGCAGTGACCTGGTGGCTGCAGTTCCAGCCCAGTGGGCTCAGGGAGGCAGCCACTGCCTTTGGCCTGTGGAATGAGAATCCTGGGACCAGGATCCTCAGGAGAATGTGCAAGACAAAGTCCAGTGCCAGGTTTGTAGAGAGCAGTTACCTGTGGCATTTCAGCTGTGGCACTCTCAGGTTTAACCTCAATTAAGAGAGGATGATCTGGCTGGAGTGTGAGGGTGTTTTTATGGGACTCCCACACTTTTTGGGCCAAGTGGTGAGGAAAATTTGCCCATTTCCCAGCTGTCCAGGGATTCAGTTCACCTGTGCTGTAGGATGTGCCTTGTCATGGAGGCTGAACCTTTTCCTCCCAGTGTGTTTCCACCTGATCTCTGCCCTCCCTTCTCCTCAGAGTTCAGAACTGTTGCAAAGAAATTCACTGTGGATGTCCCCACGAGCTCAATAAAGAGTAATCAAATAAATGCCAATCCCATGGAYACACCATAAAGAGCTCCTGCTCCTGTCCTGCTTTGGGAAGAGGAACTGAAGTTCCCAGCCACTCTTTACCTGTTAATTGGATTYCTCCAGTTCTCCTGCATTGCAGAATGCACTGAGCACTTGATAACTCATTGCTTCAGCAATTAGAGCAATTAAATCCTTGTTTTTATAAGGATCTTCTTCATAATAGTCCTTGTTGTGTTTTGTTCTGGAAGGCACTGGTTGAGCAAAGGCAGGCAGTGCCTGAGTCACTGCAGAGGGTGGGTCTGGGATGGCTGCATGTGCAATTTGCCATGGCTGCCACACAGCAACCAGGACATTTTGTCTTTAATTAGTTACTTTTTAATTATTTGTTTTGTTGTTTGGGGTCTTTAGATCAGAGCAGTCTTAACCTTCTCCCAGATATCACTTAAAACCCCTCATTTTTGTCAGCTGGCTGGCTTTTTTTGCTCACTTTATCTCTATTTTTCCCCATTATTSCAGTGTTTATCTCAGGGGAAATGACTTTGCATGATGGATTGCACACCAAGCATGGTTCACACTCCATCAGACACAAACACTTATTAGTTGTAATAGGGATGAGGAGAGAGGAAGCACAGGAGTCAAAATAGGACTTGAGATGAAAGAAATCCAATGGTTTTTCCTCAGCAATAYTGATTTTCTGTGGGATCCTGAGCAAGTCACTTATTTTCAGAGAGGCCTGTGCTCACACACTGCAGGAAGCAGAAATACTTTCTCACATCTGGTCTCAAGAAGTGTTTTCAACTTCAGAAAATGGGRAATTCATGTCCATTTTCTGAAGTACCTAAAGGAATAAGCAGTCTCTGCTTGGCTGACACTGAGAGGGGACCTGATCCATTAATCTGATCCTGTTCTATGAGATCATATCAACATTCCAGACTAAAAAATACAGCTGTGCTGTATTGAGGACTGGCACAGGTGGCACAAAGAATAAATGTTCTCCTAGTCATATTTATCAGTTTTAATGTCATTTGTTTTGCAGAATTCGGGCTGTTTTATTTGTCCAGGTCAGCAGAGCTCAAAGATTCAGAGGCTCTGAAGCCATTGGGTGTTTCTGCAGTTGCCCAATTAGCAGTTCCTGGTGCTTTGCCTGCAGATTGGTTTTAATGATGATCATAACCAGCTTCTCATATTTTATTTATCTGCTGAGCACTTTGGCCTTGTGACACCCAGCACAGGCCAAAAACTGCCCTGAGAACACCAAGAAACCACACAAAGGGAAAATGATTTCCCCAACCCATTGGAAGAAGCCAGTGGGATGCAGAGAGCCACCCCAAGGAGCACAAGGAAAGGCTGTAAAACTCATGGAGAAATAAAGATTAAATCAGAAGCAATTTCATCTTTATCTAATTTTGTCAGTCCTAGTGGATGGAGAGATTTTCCACTGCCTTAGGATGTAATTGTTTTTAAAATTAAGGCTTTCAGCTATCACCATGTGCTGTACATGGGATCCCATTGTTCAAAATGGCCATTTTGACAAGAGGAAATAAGAGCCAAAATAAAATGTACAAAAGCAGTGATACACTGAAAAGAGTGATACACCCTCAAAATGATGGCACCATTCAAATTTCTGCTGAGAGTGTCCTGCTGAGCTGAAAGGAAAATCTCTTTTGTGGAATTTCAYAGAAATTGGTAGGGGACCAGAATTCTTCCTTCAAGAAAACACAAAAAAAAAACCAAACCCTGAACAAATGTCCCAGTGGAATCAGGGAACTGAAAGCACAGCAACTCCTGCTCACAGGAGAGGCACAAGGCAGAGCTCCTGTGCACTGCACATCAYCCACATGGCCTCCCTGGGGCCTGACAAAGTGCAAAAAAAGGCCACTGGAAACCTGGAGCTTTGTGTTTGTGGAAGAGAAAAAAGCCAAGCACATTCCCAGAGTGGGGCACAGAGGGAGAAAAAGGCAAATTTGCCTTTTGAGGCTGCTGATGCAAGAGAAACTTTGAGAGGGTTGGGGTTTTTTTTGTTCAAATCCTGGCTTTGGTCAAAGCACTGAGCATAAAAATGTGTGGTTTATTTGATCCAACACTCCAGGAAAGACTTGCCTGCTTTGTAATTAAACAGAACTTCATCAAGGCAATGTCTCACATCATTCTGTAACTGCCTTCTAACACAGACAACCCATTAATCCCCCAAACTGCCTGGCAGCTTGAATAAAAAATGGAATTAAAATAATAGAAATAAGAGAACAAATTGTGTGGTTTGGGCTCCCTTGAAATAACTGCTGATTTCACAAGTGCCTGAGAAGGGTGTCCCAGTGTGAGCCAGGCAGTGCAGCTGCTCCTGGGGATTTAAAATCCTCATTAGAATTTCTATCACTCTTCTCATCCTGTCACCCTGAGCTTCAACTTYTCATGTCATTCAATTGCCACCACCYCAAGCCTGGGCAGAGTGGGTAATCAAGCTTAAAAAATGGCTTTTTGATGTGTTTGTCAGGCCCAATCAGGAGCCACAGGATAACAGAAAGGAGCCCAGCACAAAAATTGTGGTCCCTGTGCTGCAGGAGGAGGGCTGGGCTGATGGCACCTGTCTGGGAAATGATCAATCTCATGCAGAGGGTGATGCTGGAGGCTTTGGGTGACTGACAGCACTGCTCTTCTCTTCCTGTTGATTAATTGATTGTTTGTGGGGTTATTTGAGTTGAAGTTTTGTTCTTCCTGGCTCTCTGTAGGCTGCTTGTGATGTTCTTTGAAAAGAAACACTGTGCTGTTGTTAAGCACGAAGTGAAGGTTTATAAAACAATCCCCATTCCCTGGCAGCACCAGGATTTTATCAGGACATTCCACTGCAGCACCACAAACTCACCTCAGCCACACCACAAATGAAGGAAACTCTCCTGCCTGTAGCAGCATGAGAAGATTTTCAAGCAGCCTGGCTTCACCCAGGGGCTGGCCCAGTCCAGCCTAAACGTGGAATGATGAATTATTTGGCCTTTCCTGGTTTGTGCCATCTGGCTGGAAGGAAAAGAGGGAAAAAAAAATAAGTGAGTCAGAGAGAGCATAAAAGGACTGCACCTCTCACATAAATCAGCAGCATCCCAAAGCACAGCACACATCTCCAGCCTCTCCTGTTTGTTTGCCTCATATTTATATTCTGTCAGCTTGTTCACTCACTGGGMCTTTATTGTATAATAGTTATTGCTCTTCTTTTAAAAGCAGATTCTGGGCTGGAAATAGAGGAAAGAGACACTGGAAAGAACAAGAGAAATGCTGCAAGAAAGAAAGGAAAGGGAGGRAGGCTCCATGGGAAGAACACCTTTGGAGATGGGGCCACTTAGAGCTGCAAGACAGCACCACACAGAGAGCAAAATTGTTCCTCCCAGAGGAAAACCATTCCACTTATTCCACTTTGCACAGCTTGGCTTCAGTTCTCAATTARGGGCTTTCAGATTTAGCTTTGTTTTGAATGCCTGTCAGCACTGAAGAGAAAATCAGCACAGACCAACATTTGCTCAGGCCAGGGATTCACTGCCCTGCCTTCCTCTGTCAGGAAAAAGGGCTGGTGGTGCTGCAGTGCCAGTGCAAASCTGCTCGTTAGGAATTCACACTCTGGCATCTCATTTATGAATTGCAAGTGAAAGAAAAAGATGATGGAAGTTCAAACACCACCTCATTTAAAATCCTCATTTAAAATGTGTTTTCCCTCTTTTCTTTGTTGTCCTGTYGGTTCAGACTCTCCAGGGACACCTTTCACTATCCCAGGTTGCTCCAAGTCCTCTCCAGCCTGGCCCTGGACAAGGGAATTGTCCCAAAATGTGCTATTCCCCCTGGAATGTTACACTGYAAATGTCAACATTTCAGCTTTTTATTCTGATTAGGATGGAATATTTTTAATAAACATTCTGTGAAGCTCTGCCCAGAYCTCAGCTTTGAGCAATGTGTGCATGGAGCTCTCTGGGTAGGGAGAGGGAA
The DNA here is from genome assembly GCA_902810485.1 of Alauda arvensis. Lineage (NCBI taxonomy): Eukaryota > Metazoa > Chordata > Aves > Passeriformes > Alaudidae > Alauda > Alauda arvensis. The sequence goes on along the minus strand of CADDXX010000348.1, from coordinate 456,671 downwards.
CTTTTCCAGGGAGATCAGTTCTGGAATTTGGCCATTGCAGCTCTTGTTCAGGGAGAAGTAACAGGAATTTCCCCTGTGCTTGAACCAATCCCTGTTTGAGGGAATCCCTTCAAACAAAGGGATTGTAGGATTAGTATTTAATCAACTCACTTGGGAAAATCAGAGAAAATTCTTGAAATACAAATGTAGAGACTCCAATTATTTCCTGATAGGCTAAGAGAAAACCAGCTCATGACACTTCCTCTTTTCAAGGGTTTGAAATAAAGCTTTCAGTAAAAGATGGGGTAAATCTGAAGCCAGAGATGCCACCTTGTCAGGTTTATATGTTTACAATATTGAGCAGAATACTGTACCAGATCCTTTTGTCATTTATTTATCCCTTGTGTTACTGCACCAGTTTTCAGAGAGGTTGAATTTTAAAACAGCACAGAATAGCTGTATTTAAACCTACCTATTTTTGGATGGTAATAATGAGTCTTCTGAGACATCTGAGATTCAGAAATTCAGGACAACCACTCAGGGCTCTGCTCAGCTCCCAACCACTCTTCCTCACTGATGGGCAGCATTTAGGTACTTCCAGAAAAGGCTGCTGGAGGAAGAAAATGAGACCTGAGATTAGGGAGAGCACTGTGAAATGCCAGCACCTCAAGGGAGCAGGAAATCCCAAAGAAAAGATCAGGCTTCCAACTTCCCAAGTTTGAAAGGACAGGGATTATTTAGTGGGGAGGAACTCTGGTCACAGCCCTCAGGGGTGAAGACAACAGGAGAGGGAGGAAAGAAACTGTTCTCTGTGCCTGCAACAGCTAGAAAAGGAAAGGGAAAGGGTTAAATTGCAACAGCACAGGTTCAGTTATGAATTAGGAAACTCCCTAAAGCMAATTCAGCAGTGGAAGAGACTGATCAGAGGAGCTGTGGCTGCCCCTGGATCCCTGGAAGTGTCCAAGGCCARGTTGGACMRGGCTTGGAGCCAYCTGGGATGGTRGAAGGTGTCCCTGCCCATGGCAGGRGGTGGAATGGGATGGGCTTTAAGGTCCCTGCTAACCCAAACCCTTCCAGGATTCCCAGATTCTTTCAYTCCATAATTTACATTTGTTTCCAGTCCAATTTAAGTAAGGCCATGTTTKCAAGGTAGTGATTCATACTCTTGTTTCTTATAACCCTTATACATTTTAATTAAAAGATCTATTTGTTCTTCCTCCCTCAAGCCCACCTTGCCATCTTCAGCAATTATTGCTCTTCTAAATGAGAAAAATGTGAATATTTGCAATTAAAATACATTCCTGAGGTCTGGAATTCTTTTATTTCACTGTCTAGTTTTCTTCCTTCTCCTCTGTCAAACACTGATTTATTTTTTCCACTTCARTCCTTTCTAAGTTTTACTTGGAGAAACTGTATTTTTTAATCCCAGATAATGTGCCAAGAAATGCCAGTATTCCTTGGGTARTGGCCTCATTAATGATGGCATTTGGGATCCCTAAATAACAAGTACCAGGCAGAGGAGCCAAGGATTCAGGGTCTGCAAATCTGGTTAGTGCAGATCACATAAAAATAGCAACTTGTTTTTCCTTTTCACACATTTCTTAGTGCCACAGTGGTCACTGGAAGTGTCATTTCTAAATGAACAGGAAGATGCACAGCAAAGCCTTGGGATGAAAAGAGTCCTCCCCACACATAATAGCTGTTAATGTGAAATTAAACTGAAGGGTGAGACAATGTTGCCTGAAATCCCATTACATAATAGGCCAATCCCGAGCAGGAATAGGGAATTTGCAGCTCCCAGGAGTGAATTTTTGCCCACAGACCACGAGCATCTTCTGCTAAATCTCAGTGTCTGTGATGTCCAGAGAAGCACAGGGACACAGGAGACCTGCACAGGAAGGAGTTGATCCCAAAATCCTGTCAGCAGACACAGAGGCAACCACAGCAGCTCAAAGAACCCTCAACATCTGCTCCAAAATAATGGGAAAAAAAAAGCAAAATAAAGGAAGCTAAAGAGTGGTTTTCTGTAGGAGCCTGTTTACAAATTGAGGGCTTTATTCCTTCAGCTTGATGATCTGTGTCACAAAGTTATTCTGGTCTGTTTTTTAAGCCTTCCTRTAAAGTAGTCCAAGACTCCTTTGTAGTTGCTGCTGTACCCCTCTGACTGCACATTGAAGTTGCTGACATTTGGTGGTGACAGGCAGAACACAAATATTGTATTTTTTTTCATGCCATTACACAACAYCTTCTGCAGCAGATGCCAGGCAAACTGCATGGAGTTTGCTGCATCCAGCACTGAAAATTCCAGGCAGGAAGCTACATCAGCATTCCATGCTATGTAAGTTTAYAGATTGTACAACACACCCTTCATTCCTGAATGGCAGGCACTTCAAATAATTTAGGGAATGACATTTCCCAGTAATTATTTTATTTACCTGCACTGAGGCAGGACAGAGGACATTTCTCAGTTTTATTCCATTGCTTTCATTCAATAACTGCTTTTTAGCTTTGRATTGTCAAGTCAATAGAATTCAGAAGAACTCCAAATAAGCAAATCAATAACTACAAAATGGTGACTATCCCTGTTCAGCTTGGGAAGCCTTCACACAGATTTGGATGAAAGGAGGAACTTCCAAAACCTCTGCTGAATGTGCAGGTGAGAGCCAAAGGGGGCTGTTTTCACCTGGGGCAGCTCAGGTTACTTCCCACAGAAACCCACATGGGTCAGGATCCTTCCTGGGAGAAACTGTCACCAGCCCCCACACAAAGGACAGAGCACAGCCCCTGCCAGGGAATAATGTGGCCACACACCTCATTCAGTGCCTCACCTGCTGTGGAAGCTTCTGGAGCTTCACTTACCTCTCCTGGCTCTGGCTCAGCTCCTCATTCCTACAAAAGGCCTTGGCTTGCATCCCGAGGCAGTGGATTGAATCCCCAGCCATCTCAAACACGGATTCTCCCTCTGGGAGCTGCTGTGGCACCACATTCCTCTGGGATAAAGCAGTCCAGGAGTCCTTGGAAAGAGCAGGGGAGAGCTGCAGACAAAGCATTTCCAGCCTGGGGCTCCCCAGCCTGGGAAATATCCCTTTGGAGAACAGCTACATCCAAACCTCTGGAAAACACTGCAAACCGCTTCTCCTGATGTGCTTCACCTTGCTTGTGAAGGGAACATCCCATTTGACTCCCAGCCCTGCTGTTTGTGTTGATTTTGTGGAAGATACTCAACCAGCACCACAATAGCACCACGAGATCTAAAGATGGAAATGCTTTTTTTTTGTGGGATGTTCCTCCCACTAAAATGCACACACACTCTGTTTCTCTCCCTCTGTTCCTCTCACGTGTGGATGAATGAAAACAATGCCAAACTCCCACTCTGGCAACAAAACAATAACACCCCTGGCTGTCTCCCTGGGAAATGTTGTGACTAATCCAGCTCCCAGGAGTTTTTCCCTTGCTCCAAGGAACTTTCAGGAGCCTGGCTTATCTCCCCTGCCAGAACTCAGCTGCCACATCCCAGCTGCCATAAAAATCTTCCAATCTCAGCATTCCCTCTCTTCTGAGTCCTCCCAGGGCTCCCACGGGAGGATCAGGGTCTGTCTGCAGCCGTTGTTCTCTCTGTCACGTCCTGACCAAAAATAACAGATGCCCATGGAGCTTCTCCCTCATAAAAACTTTTGATAGCAGCTCTGCACACACTCCCTGTCCAAAAATTACTGCAGCACAGAGTGGCAAATAATATCTATTTCTAGAATAAAACCAAACAGTGCATAGATCTCTAAATTACTGCTTGTTTGAACTTACCTGAACCCTGTGGCAACTGAACTGCCCTCAAAAACAAGCTACACAATGGTGTGAGTGCTCACACTGCTGAATCAGTGCTTTGCATGGGTCCTATGTTGAGTGGTCATCCATTCCATGGRAAAAAAATGCTTCTTCCCAACCAGATTTAATAGGATATAAAGCACTGGTGGTAGATCTTGTTCTACTCCAGCTCTGAATAAGCTTTTCTTGCAATAGCACAGCACATTTGCTATAATGCAGGGATATRTTAAATAATTCAATCTGATCAAACAGGTAAATAAATGCACARAGCTCTGTCTCTGCTCAGTTGTGCACAGTCACTGTTCCATGAAAAGCAGACACTTGCAATGGGAATCCCCACAGCAATTATCCACTAAAACTATTTAACATTTATCAGCACATCTCTCTCATTAACATGATTTGTCTCAGCAGCACGTCCTTTGCTGAACATCCAGGTACAGCTGCCTGTGACACTTCGTGCCTCTGAACGGGCTCAGGGTGAGGGAACTGAGGCTGAAATTGGGCTGAGAAAGAAGGATCAATTTTCCTTTGGATCCCCTTTTTTTCCACACATACTGAGGTATTGCAACCCTTCTGCTTTGCACCCTCTGGAATCCCTAAGTCCGTTTTAAGGGACGTACCTGCTTGCTCACAAGTCCTTTGGGAAAAGCTCCTTGAGAGGTGACAGGATTCCCGTAAGATGGTGATGGAGGGGGCCCAAGGGAGAAAAAGAAATCGTTCTGTGAGGGGACAAACAAAATAAGGGTGAGCAGAGGTGAGGGAGAGGAGAAACAACCATGAGGGGAACATGAGGGACCAAGAGGGATCAGGAAGGAAATGGGGAGTTTCAGAGTAAGCCAAGCCAAGAGAGCTGAGAGGGAAACTGAGGAGAACAGCGCTGAGGGAGCAGGTCTCGGTGGCGGGAGGTGAAGGGCTGAGGGAGCGGCCATTGCATGAGGGTGAGACCCCGGGGCAGTGCCAAGGCAGTGAGGTGAGGCCCTGAGGGGAGAGAGTGGAGGACGGTCTCCCGAAGGGACCGTCCCTCACTGCGGGACGAGCGAGGGGC
>CADDXX010000348.1:377814-451518 GCA_902810485.1 Alauda arvensis | reverse complement strand
GTGCGGGTGATCTGCTCTCCCCATGAGAGTGAGACGCTGAGGGGAGAACACCCGGTGCCGGTATCTGTTCCCCTCATGAGGGTGAGGCGCTAAGGGGGGCATACACGGTGCGGGCGATCCGCTCCCCTCATGAGGGTGAGGATGTGAGGGGAGAACCCCCGGTGCCGATGATCTGCTCTCCCCATGAGGGTGAGGCGCTGAGGGGGGCATACCCGGTGCGGGCGATCCGCTCCCCTCATGAGGGTGAGGATGTGAGGGGAGAACCCCCGGTGCCGGTGATCTGCTCTCCCCATGAGGGTGAGGTGCTCAGGGGAGCATACCCGGTGCGGGCGATCCGCTCCCCTCATGAGGGTGAGGCGCTGGGGGGAGCGCACCCGGTGCAGTTTATGCGCTCCCCGCTGTGTGCGGGCGATCCGCTCTCCCTGGCGCGGATACGAGCGGGGTGAAGCTCTGAGGGGAGCGCTCCCGGTGCGAGTGCGGCGCTGCGCCCGGTGCTGGTTACCCGCTCCTCCCGGTGCGGTTGCTGCACTCCCCGCGGTGCGGGCGAGGCGCTGTGCCTGGTGCGGGCGAAGCACGGAGCGGATCACACACGCAGAGGGTAAGGCGCTGTGCCCGATGCGGGTGAAGCACGGAGAGCAGCACACGCACCCCGGGTGAGGCGCTACCGGCGGTGCCGCCGGTGCGGGCGGAGCGGCGGGAGCGGCCCGGGGGCGGAGCCCCGGCGGTGGGGGCGTGTCCGGCGCTCGGGGCGGGGCCCCGCGGGCTGGGAGGGGGCCGGCTGTATTGTTCCCCGCGCGGTGCATGCCGGGCCCGCCTCAGCCCCCAACATGGCGTCGCGCTGTCAGCGGTGTGTGTGAGGCGGGTGCGGGACGCGGGGCTGCGGGCGGGCACGGCGGCTCCCGGAGCTCCCCGGAGCGCCGCCGCCGCGGTGGCAACGCGCCGCTCCTCGCTGCTGCCCGCCGCGCCCCGGCTGTCCGGTGCCCAGGCCGCTGGGGACGCGCCTGCCCCCGCCCTGCCCCCGCCATGGGCGGGTAGCGGGACCCGCCTCGCCTCAGCCCTGCGGAGCCCCCCCGCTCTCCGCGCCATGGGGTCCCCGGCGGCCGCCTCGGCGGCCGCGGCCACCGACTCGGCGCAGTGGCTGTCGGTGAAGGAGGAGACCATCTTCCTGCACGACGGGCTGATCCGGGTCACCGACCTGGCCGAGCTGCCCAGCGAGATCATTGGGGTGGCCGAGCCCGGCGACACCGAGCTGGAGGTGAGGCGGCCCCCCGAGCTGAGGGGAGGGACGGGGCAGGGCCAGGGGCCGAGGGGGGGGATGCCCTCGGGAGAGGGGCACGGTGGCAGCGGAGGCCTGAGGCGAGGAGGACGGGGGGATGGGAGATGGGGGTGCAGGCACGATGACTAGGGCAGGATGGGGGGCCGGGATGGAGGATGCTGGATGCGGATGCCGGGTGAGCGATCTGGAGTCCGGAGCCAGCCGGTGTCGAGGCGTTCCGCTTGTCTTGAGTCAGTCTCGTTTATTTCGGATAATCATGAAAGTGGAGCTGGGCAGGAGGATGGTGAGGTGCTGATGTAAATRGAGGGTGAAGTATCGGTGCGTCCTCCTTGTTTTGGATCCATAAGGTTTGGCTATCAGAGAGCCGCACTCACGGATTTCAGCGTGGCCTTTGGCCCGTTTATTTTTATTGAAGGTTTTGTGTCTTCTTGCTGTTACTTTTAGACGGTTTGTAATTCGCCAGCCTTACAACGACATGCTCAGGGGTGCCGGGGTGTTTTATTCAGCTGTTGGCAGTGATCGTTATTAAAGAGCCAGGAGGGCAGCCCAGATTTTCRTGCCAGCTTTTTACCTTCCCAGAGCTGCCCGTGCTGTCGGCTGCAGGCAGGCGGTGCAGCTGTTTTATCTTAGGAGGAGCCGCTGAAGGACTGAATGTCACGGATTATAGGTTGCATCTATTTTGTAGACTGTTTTTTTTTTTTTTCCCCCCTTGTGTGCCTCCCTTCTCCTCTTTCACCCCACCCTCCTTCCCCAGCGATGTGGCTCGCAATGACACAGGGGCTTTGTCCCCGGACAGGGGACGCTCCAGCCGGAGCTTTATCTCCAGGCTCAGTTTGGAATTTTAGGCCGAAAAACCCCTTTTAGCGAGGCTTTAGCTGCCGTCTGGGGTGTTGCTGAGGAGAAGCCAGGAGCAGTCCTGACGAGCAGCGTTGTTCATCGGGTGACGTGGAATCTTTATGGGCCATGGGGAAACTTCCCCCAGCCTTATCTGAGGCAAGATATTTTCTGCTGAACGCGCGCTTTCTGTCCCGTGTGCTGGGACACTGGGGAACGGCATGGGAAAATCAGCTGCTCCCATGAAATGGATGTTGGAAATATCACATGAACAGGAAAAGGGAGATTTTTTTGAAGGTGGCTGACTTATCTCTGTGTGTGTAAACATGAGACGATTTTCCCTTGTGATCAGAGTTGCTCTGGCATTCAGTGCAGCTCAGGTGCAAGAGAATATTTGGATTCCATGGCATAGTTCTAGAAGCAGCATCGAGTTTAAAAGCAGTGCTAGAAAAATAACGTGCTCCCACAGCATTTTTCATGTTATAGCATAAGAAAGGAGGATATCCTTTAAAAAACAAACAAGACCTTATTTTAAGACCTTGCCAGCCAGGCCAGAAGTGTGTTCCAGCCTGAAACTTAACACACAGCTTCACTTGACAAACACTTCAGCTCTGGAGAATTTTTTGTTAGTGTTAGGAATGTTCTAAAACTCCAATTGTTTGGGAGAGATAGGAATGGAATTGGTGCTGCTGTGTCTTGTGCTTTATACATTTATTATAAGCAGAGTTGCAGCAACCCAGTGCCACTGATACACATCATTTTTCCTGCTCCAGAGATTCTTTTCCTGTTGTTCATGTTTGCAGTGCAAAACTTTTAAATAAATAATTAAATGCTACTTTTTTGCTGTGGTGCTTATTTTTGATAAGTACTGATTTTGACCTTTGTTCTTAAGCCACAGCTTATTAAAGCCTTTTATTTCCATCCACTGATGGAATTGATGATCACAAGTGATCAATTTGATTTTCAGACATCTGCAAATTGGTTTAGAGCTGGGCATTTTGAGGGGGAAGGGTTTTAAAAAATGGAATTTCACATGGTGCAAATGTAAAATACTTMGCTCTTAACTTTTCTCTGCCCTTTTTTAATGCTGTTTTTATTGAAATAAGGGGCACTTTGGTGATGTGGAATGGCTTTGAGGAGCCATTTTGTGGAGATAGGTGCACACATCTGATTGAAGTGTGGCCATGCAATCGACTGCTACACAAGAGCTCATTTACACTCTTTCTACTCCTACTTGCAGTGTAATAAATATCTTTGAAAATGGTCCAAACAGAAATCTCTTGGGACCTGCTATTGGCCAAGGGTAGGAGATGCTGCAGCTGCTGTTTTGATTAGGAAACTTCTTTAATTCACATCTTGTGCTTCATCAGTGGTGGTCAGAAGAAGCCTGGCTAAATTTCTGAGCTGAAGTGCTTAATTAAAAATGTATAATGTTTAATACTGTAATGGATATTTTTTTTGGGGTGGAGAAGCAGCATTCTGGTCTGTTTTGCTTAAATATCCCTTTAAAGAGCCYATTGGTGACTAATGTCAGTGTGTTTGGATGTGTTTCCTTTGTCCTTCTGTTCAAAGGTTCTGTCTATTTATAAAAARAAAAGCAGAGGAAAAAATGTTACAGTGCTGGTGTTAAGCCAAGAAAGGCTTATGAAAAGTTATTATTTTGTTATTTTGACTCCCATGCAGCTTGGATTTTATCTTTTTGTATATCTGCATGCACTTGTATTTATACATATATATTTTAATGGTATGTTACAAGAGCCTTAATCTTTTCTTGCAACTTGTCCTAGGAGTATGTTGACTTTTAGAGGGTGTGGAGGTTTTTGCTCTGTTTTTATTTTTTCTGTGGTGATGTGTGCCAACTTCCTAGATTGTTTCAACACATTTACAAAATATGAGGGCTTTTTTTTTTTAATTTGATAGAATTTTATAATGATAKCCATGAACCAGCTGCTCCTGGTGTGGGTTTCCCACTAAAATCCTCTGGTCAGGAGAGACGTGGATTAGTCAGTGATTACAGAAGCCTTTGGACCTTTATTTTAAAACCTTTCACACAGAGAAAYCTCTGAAAGAGCAAAGTCTTCTTGGAGACAGCCCTAAGTGACAGAGCTGGAGGTGTGGCCATGACATTTTGGTTGGTCAGTGCCCACCCAGGAGGGACATGCAGGAAGAGCTGATCCTGATGTGCCCCAAAGGGAACTGCAGCACTTCCAGAGCCTTCCCTGGAGTCTGGAATGCCAGGAGTGTGGGGTCAGGGTTTGTCTGAAGGAGGAGAGGTCCCCTAAACTAGGGAGATTTCACCTGCCAGCTCTGCAGAGTCACCCCAGAGTCCCAGAATGGTTTGGGGTGGAAGGGACCTTAAAGATCATCCATCCACCCCTCCTGCCAAGGGCAGGGAACCTTCCTCTGATTTTACCCTGGAGCTGGGAGTGCAGCTCCTCCCTCAGCAGTTGGGATCATGTCTATCCTCATCTCATGGTTGGACTCTTGTTAAGCTCTGCTCTGTAGGACAGAGTGAGGTGCCATTGGGCAGGTGTGGCTCTGCACTGAAAAGAGTTACCTTTAATCAAGTGGAAGGTAAACAAATAATAAAAATGAAGCAAATAAGGTAAAAAAAGTGGTGGCCTTTCCTTCCCCCCCCCCCAGTGTGGCATAAAAATGAAATAGATAAGGAAAAAGTGGTGGCCTTTCCTCTTCCCCCAGTGTGGCCCTTGACAGAGAGGGTGAAGAGCTGAAGTCCAGTGCTCTTTTCTCAGCATGTGCCAGTCCTGTGACTGATTTGTGTTTGCCATGAAATGATTTAGACTGGAAGGTTTCTGCTAAACTTGGAAGTTTTCACCCATTTTCCTCCCGGCCCAGAGAAAACATTTTGTCACTTTTCCCTGATTGCTGAAGGAGAGAGCAGTTCCCTGCAATTATCTGGGTCAGTGCTTCCCAAACCTTCCAGCYTGTGACCTTGCTGCCATCTACAAGCGTCACCTCTGTCATGCTCAGAGTCCCTAATGCCACCATCAACAATTGACTCCTTCCTAAGTGGGTGACCCTTCCTGGGGTTGTGACCTCTGACTTGCAAACTGCTGATCCAGGCGTGTGGCAGGCTTGGAACACCCTCAGCCTGCCTCTGCATCCCCTTCCAGAGCTCCAGGGCTCCTCTGCCAGCACTTGGAATTCATTCAGCTTCTCTAATAGGGACCACTGTGCCTCTGACTTTTGATTTTTTGGAGCTGTATTTTAGGTAACCTTGTAGRGAAACATGAGGGAACTTCTCAAGGATGATTTTGCAAATGTGTTTCCCAAATATAGATCTTGTTACCAGTTGCAGCTGATTAATTCAGTGATCTGCACTCTCAGATGTTTAAATTACAAAGATGTTTCTTTACCTTTTGCAGCCATTTTCACCTAGGACTGGAGTGAGAGCCAAAGAAATATTTTAATGAACAAAGAAACAGCACTTATTTTATTTACAGCTTGCTTGTTCTCTGTAATTCATCTCAGATACAAAAGTTGTTTCATCCATTTGCATGGTTATAAAATGATTTGGGATAAAATTGTTAAAGATAGTGGTGTCTTTGTGCTTATTACTGAGATTTCCAATGCTTTCACAAAAGAAATACTTTCTGCTTTTAGCTGAGTAGTTAAAAACCTGCACTGCTCCCCACAGGACTCAGCAGAGGCTTCAGACAAGAAGATAAGGTTAAAATTTCTTGGAGCAGAAAAAATTGGAACAACCTTGAGACTTGTAGTTTTTAACTGCAACACTAAAGCCTGGTGTAAAGTGCAGCAGCTGCCAAAACATCAGGGAGAAAATGTTTGCATATCTTTATATATTTGGCAYGTGGTGTAGCAAGGAAAAGGCCTTGGAGAGGGGTTAGAAAGAAGAAATTGAGGTGAGTTTTGCACCAAGGCAAAGTGCTGGATGTGCCAGAAAATGCCAGGAGCAGGAATGCTGTTCCCCAGCAGAGTGGGACACAAGGAGCAGGGACACAGGGTTGTTTATGGAGCAGCTGCAGTTGGGATGTGTGTTTCAATCTTCAGGTACCTTTAAARCTGTCACTTGTGCTCTTTCCCTTACAGAATAATCCATACTTTTTGTAATTCAATCTTTTTACTTTGTTTTATTGGTGTTTCTAAAGACAAAAAGCCAAGTAAACAAGTGGGGCTGCCTCTCTGTTAACTCTGTACAAGAGGAATGAGCTTATACTGGTAATGGGGTGCTCAAAGTAATAGAATTACATTTTTTCATGCTGCTTTTAAGGATATTTTACAGTTTTGAGGTAGTTTCTGTTTTTCTGTCTGGTTTGTACTTCCTGTGAGATGGGAATAACCCATGTTTAATACTGAGGGGGATATTAGGGATGTGATTGATCCTGATAAATATTCCACCATCTTCATGTGTGAACTTCAGCCAGYTGAACTCTGGAGAGAAAGAATTAARTGTTATTGGGGAGATTTAGAGGCTTCCTTTTCCAATATTCAGGATAAAAACCCCTCTTTGTGCACAACTTCACTGCTCCTCAGTTCCCAGTGTGGCAGAATTAAAATCCACACCYCACACAGGCACCAGGGAGAGGACAAGGGGCAGGAATTGTAGCCAGAGGAAAAAGGTGCCTTTTAGTGACAGCTGACATTTTAAATTTACTTAATAGGGTCATAAAACCTCGGGCTGAAACTCTTCATGTATATGAGTGTGTGTTAATTGCTCTTGGTCTGGTATTTACTATCAGCAGAGGAACATGTTGCCCTGAAAATAGGGAATGTCAGCCACTCCTGTCTGGAGCAGATGTGGCAAAAATTCTGTTTGGTGGGAAGAATTACCTGGGTAAGGTCATGTAGGATGGMAAAGGACAAAAGTTGGATACAGTGGGAAAGATGACACCTCCCCATAGTTCATCTAAAATCAGAYACTTTTTGTGCTTCTTGATGTTGAAGAAGATGTCAAAGACCAATTAGAGTGATTGAACTTTGGCTCTACCATTTTCTAATTAAAATATTGACTAAAAATTGATTTAAAATATCAAACAAGGAAATTATGTGTAAGGGTAAGATACTGTAAAATGAAAATAGTGACAATTAAACTATTTAATAACACAGTTTTCAGTTAGGTGTAAGTAGCTACTTGGGTGACTCGTTTTGTGCCAAAGTCATGTGTTTGTTACATYCTCTGTGATTCTGTCCAAGCCTTGTTAGTCAGGAATGTTTGGAGTTGGGAAGTGGTGGCTCAGGATTTGGGAAGTGATGGATCAGGTACTGGTTCAGGTGAGGTTTGTGTGGAGCTGGGTTTGGAGCCTGCCCCTCCAGGTTTGCACAGGGCCCCAAAAGGGTGCTAGAAATCAGTCCCAAATGAGAGCTGAAGCTCAGGTGTAAATCCTGAGGCAGCCCAGAGGCAGCAGGAAAGGGAATTTCACCTTTTTAGAAGCACTGGTAGTTGTGTTGTCTGTATCAGAATTTGTGAAAGAACATGTTGGGGGTTTTCTTGCGTTTTATTTTAACTTGTTTTGACTTCAGCTAGTTGGAAGATGACAAGCTTTGCCTGGAGATATGAGAACCCTGGCAAGGGCTGGGATTCCTGTGTGGAGTCTTTATTGTATCCAGAGGGAAGCACTGATGGATCTGGCAGGGACCAAGTGCAGCTCTGTCACTCTTGGGGTGGGAAGGGCTGGGTTGGGCTCCCAGGGAGAGCCAGAGCAGTTCCCTGGGATGTGTCCCAGCCCTGGAAGCTCCTGGGGTGTTTGTCCCATCCTCCCTGGGAACATTTGGTCTTAAAGCYCCTCTTTGGAGGTAGCTCTGAGTACTGACCTCTAGTAAAGAGGCTTTTGAGGAAAACAGCCTTTAATTTAATTTGCTGAAGTGCCCTCTGTAGTAGATGACCTCACACCTTTCATCTCATATCCTCTTGCTTTCTGAAAGTGCAAATGCCTGCTTAGACCCTCAAATGATATTGAATAATTAAGGGTTTTTTCCACTGATTCCATAAGCCATGTATGAAAATCAGAGGATGTAAACTGCATTATCAAAAGTCTCTAAGTCCAATTTTGGAATGATCATATAAATCTGTTGAAGCTGATGTACTTCCTGTATCATTTACCCAAATTAGTATTCATTTCCCTTATGAGAGGCTGAAGTGAAACACTCTCACCAATCCCAGACAGACCATGAACACTTTTAAAGCAAATTKGCAACCCTGAGATCAGGGAGAAACTCAAACTTCAGCAGGAAAAAGCTTTTCATCAGCAGAACTGCWCATATTTGACACTGACTCGTCCTGATTGCTACCAGACAGACTCAGAGCTGTAGAGCCATATCAGAGGCAAAAATAAAAGTTCATTTTCCTGTTAAACTGTGGGATTTGAGGAGCAAGACATGCAACACCAAGTAYATCACAACTTGTCTTTTGAGGTGGCATCTTTGTTATTAATAAAGACCACAGACCTGTTTTCTTCTGCATTTAACTCTCAAAATGCAAACATTAATTTTCTTTTCCTCCATTTCTGCAGTTCGTTGTCACTTAGAGGAAAATCCATCCAGGTCAGTTCAAGAAAATCAAAAGCCAAGTGTTGTGGAAAGTGATTCCATCTATAACAGGAAACAAACTTATTTCTGAGACAGCAGAACACACAACTTAACAGGAGGTGGTTATTTTAAATGTATAATATGTGGTTTAGGAATTAATATTMATCATCTTGGAGAAATTAATTAAAGGAGGTTTATTAGGTATAAGGAGCTCAATACAGCATCCATTCAAGTGTAATTACAATGTGAATTCCTTTTGAGTGAACTTTTCCTGGCTCTAGTGGTGAATGTCCTGCTGCAGAGCTGTTTGCCTTTCGTCAGGGGCTGTGTGGCCCTGGCAGATGTGATTTGTCCTGCAGCATTTTAACAAGCTGTTCAGGAGGCTGCAATTAGGCAGAAACATTCATTTCATGATCTCTATGACTGCTGCCTGCAATTAAAAAACCCCACAAAACAAACAACCCTGGATGCCATTCCCCCTGGCAGCTTTGTCTCTCACATTCCCCTTCCCACGTTGATATTTATTTATTAAATGATTTAAGGACAGTTTTACTGCATAAAGATGGGCCAGAGATTGTGTTTGGGGGTGGATGAGATGAGGCACTGTGGAACGTGGCCAGAAGCTCCTTGGACACCAAATCCCTTTGGACACTGGATCCAGAGTATCACAAAATGCTTGGCTCATGGCTTTCCTTGAGCTTGCTACAGCTTAAGTGACTTTGCTGATCTCCTCTGTTGTTTGCTAGGAGAAAAGTTACCTGCAAATTACCTAAAACTCCGAGTTTTCCAGTCCCAGGCTGGGTACTAAACCATAAATACATTTCTGTGTCACGCTTTACTTGTTTTCTGTTGTTCCAGCTTAGTCTCCAGTTTTATTTAGAAGTGCCAAAAAAGCCTCTTTCTTCTGTCTGAAATGATGAGGAGGAGACTTTTAGGGTTTTTAACTACAGCAGCAACTTGAAGTATTTTGAGAGAGGTGTAGCTAAGTGCAAGATGATAAAATTTGAGAGGGGAAAAAAGCAGGGGAGAGAGAGAGTGTAACAGAACTGTTGGTGAATTGGAGAGAACTGGTTGGTTGGTTGGTTTGTTTGTTTATTTGAACAGCTCCAAAACTGGAACAAGCATGTTCTTATTACACAATATTAGTGACCTGCTAGTTTTCGTAGAAGGGCTCTAAACCCCTGGGACCCTCCAGCCTCAGAGTTCTTTTGAAGTTTTTAGCAAAATTGCCTCGATTACAGAGAAAAGCTCCAGAGGAGGGAGTGTTTATTTTCCCAGCTACTCTTTCATGTGCGTATTTTTCTTTACAATCTGTTGTTGTTGTTATTTATTGAAAGCTTAAAAATCCCCATCAGCAGCCCCTAAGCCTGGGTTTGGTGAGGATGCTGACTCAGCAATAACAGGCTGACAGAATCCCACAGTTGTGCGGTGGGAAGGGATCTCTGGAGATCTCCCAGTCCAAACCCATGCCAGGGCAGGGTCACCTGAAGCAGGTGGCACAGGGACACGTCCTGAGAGGGAGACTCCACACCCTSCCTGGGCAGCTGTCCCAGTCCTTGGCTCCGTGGATGGAGGTTGATGGGATTCCCTGTGTTTTAGTTTGTGGCCATCGCTCCTCACCCGGAGATGGGCACAACACCACTCACCTGTTCTTTAGCCCTGTGCGTCACTTTATTCATTCCCAGAAATGAAAAATAATATCCCTCCATCACCTGATCTAAAAATCACCTCAGAGCCRTAYARRATTTTTRTTTTMCCCTTTAAAAACCTCCATAAASCCCCACTTCTTSAGATCCTGACCTTCGAGACCAAGARCCCGCRGGAGCTGGCRGAGCGCTTGCGCTCGGTGTGTGGGAACCAGAGCTGATCTAAAAATCACACCAGAGCCAGTATAAAAATCACCTCAGAGCCATACAGGACTTCTTTTCTCCCTTTAAAAACTTCCATAAACACCCCCTTCTCCCTCCCCAGATCCTGACCTTCGAGACCAAGAACCCGCGGGAGCTGGCGGAGCGCCTGCGCTCGGTGTGCGGGAACCAGAGCAACGCGTACGCGCGGCTGCTGGAGTACCGGCTGAACGCCCTGCGCGGCCTCTGGAACGCCCAGCGCCAGCTGGCCCTGGAGGAGCAGCACGACCGCGACAGCTCCGGCGACGAGGAGGCCCTGGCCCTGCTCAAACGCCAGGGATTGTTACAGCAGCCGGAGCAGGCTCCCTTCACCTCCCGCATGGGGCTGCTGCTGGTGTTYCCCCTGATCCAGTCGCAGAGCAGGACGGACCCTTCCCTGTGTAACATCACCGCCGAGGTGCTGCTGAATTGCCTGCGGGACTGCCAGCCCCTGAGCCTGACCAAGGAGCCGGCCGACTGCCTCAATGGCATCGAGTCCCTGCTCTGCTCCTGGCTCGAGGACACGGCGCCCTCTGGCCAGCACATCCCCTACAAGCAGAAGGAAAATGCTGCTGCTGCCCTGGTTGCCTTGGCTTGTGCGAGGTAAGGGGGCTGGAATGACAGAGAGTCACAGGATTGTTGAGGTTGGTTGTAACACCATGGAATGCTTCAGTTCAAGGGTTAAACTGAGGTTTGGCACAGGGAGAAATCCCAGCCAGGTGTTCTCAAGGGGTCACAAGGACACGAAAGTTCACTGGAAAAATAGAKTTAAGGAACTTTGGCAAAGTCCAGCCATGATTCACCATTAACCATATCCCCAAATTCCACATCCATGGTTTTTGAACCCTTCCAGGATGGTGACTCCAGCACCCCTGGGCAGTGCTGTGGTTGGAGTTTATTTTCTCTTTCCATTAAAACAAATCACAAATGATGTGATTGCACTGGTGATACTTATTTTTAACTTKCACCAGCCTTTCTCTTTCTGWTATTTAARTGTTGGGTTGGAAAGGGTGAAACTGCTAAGCATTTCTTTTTTGCATGTSYTTAGCACATGYAAAAGCAGAAGGATCTGGGTTAGCAATGCTGTGTGCATATTGCTGCTTCTGCTGCCCTAGGAATGGTTCCAAAGGTGTTTATCAGGCAGAAAAGTTGTCTCCTTTTCCCTTTGTCCTGCCCTTTTGTGCACCTTTCTTTGGAGAAGGTGGAACTGCCAGGTTTCAGGGCAATTCCTTTCAGATTCCATTTCAGTGTTGTCTCTCAAATGTCTGCAGGTATTTTTTCGTTTTGTTGCCAGTGAAGAGTTCAAGCACTGTAGGTTGAAGTACCCCTTGTCCTGCATGGGTTTGGCATCAGGTGATTGAGGGCAAATTGGTCATAATTGCTTTTAGTCAAAACCTACTTTATTTAGAGAATGGGGAGAGGGGGAGGAAATACAAAACTTCTGCAAAGCCCCATGAATGTGGCCTTAAAGTCACAAGGAGCCTTTTGGAAAKGTTGGTTTGAATGCTTCTCCAGGTCACAGCCTTGTCTGTGAAGTTTAACTCTGATTGAAGATGTTGCAGTTCCCAGGATATTGCATGATTTGCTTTAAAAAAGGTTTATTCAAATGAAACCTACTTAATTTCTAGTGCACTTGTTTTAATGAAGTCAATGAGAAATTTATGGTATGTGGCAAATTATTCTGTCCTGACAACTGCCTTATCTGAAAGGCAATGTACTTGAACATAGCTCAGAGAAATTGGATTTGATAAACACAATCTCATTTCTTTTTTTTCCCAGATGTCAATTTGCAGGAAATATGGGATGTTCTGTTACAGCTGAGCTAAATTTCAAGTAGAGCTTTTGAACTTCRGGTTGATCTTTTATTTTCTTTGCAAGTCTGCCTTGCATTGCTGAAATATCAGAGTTAAAATATCCCATTGTGCTTTGTTCACCTCTGAAAGCCTCACACTTTTCCTTTAAGTATCTAAGTCATGTGTTGAAGAAAACACCTTGAAAATGAGACTATTATTGACATTCCTAGTTGCAATCTTGGGTGSTTCTTATTGCTAAAAATAAAACAACAGGGTAAATATTGCTTTAAATAATTGATTGAGGCTCTTTAATGTGTTTGGTGTCAATTTTCTCCAGGCTGARGTTTATCAGTGAAAGCAAAGAGCTGAAGATGTCACTGGGGAAAAGCAGGGACTGGGGTGTGGAGGAGGAAGGTTTGGGAGCTGACTGACCACATGTGACAGCCCAGGGTTGGATTCAGCAGAGTGCAGGGCAAGGATCTGCAGCTGATCACTGCTGTTTGTGAAAAAAGCAGCTCAAAACTGACCTAAGACACAGCCARATTCTCCTACTTAGGTGGGCTGTARTACCTGGAAATAAAGCTACCACATMTTCCAGAAAATGGCCCTGACCTTTAAAACAGAAATTGTAAAATACAGATTTTTAAAGACAYCTGGATCTTCCAAATTTGGGGTTGTGAGGGGAGACCTCATCCCAATGCACAGCTTCCTCAGGAGGGGCAGTGCAGGGGCAGCCCTGATCTCTGGGAGCAGGGACAGGACCCAGGGAAGGGCTGGAGCTGAGTCAGGGGGGTTTAGGTTGGAGATCAGGGTTAGGACAGGGTTTAGGTTGGAGATCAGGATTAGGACAGGGTTTAGGTTGGAGATCAGGGTTAGGTTCTTCCCCCAGGGGGTGCTGGGCACTGCCCAGGCTCCCCAGGGAATGGGCAGATCCCTGAGGCCGCCAGAGCTCCAGGAGCAGTTGGACATCACTCCCAGGGACAGGCTGGGATTGCTGGGTGTCTATTCAGGGCCAGGAGCTGCATGATGATCCCTGTGGTCCCTTCCAGTTTGGGATATTCCATGATTCTGTGAAAAGTCATGGGAATCTTGATAAGAAATGGATGAGTCTGCTCTTTCCTAYTGGAGTTAGGAAAGGCATCTCCAGGTGGGAGTGCAGCAGCCTTTGCTCACTCTTGGGCTCAGCCAGGGAGATCCAGGGGTTGCACTGGAGATTGAAATGTGATTAATCAGCTRCAAGAAATCCTGAAAGAGCTGCCTCAGGAGCAGTGATGAGGTGTTTTATCTGSATTGCCTTTATGAACCTGCTGTTAATGACCCAGCCCGTGGCTGCTGCTCTCCCTCCCTTCAGCCTCTTGCAAAAAAAGGTGGTGGAATTCAGGCCAGAGGTTCCTCAGCATTCTGCCTGTCTGTCCCATTCTCTTCCTCCTTCCCTTTCCTCCCCAAAGAATGAACATCCTCCAGGAAAGAGATGCCAGTTAGAAAAGAAGCTGTTTCTGGGTGTTCTCCATTGCTGCTGTTTTGTGTGTTCAGCCTGGCTTCAATAGACATCTTTAATTCATGTTTTTCTTGTCCTTTTAGAGGGTCGCTGAAAACCTTTGTTCATACAGTGCATCTATTACAGAAACAGACTGAGCTGGGGTCCCTGCCTGTGGCTGATGTTCTCTACAGGTTGGTAGMACTTCTCTCCTTAGAAACTTTCCCAGCAGCTCCAAAAATGTGTTAAGTGTGTGCAGGGGGGAATGTCTTTAAMAGTGATTAAAAGGCTTTAGAGTTATTGAAAGCTTTAGGGAAGATTGAGATTTAGTCATGTGCAGAAGACATCAGAAAATCAAATCTAAAAGCATTGATTGGGTTTTGGGTGTTTTTATTTTTTCATTAAACATTGATGATTCCTTTAAGTGGCTTATGAACTCTGACAGAATAATTACTTTAAATACATCTCTGTCTTAACCTTTAATTCAGCTGATTTTTCCTGCCGCTATTCTTGATTAAATTTTATTTTATTTTCTGCTTAAAGGTTGTTGCTTTTGGAGGGAGGCCCTGGATCCCCCTCCTGCCTGCTTGGAGGGAAGCACATTGTGTCCTGGGGCTTTGAGGACATGTTACCTGCCCCTGATGCCAACACTGGTGCCAGCAGTGAAAATAAAGGTGAGTTATTTCAACCCTGGCACTATCAGCAGAGGAGGACAGGATGCTTTAATTGCTGATAATAGTTTAAAAATGAATGTAAAGCTTCAGAGTTAGGGCCCAAAAAATGTTGCTTTTTGGTTGCTGAAGARCAGCTGCTGGTTTAAACTGTCAGGTTGTGGGAAACAGTCCAAAAGTTGATCCAGTGACCCTTCCTGACTCCAGTGGGAATTTTTCAGAGGGGTCATGCAGAGTTTGGATATTATCCCCTCGTTARAGCATAATCACTGCCCCCTGCACTRTCCCTGTGTTCAATAGCCAGCTAYCAGKGGCACAGCAAGTTTATTTTTAGAAGTGCAAGTTCATTGTTTGGTTTYTTTTCCCTCTTCCCTACTCTGCTTTTGTTTCTACCCAGTTAATWTTGAAGTTCTTTTTTAATGCTTTCTTTTGTATTTCCTTTCATGAATTCATTCTCAGTTTTTACTGCTTTGTTTGCTTACTATTTTTATAATAAATACGAGTTCATGTTGTTTTAGAAATAGTAGTTCAAGCTTTGATGACATTTAATGCAATCCATAAGAATTTAAAAATCTGATTAGTTATTTTAGGCTACCTGCAGATTTATTGGAGACATCTCTTTTTAGGTGTTTAGGCAAGAGAGTGAGTGGACTTCTCCTTCCTGAGCTGAGTGTCCAGATACTGTAAACTTCAATAGATTGACTGGGCTTGTGTCCCTTCTTGATTATTAATATTTACTGCTCTGTGTTTCAAATTCATTTTGTCTCARTTGAAGTGTCCAGAGGTGGAAGGATCTGAGCAGCTTTAGGAGAACAGAGTTCGGCAGAAATGAGATCAAGGCTCAATATTAGATTTTTCTTCTCACACTGTGTGAGATCATCTGGGCACCTCTGAGGCTTGAAGGAGATGTGAAGAAAACACTGCCTGTGTTACAGCAGCTCTTAGAGCACCAAATAATAAACTCAGTATTAAAGAAAGGGTTGGGAATGAGCTGCCATGAGCCCCTGCTGGATTCCATGGGGTTTAACCCCCAGCTGGAAGTTACAGAGGTGCTCTGTGCTGTCCTTGCTGCAGATGCAGACCTGGGCCGGTGCCTTGCAGCTGATGGGCTCTACCTGTACACCACCAACTCAGTGGGCAGGGGAATCAGCAAACTGGGATCAGGCCTGCATGGCACTCTCAGGTAAGGGACACTTCAGTGYTAATGGCAAATCTTCTGCAGAGCTGCTGGAACCCAAAAGTTCCTGTTTTGGGAAACCTCTCCCAGATATTGGGAGTAGCAGGACTGGAGGATATGGCACTGGGAAGGAGATGATCTCTGAGGTCCCTCCCAGTCCACACCAGCCTGTGGTTCCATGATATTGTAAATTTTCATCAAATCCTGTTTTAATGTGTTGGGTTTCTCATCTGAAATTCTTCTTAAATGTGTTTTATCTAAAGGAACAAGTAGAATTTGGAAGGGACATGTGGAGGCCTTTAGTTCAGCCTCCACAGCAGCAGGATTTCAGATTCAATTTTATTTCCTAATGTCTAGTAAGCTGGCTGATTCTTTGCTGAGAGGGATATACCACAGACCAGTTCTGTGACATTTTATTTATAGCCGAGTTTGTGAGTGTTTGTTTGCTAATTATGTCATTCATTAAGTAATTAGTGCAGCTGTGACTCACTGTACCTCTTGCTTCTTCAATTGCCTGAAAACCACGAGGCTTTTTACGCTTAAAGCCTTTCACAACAGAAATTGCTGACACGAACACAAGTTCAGTCAAAGTTCAACCCTGTGGCTGGGAGTTGTTATTTGATAAAAACCCCAGAGAAGCAGGGCAGGGTTGAAGGAGTTTGAACATCCTGGTGGGTTTTTTTGCAGGGGGTTTGTGTACTGCCGGAACGAGGAGCTGGAGACGGGCTGGGTGGCTTTTGGCAACGGCAAACTCCTGCATCGGCCCGTGTCCTTTGATAGCAAACCTCACTACCTGTTCCAGCTCGTGGATCAACATACCCTGCAGGTAAAGGGCACAGGAGCAACACAAGCTGAATCAATCACACACATTTCAGCTTTCATTCGTTTTATCCTTGAGGTTTCTTGTTTTGTGRAACTGTGTTTTTCTCACCCCGCCTTGAAGCGACTCTGTGGTGAATGTGGAAGTTATGGTAGAGCTGTTACTGTTTCATAAATATATGTATTTRTCTGTAATTACACTGTTCTGGATTATGGGGTACTGATAAAGCTGGTTCAGCCTGGAGGAGACTGAGGGGAGRCCTCATC
The DNA here is from genome assembly GCA_902810485.1 of Alauda arvensis. Lineage (NCBI taxonomy): Eukaryota > Metazoa > Chordata > Aves > Passeriformes > Alaudidae > Alauda > Alauda arvensis. The sequence goes on along the minus strand of CADDXX010000348.1, from coordinate 434,811 downwards.
CCAATCCACAGCTTCCTCAGGAGGAGCAGCTCTGATCTCTGCTCTCTGTGAGCAGGGACAGGACYCAGGGAGYGGCTGGAGCTGTGTCAGGACAGAGTTAGGTTGGGTATGAGGGAAAGGYTCTTCCCCCAGAGGGTGCTGGGCACTGCCCAGGCTCCCCRGGGAATGGGCAAAGCTGCCAGAGCTCCAGGAGCATTTAAACAATGCTCCCAGGCTGGAATTGTTGGGATGTCTGTGCAGGGYAGAGTTCARTAATGATCCCTGTGGGTCCCTTCCCACTYAGRATATTCCATGATTCCAGTCTGGTCACTTCTTAAAGCAGTCAAACAGCAAAATGGACTTTGATTTCAATCAAGAATGTGTTCTTCCTGAGCAGCTCTTTGTTCTTCCTCTGTCCCAAAATTAAGGTGTTTCAGATCTGCTTATGGTTTGTAGAAAAACAACTGATGCCCTTTGTAAAACTGGGGTCGTTTGTTTACTTCGGGGTTTTTCCTGCTTTTTAAAGRTGGATATACACATTTATGTCCAGTGTGTTTCCTGACACTGAGAATGTTTAGATTCCCCTTTTCTTCTCAAGTTTCAAGCAATGTTTGAGAGAAGTTGCAGACAGTAGCTGACTCAATAGGATGTGTATTTTCCTTGTGGTACTGTGCCTTTGTTMTCCATCATTACAGAGGAGATGATCCTTTTATTTTTAGAAGGTTAAATTRGAGATCTATGAGCTGGTTTGGATATTTGGCAAATATCACAGAATAGCTGTTGGTAATAAATCAATTTAATGCTTCTACTAAGTCCAATATTAAGCCTCTTCTGCACTAACTGCCTTTGATCTCTGTTTATTTTTCATACTGTTCATACTTGTAAGGCCAAACTGCACAATCAGACCTGTTAAGATGCTTTCTGTCTCATAGGTATGTCAGATAATCCCAATGCCAGTAAATCACTTCCCAGTTGGCAGCACTATGACCACCGTGCATCTTTCTTCAGATGGCACCTTTTTCTACTGGATTTGGTCTCCTGCAAGCCTCAACGAAAAAACCCCCAAAGGCCACTCTGTCTTTATGGATATTTTTGAAATTATAGTAAGCAAATCATGTGTTTTCTATGCCTGATGTCGCTAGCATAACCCAGTTTAATTAAATATCAGCGTTTTCTAATTGGCATATTGTGTTTGGATATTTATGGGCGTGATCTGAATGGATTTATGTGGAATAASTGAACAGAACAGGAAGTGAACTGTCCAATTCCATGTCCAGAGGATTATTATATTTAGCAATATGAGATCTCTTGTAGCATGAAATGGATTTTTTTTCTGTCTGTATTTCTGCTCAGCAGAGGAGGATGGAGTGGGATGGTGGAGCTGGAATTGGGAGGCTGTAGTAGTACAACTCATGGAAAATCCCTAACACTCTAAATCACATCTTCATTAAGAGATGCTTTCTGCAGTAAAACATCCCCTGAACAYCATGGGCTGAAGAACTCATGGCTCACACTTTTTGCCTGGAAAAATGATTCAGAGCCAAATGATTTGCAAGTGAAACACCACTAAGAAAATACAAGAGGATTCTATAATTTTAAGCAGAGTTTCTTGAAGAAACTCAAGTTTATGACAAGCAGTTCTGTCTTTAAGAACAGGCATAAATAGAAGATATCCTATTAAGTATCTCAAAGATATCTAATATTTTCTGTTAAATTATTCTATTGAATCATGAAGTCACAAGCCAAAAATACTCCTGTTCTTGCTTTCAGAACTTTGTTTTTGCAAGAACTTCTGTCAGCAAAATTTCGCTTTGCATTCCTGCCTGATCCAGCTCAGGTGATCTCTCCCCTATGGATTTCAACATCTAAAGTATGTTTTCCTCCCTCCCATTTTACTAGGTAGAAAATGGCATTTGTATAGCAAACCCTCTGCAGGAAAGAATTATCCTGATGAGGAAAGAGGGGGAATCTGCCAAGAGCATCAATGAGATGCTGCTGAGCCGCCTGTCCCGGTACCGCGCCTCCCCCTCGGCCACCCTCGCTGCTCTCACGGGCTCCACCATCTCCAACACCCTCAAGGAGGACCAGGCAGGTCAGAAATGCTTCTCTTTTCATTTCTTAACACACACAGCATCCATCCTGGTCATTACTGACCTCTTAGGTTTAAAAAAATAAACAACCAGTGTGTGATTTTTGTCTTTTTCCCCCAAATACGCGGTTGGAAGATCTGCTCAGTGTTTGCTTCATGCTGGAATTATCAGTTCCTTTGCTACATTGGGATTGTGAGGAAGGTGTAGGGATGGAAAATGGGAAGCACTCTTTTCCAATTACATTATTTGGGGCATCTGATAGTTGCATTTCTCTGCTGGTGGCTCAACTGGGCTTCTGATTGGTGTGTAAAAATGGCCTGCAGGTTGGAAAATGGAATTACTGCTTCACCAGTCACTGAAATACTACAAATCTTAGGTGATTCTGCATTTTTTTGAAGTTACCTGCAGAGTGTTTGGGTATTCTTTTATGGAAACAACCCAAATTAAGGAGGGAATCTTGAATAAAGTACACTGATGGCTTTCAGGATGATCTGGAGCTTTGTTAGATTTGTCTGAAGATTTTATTCAGTTTATCTTGAATTATTTCTCTTCCTTCACAAGTACATGGATTTTCTTTCTCCAATTTGAAACAATTGAAGGTATTTCCATAAAAATAAATTATACATGAAATGGCTCTGCTTCCAGGGAATTTGGCAAGRAGTTAGCTCAGAGAGCTATTTTAAAGGTTGTGTTTTGCCATTTAACAACTCAAATGCTGCAGAAAAAGGAGAGTAAGTGGCTATTCTTGGCTAATTCTTGAGTCAGCACTCAAAAAGTGTTGATCAGCTGTTGCAGGAGGGAGATCATCTGGGCTGTCTACGTTTCATGAGGAGCAGGAGAACTTAAAATAGTAAATGCATAGTGAATCTCAAGTGATCTCTGGATGTGAGGAGATCATTTGGCTCCARGTGCTTTCAATGTAATGATCATCAYAAAAKTCTTAATAGTTTTGGTTATACCTGATTTTTAATTTGTTTTATTTTGAAGTTGTTTTCTTTAGTGGAGTAACCCATGAAACTCTTTGTAGCCCTGTGGGGATTGATGCTGAATGAGACTGGGAGGCCACAGAGAAATCATGGATGCCCCATCCCTGGAAATGCTCAGGGTTCATGGAGCTCTGAGCAACCTGGTCTCAYGGAAGGGGTTTCCATGTCCACAAGGTTGGACTGGGAYGATCTTGAAGGTCCCTTCCAACCCAAACCATTCTGGAATTCTGTCAAAACTCCTTCACAGAGCTTCTAAATACCGATTCCTTTGAAGCCCCGAGCAGAGCTCTGCCTCGTTGTGCACAAGTGCAGTTTGTGACCTTTCTCTGGTGCACATTGCAGCTGCCAACACGAGCTGTGGGCTGCCCCTGAAGATGCTGAGGAAGACCCCAATCTACACGTGTGGGACGTACCTGGTGATGCTGGTGCCACCCCCGGGGGGCTCGGGCAGCTCGGCCACGCGCTCGCTCTTCGGCGGCACCAGCGCTTTGTCCTCCTTAAAAAGTAAGTCCCGAGCCATTTGTGGCAGGTTGGGAGTGCTTGGCTGCCTGGAATGCAGGAAACTTCTCAGGAATTGATGGGAGCTGTGTTTGTGTGCAGTTCTKGCCTCCAGCCTGGTGTTCAACATCTCGGACGGGCAGTTCACCAGCAGGGCAGATCTCATCGATGCTGCGGGCAGCTCGCTCGGACGGGGGGCTCTGGTGCCAGGCCTTGGTAAGGAGCACAGCAGTCCCTCAGTTCTCAAAGAATCCATCTGGGTTTGGGTTTGCAGTCAGCAGCTCTGCTCTGGGGTGGGGTTGCATGTCCATGGTGAAGTGTTGTAAACTTTTAAAGCAGATAGTTTGGATTTACGATGCTCGTAAAGATGCTTCAGCCTGGTTTTGTACTAAATTGCTATGTGGAATATTTTCCTTCTCTCAGGTGCYTGTTATGATACAATGAATAACATGATCTGGACGTGCTCCAATGATTATATTGATCAGTGGTGCAATCCTGGGAACCAGGCATTCCACTGTGTGTGCCAGAGGCTGGGAGTGAGTCACGTCATCGCAGAGCCCAAAGGTGAGGGGAGCCCAGAGTCAGCTCTGTGTACAAAGGGGAAGTGAAACAGAGGAGTGGCAGAGAATCATCAGACTTGCATCAAACTGCCTTGCTCTTCAAAGCTGAGTTAATTCCTGAAAAGAGTTGTAAATAYTGGTCATGGTTTAGCTTTGAYTTAAGAGAGGGATAAGTACAAAGTGAGATGTGGGGAAGATTCCAGATTCTTGCTGCCTTCAGCACATTCAGAAAGTGTTTTGGGTAATCTTTTCATGCCCTGAAGTTGATTTATTGCATTTTAGAAGCAAAGGCTGATRATGCAGTTTGTGTTTACAGACAGCATTTGAACTCCTCTCCTTGCAGGGGATGCAACAACCACAAATGAGGTCATTAACCAGTTACTGCACCATGTTGGTGCCATGTGCATCCACCAACTCAACCTCCTGGCAGCCAGCAACAACCTCCCCATCAGCAATTTCTTGGGCAAGCAGCATCCCATTGAAGCCCATCACCTGAGCAGCATCTGTGACATTATGGAGAAGGCCATGGTCAATGGGGACACCTGCATCATCCGCTGCATCCTCGTTGTCTTCCAGGTACAGAACCTGAAATGCACTTCACAATTCTCATGGAAAAGTGAAAAACTTGGTTTGGAGTGCAGGCAACCACTGGTTTAATTTTTTATTTAATTYTTTAATAAAAAAATACAATGAAATAAAATTTTATTGGAAAGAAAATAAAACTGGAATCCGTGTAACGGAGGTTGATTTAACAGTGGCCTTGCAATATTTTATATATTCATTTAAGAACCCTAATTTAAATATAATCTCTGTCTTTACAGATCACAGCAAAACACAGAGAAGTTATTTCCTTCTTTCTTTGTATTCCCCCCMTCCATTTTTTGATTCAAAAKCAGATTCTGACTCTCAGATTTCTAGACCCACACAAATAGTTCAAGAAACTGCAGAAAACAAGTTAATGTAAGTCATGTTTATATTTTTAATACTAATATTGTTGTGTTTCATTTTTTCTTAGGTGGTTTTCAAATTTTTCTTCAGCCCCCAAACTGAAAGGAACAGAGACATTGTCAGAAGGTCTGGGCTGTTGCTGTGGCAGTTACTGATGGCCCCAAGGGATCAGATCTGCTCTGAGATCCAGAAGGAAGTTTGTCTGGCTATTAGGTGAATATCTGCTTTATCAAACTCAACTTAACTTAGATTTTAGTTTATTTGAAATGCAGTGACAGGTGAACATTCGCATTGGATTCGGTTTAATTTTGCATTAATGTGAGAAAATGCAGTGTGATGGATTTTAAGACATAATATGATGAAATTATTACAGTTTATGGAAGAAGAGAAATACAGTGTTTTGGTCTTGATGAAATAACAGGTAGTAATTACTTTCTTASTTTTAATTTGTTTCTTTTTGCTTTCTTAAGGATTTTTTTCAAAATATTATAAAATAGTTGCTAAATYCAAGCAAARTWTCCTTGAGTGARTTCCTTATTTAGCTGCTGTGGTGWTCAGGAAAAGGCAAAGCTGGTGTTGGCTCTTCCCTCAGTGCTTTAAGTGGTAACACTGGAATTCTCCTGAACAGAAGGAACATCAGGAGAAGCAGAATTAATAACACTGGAGCATTGCTCTGGGACTGAAGGCCCAGGGGGAAAAAAGTGTGGTTGTATCTCCTGAAAAGGAGCTGATGGAAACCTCAAGGCCAAAGAATGCTGGCTCTGGTGTGCCAAGGACAAACAGAACCTGCACTTTCCAGTGGGAAGTGCTCCAGAGGTTGAGAACAAAATCTTTTGAAGATCAGCCTGCATTTCCTTGGTGTGAATCACCAAACATTCCAAATTTCTGTGGCTCTGTGCAACTGTGAGTGAAGAATAGTTTGGCTCAGGAGGATTACCTGGCATTTTCAGGATTTCTGACAGGGAAAGTGTCTCCTGTCCCCTGCATGGATACTTTGTGTATTCCAGTTAAACAGCTCCAAGGTGGGCACTGGGGGATGTTTCCTTCCTCCTGTTTTCTCCYTGGGGCATTCTGGTGCCAGTGGAGCCCTCCAAGAGAGCTGGCAATGTGTTCCAACTTTTCCTGAGGTTTCTATCAGAGTGGATCAGCAGGAACCAGAGGGATGGGAGCTGCAGTAATCTCTGCTCTCAGTGTGAAGCTGAAAAACATCCCAGTTTTCTTTTCTGTTACTGAGAAAGAAAAGGGAAAGGAAATGGCAAAGCTGCATAATGATTTCAGCACTTCAGACAGGCATGGAGTGCTCCTTTGAAGTGATTGTCATCTCGATGGGGGAATTCACACAGAAAGGACAGAGTTCATCACAAGTTAGAGGGAAAAAGTCTGCACCTGGAGTGTTTCTGCAGAGCTGGAGTGTTCCTGAAATGCTCCTTCCAGAATCTTCTGTGTAGCTTCAACTAAATAGAGCCAGTCTCCAAAAAGTGCAAAACTGTAGCAGCAGTGATTCCTTGATGATTGTGTTTGTGYTTTCACTGTTGCTGGCACAGAGAAGCCTCAGCTCTCACCCCATCACCAGAATTTTTGGGGGTTTTCTCTGAGCCATCATCATTTTTCCTGACATCTCTGTTTCTTCTGTGCTGCCCTGTGTGCAAGTGATGAATGGGGAGTTTTCCAGAGGGAAGCAAAAAGCTCTTGGGGAAGCTTTGGCACCTAAACAATAAAATATAATTGATTACAAGAGATTCCTGGAGAAAAACAGCTGCTTATGCCTTAATATTGGTGTTAAAATCTGGAGGATGCTTTTCTAAGCCTTTGCAAAGACATTGTAAATGTTCCAGCAGATGCTGAGTCTGTTGTGCCATTTGTCACATGTCCACTGAAATGGTTTTGTTCACTTCTAAATCCATCAAGTAATGCGTGGTTTTATTTTTTTCCTTAGCTCTGGTTTAAATATCCTGTATCCTGGAGAAGCAGAAATCAATAATTTATTAAAATTGGTCTTAACTGAAGGTGAGAATGTCTTATTGSCAGGTGAGAGTGGGGTTTTTCTAAGAAAAAAAAATAAAAAATTAAAGTACCATCTCAAGCTTAGAGGGAGAACAATTTGGGATATTGGACTTTAAATCCATGCTTTTCTAGGAAATGCTGGAATGCTTCAGCTTCCAAAATGCTGCATGGCCTAGGGTAGGTCAGATGGAGAAAATGAATATTTGCAAGTGCCCAGTAATCAGAGATGTTAGACCYCAGAGAAGGGGGAATAATGTCCTGGAGTTCACCAGGAAATGGGAATCTGGCCTTGGGAGCAGCTGATGTCAGTAATTTGTTACTTCCCAAGGAATTTCCAACAGTGCCATGGGCCGGGAAAGTGCTCCCAGTGTGGGAGAGCAGCTCTGCTCACCCTGGGAATGCAGGAATGAGCTGTAATCTGTGGTAAATGAGGCATTGGGGAAATCAGATCTRCTCTGTAAAATGCAGCTCTGCAGAAGTTTTGTATTTCCCTTTCAGGAGAGAGGAACAGTGGCCTCTCCCAGCTCCGGGATGTCATCCTGACCAATTTGGCTGAGCAGCTGCAGAACAACAGGTTTGGAAGTGAAGATGATGATCATTACAGGTAAARAGCCTCAGTTTATAGGGGATTTTTCTGTTATTTGCTGGAGGTGAACTTGCAGGAAGTTCTGYTGCAATGGCTTGGTGTGTTCTGCAGTGTCACCTGAATGYTGGTTGTGTCTGTGGGGAARATTTCATTAGGSTGAGGRAGAGATTTGATGTTTTAGGGCAAATTTGGATGCTTCTGTAYCCAGACTGGGTTTGGAATTCCTTGTTCCTTGCYGTGTTCATGGGAAATTTGAATGATAATTTCATAAATATGATTTTATAGCATTTCTCTGCATATCATAGGGGACTTTCCAGCAGTAAAACTGCCAGGCTCAAGGTGGGAGGAGTCTTTTGTAGGATCCCTAAGAAATCCCAGATTTACATCAGCACAGTGCAGCAAACCCCTGGAAATCTGTTGTACTTCTTCAACATTTCAGCCTTGGGGGTTTTTTTGTGTCTGAATTTCAAGTTGAATCCTTGTCYAGGTTTCCCATAATCTGGGATGCAGCCTGCAGAGTGAGCTGAGCTGTACAAAATGCACAGTAATTCCTGATTAACATTTCCCACCTTTGTTGCCTCTCTTGAAGACTCAATGATGAGCTCTTGCACTACATCCTCAAGATTGTTGTCCGAGAATCTTGTGTCTTAATCACCAAGTGCCAAACTGTATCTAAAGATGACTTTCAAAGGCTTCTTTCAACTGTGCCTGTAAGTAAAACGTGTTCTGATAAAAGTATCTCTGCCTTTGGCTTCTTCTCCTCCTTGAATCCATCCTCTTCACTGAATACAAGGAGGTGAAACTTCTATAGTTGTGTCTTAACAAATCCAGGAGAAGAATTGTCTTTTGTTTGTGCTGTGCAGGGAAGAAAAGAATCATTTCTCACAGCAAAGGAAATCATTGGGTAATGCTGGAATGGGTTTAAACATGGATTTATTTTCCAGTTGCTCTGGTTGCTGTTCAGTTTAAGCAAAGTTTGTGGATCTCAATATTCAAAGCATTACAGCAGCTTAAAAAATCAAACATGCAGTTGTGTATTGTGGTTCATACAGGCTGAAAGAGTTACCAGTGACAGAAATGAGTTAAAGCTGACCTTTGATGGTAAAACTATGGGAGATGTTTTCAGCAAAGGCAGGTTGAGCTTCCTTAAAAACTCTGGGAGGGTACAGGATGTCCTGGCCTGTGGGGAAGGAGGAGTGGCATGCAACCATCACCTTCAGGAGTTGTGAATTACATTTATCTCTCTGGTGGCAGGATCTTTGCAGAATTAATTAATTCTTTGAGTTCCTGAATATTGCTGTAATGTTCCAAACCTGAACAAAGTTATGCTGCCTCTGTATTTATGTGAATTATTCCACAAAATTCAACGTTTTGCGACCGCTTCCTTTTCTTAAATACATCAAATAATTTCTTTTATTATTCTTGTTCTTACTATTCTCACCCTTTTTTTCCTCTCTCCAACTCCAAGTCTGAGGCTTGCCTGACTCAGGGCTGATGAAGGGTTTGGATAATGCAAAGTTTTACTTATTTGTGTTCAAGGCTGCGTCCTCGTGCTTGCGGTACCTGATGGCAGTGCAGAACCACCTCCTCAGTAACACCATTCTCATTAAACCTGATGACAATGATGACAGTGACAGCTCCTTGCAGGGAGAGACATTGAAGGTACAGGTAAACACCAAGTTTTATTCTAGTATGGCTCTCTCCAGTCAGTGTGCCTGTGACACTTTGGTCCTGCASTGCATTTGCTGTTTGCTGCTGGTTCTTTTCCTTTTTGATGGATTTAAATAGCTGGAGAACAGGGAGAAACAGTCCAGAGTAAAACCTGCAGTTATTCTGTGTTCAGGATTCCAGTTTGCAGTCCCTATTATCAGTGAGAGCAGACACTTCCCTTCCTAARTATATGTATAATGAGATTTTAAATAGATGTTAATTAATATGTGCTAGTAGGATTASTGGCATGGGAATTTCCTTTCCTGCACACATTACCCCAGACACTTTTTCTTCTCCAAATCACTCAGGTGGTCCTTGAAAAAAAACATTGTTAAACAAATAGGAAAGGGGTTTCTTATTTGCCTTACCTGGCTTTTTTCTTTTTGCAATTTAAACAAACAAAGCTTGTGTAGAGCCACCTCCATCAGTTGTCTGAARTAAAGAGAATAAAGTTTGTGGCAAGGAAGCTGTTAAAGGACAGGGTTTGTTTGGTACAAGTTCATTCAAATGCTGCATTTCACACTGCTTCATCCCACTCCCAGTCTGCCCTGGAGTGCAGGTTGTCTGCTCACAGTGCTTTTGGTAATAATTCTTCCCTGATGGAATAGATTCCTGAATTCCTGGTATTTTGCTAAGCTGGCTTTCTCTGCTGTGTGTGTGAGCTGCTGCAGTTGGGAGTGATTTGTTCAGGCTCCTTGAGTAAATGCTGAATATTGGAGTGTTTTCCTTGTGTCACTGTTCACGCCGTGTTCATTGTGCAGTTTCTCTCTCTGCAGTGCTCCTCATCCCTGCTAGGACATTGTGTCACCWCTCCTGTCCCTTGGCTGGCTCTCAGCTCTCTCCTGTGCTGGACTTGGGGCTTCCTTCCCTCTAGAAACTGGACGTGCATCCTGTAAAACATGCACCTAGTTTCTCCCAGCACTTGGGGGCTTAACATTAATCACATTTAAGTCTTGGATGAATCTCCTGCTGCAGGCCTGCCAGGTCACATTGTCATTCTTYTCATTTGGAAATCCATCTTTTTGTTCTGTTGTCCTTTTTTTGGGGGWGGGATTCTTTAACAATTTAAGTATCCTGTAACTCTTTTTTTTTTTCACTTAGGAACTCAAGACCAGCATTTTGTCTCTGGCCACACAAATTCTCACAGGGTGTGATGAAGTCTTAGAAATGCTGCAACAAGTCACTACAGCACTAATTAACAGTGACATTTCTGACAGGGAGCAAAGGTAAGACAAGTGGGAGGATCCTAATTTGGRAACTGCTGCTCTCTGTGGCTCATTSTACAAGCACAGTTAGCATTAATTATTCTTTATCACTTTATATTTGATCTTTGAATGCACAGGATCTGTTTCTTCCTGTAGAAATTGTTTAGCACTCAGCTGGTGGAGAGTTTAGAATCCCTCTCTGTGTCAGTTCTGATCATCTGTAGGTTGATATCTCTGTAGGAACCTCAAATTGGGAAGGTTTTAGTCAGTTATAATGGTATTTAATGAGTAGGATACCTGGAAATAAACTGTAATTAGCTGGGGATGCTGCTGTAAGCTAGAACAATCTGTTTATTTTTAAATTCCTGATTATTACATCCCCAGTAGCTGGATTRGATATTTATGCATGACAGTCCCTGRGTGTTGTTTTGATCTCCCACATATTCCATCCTCTCCCCTCCTCTTAAAAATACACCTTGGGAATGGGGTGGAAATGAAAGCTGTGAACTTTTCTCTCCTCAAACAAAGCAGCTCCCTGTCCCAGCTGTTCCAGGTTTCACTCTCTGCATCTCTGTGCCTGCAAGATTAGTTGTGTTTATTGACAACACACAATTCCTGGGTGATATTTTCATATGAGCCCGTGTTCAAATATATTTTGGTAGCTGCAGATCCTTTTCAAGTCCTTTGAGCTCCATGTGCTGGGAGCTGATATCCACACTGGTGCATTTGTGTTTGATGGGGACTTTCATCCTGTGCCCAGGGGAGCTTATCCTTCTCTGAGTAATTATGAAACTGTTGATTTACTGTCTCTGCTCTCAGATKGTTCAGTGGGAGTTGTCAGCAATTCAAGGTCACTGACACTTGGGAGAAATTGCGGTGCTTTCAAGATTGTTTGGGGGATTTTGTTGATACAATACAAACATTCTCTGCTGAATTTGGAATTGCTGTTGCAAGATGAAACAGAAGTGCCCAAAAGCAGAAGTGCTGCTCCATGAAAAGACTTGTTCCTGTGTAACTCTGGCTCTCCTTCCAGGTTAAAAGGCCTGGAGCAGATCACAAAGGCCACCATGCTTGGCCACCTGCTGCCTGTGCTGCTGACATCCCTGATGCACCCAAACCTGCAGACCCTGACCATGGCTGATGCCCTGATGCCTCAGCTGGTGCAGCTGGTCCTTTACACCAGCCAGGTATGGGCTCTGTGCCACCCCTGGGCCAAACCTGGGCCCTGCAGCCTCCAAAATGCTGCTCCTCACACTCACCCACACACCAGAGCTCAGCCTTCCTCAACAGCTGCCAAAGCTGCTGATGCTCAAATGTTCAATTTGGCTGCTCCAGGAGCTGCTCAGKGGTGATTTATTGTCAATAACAACAGTAGGATTGTTAATGATTTCAGTAATGAGCTCTTCAAATGCTTTMCAGTTTGCATGTCCCTAACACTGTGTATTTTGGGCCACAGACTGCACTGCTGCTTAAAACCCAGTCTCCAGTTTTCTCAGAACTGAACAGTTCCCCCAGTTGTGCTCCAGAGCAGAAAGGGAAGCAGTTACCTGATGAGAGGTGATTTTCTTTACATTTGGGTCTTTTCATGGGATAAACTGAACTCTAATGTCTATTTGACCATTGTTGTGGGATAAAGCAGCAGTTTTTATTTGAATTAATTTTTAAAGGTGTGCTGGAATGATTCCTGAAGCTGTCTCAGTTTTATATAAGCTTTTGCAAAAGGCAGTTAGTTCCAAATTTTGTTCTGTATCTAGAATTAAACTATTAATAACTTCAGGTTGTTTACACAGAATATGTTTTGGGCTTTTTCCTCACCTCAAGCATTAGAAATTAATTCTGAATGTTCCTCTCACAATAAATTAGGCTAAGGAGGACCATCAAGAGAAAATGTAAATTGCTCTGGCAGCATGAGATACAGAATTAAAACCATTGCAAAGCTATTAAATGGTTTAATTTAGAGAAATAACATTTTTAACTCCTACATTTAAATGCTGTGTCTCAGCTCAAAGTTTTCCAGCTCCTGCTTAGGAATAGAAACAAACAGCTAAAATCAAATAAAAATGCTTGTTGGCAACATTGGAGAATTTGGAATCCTAAAGAATTAGTGATAATGGGATTTTTGTGTATAAGAGTATATGTAATGTATGAATAATGATGATAATAATATAAATAATATATGAATTCCTTCAATGCAGTCATGCCTAAAACCAGGAGTCAGTTCCTTGTCTCTGTGTGTCAGTATTGAGAGGTGATTCTTAAGCACTTTTATATCTTCATGTCTGAATGACAGAAACCTCAGTGCTGTATTTTAGTCCCAACTTCTCTAATTGCAGGATGCTGGAAGAGAAGGAAGAGCCAGGATTCCTGACTGGTTTGAAAATCCCTGCTCCCTGGGCTGCTGGGAAGACWGTGGAGACAGTGCATCCTGTCAGGGATAATTATAAATTTAAGGAGACTGTCCACATTCCAGGAGCCCGCTGTTTGTATCTTAGATTTGACAACAGATGCTCCTCCCAGTATGATTATGACAAGGTAAGCAAGGGCCAGCTCARCACCTCTGCAGGGAGGAAAAGTGGSAGTTCTGCCCTGGGACAAGTGTGGGAGGCTCCAAGGGTTGAGGGGGTGGTTTGGGTTGGTTTTTCCTCTCAGAAATTCTGTTAGTTCTGTTTTTTTAAAAAAATAAATTCAGGCTGGCTCAGGCTGTCCAAGTTTGACTTTGCTCATTTTTACTCATGTTTACAAATTTTAATCTAGCTGCCTCCTTTGATCAGCACAGTTGATTTAAACTGGGCAGAACTGGAGAGGTTCTTTTTTCCCTGATGCTAAAGAACTTGTTTACCTGAATTCATAGGAACAAATACTTRAACTTTAAGAAAACAACCACCAGCACTTATCCACTTTATATTATCAGAGAGCAGCTTGTACTGCTTGCTGAGTGCTGCTGTATTCTTTGGCACAGAGCAAGCCCTGATGCTCATAAATAACTAATGGGAATATCTTCACTATTAAAGATTAAACTCCCCCAAAAATCTCAGATCCCACCAAAACCACTGACAAAAATTGGCTTTGCTGGGAACAGCACCCGCCCCTCACTGCTGGGGAAGGACTTAGTGCTGACAGCCAGGATTCCTCCTGCTCTGTGCTGTGTGAGCAGAGACCAAGCCCCTGSTGCCCCTGTGTGCCTCAGTTTCCCCATTTGTAAAAATGGGGGTGATCCCACTGAGCCCCGCAGCCCCTGTGGGGTTTGGTTCACGTGCATGGAAGCGCTTCGAGAGTTCGGAAGCGCGGTGGGAAGTGCTGAGTATYATTATTATTATTACTATTATTATTAGGTTTTCTTGTTTTTCTCTTACAGTCTAACAGTGTATTTTATGTTTTGAAGTTGGTGATCTATGCTGGTCCTAGCACAAACAGTAGGAAGGTTGCTGAGTATGGAGGCAATACACTGGGATATGGCAGCCGTAGTGTCTTAGGAACGGGGTGGCCCAAGGACTTAGTGAAGGTACAGTATTCCCAACTCCCCTCCTTCCCATAGAAAATTCCCTTTGGGAGCCATGCCCAGCCCATTTTACCCTCCCAGCTATGCATTCCAAGCTTTTAAGTGTCCAGTTATCCATGATGAGATCCCTGCTCAGTGAGCTGTTGTGTCCTTGGGGGAGAACTTGAAACTGGGCTCTGTGTTCCGTGTGATGCTTCCCTTGGAGTTTGTTTTGTGTCTTCCTGGAATTCCTGATGGAGATGTTTGAGTCCTGGAGTCTCTAATGGCACTGCTCTTCTCCTAAGTACACCCTCCTAGGAGAAGTTCCATGCACATTCTCTCYTAAAGTCAATTTTCTGGATAATAACCCCCAAATATACCAAGTAGCAAATGTAACAAATAAATTCCAACCATTTCTGTCAGATTTGAAAATTTTGTTGGGTGCTTTTGGCAGTAAAACTAAGAAAAATCTCTCAAACTTCTTGAAACCTCATCAATTCAATGCTTTGACAATGTGTCCCCTCACACTTTCTGCAGTGTGATTTTAKTTTTGTTYMATATWTATTTGTGCTGCTACATTGTCCCACACTAAAACTGGGCTTATTTACATAACAAAAACACATTGTAAGGAGAAATCAAGAAGTAGTAAACTGGAAAGCAATTTCAGACAAGAACTCCACTGTTCACAATTAAGGGAATTTAGTGTATTTTTCACATACGGATTTTCATACTGTTCTTTTAGCAAGCTCCTTGATTAATTTATTGTCATTCTTCTAATTGAAGAGCTCGTCTGTCATCCTTCARGAAGAGAATTGTTAATTATTGCCTGGTATCTTTAAACAGTGCAAATCAACTCTAAGTAACACACTAATAATTTCTGCTTTTGATTTTACAGCTGTGRTGTTTCTTTTTGTTTTACTGTAGCCAGCCAGCAACAAAACTTAAGTTTTYCACTAAAAGACACCTTTACAAAAAGGAAAAAAATCTTCAATTTATCTCATTTGATATAAAAACAACCCCCAGATAACTRTCATTAAAAACATTCATCCATAAAACAAACCACTTGTATAAAAAGCCTGTTTGCCTCAGTTATTAAATACATTTTCTCTTTTTTTTCCCCTCCCTCCCTGCCGTGGATGTTTGCAGGTGGAAGGAGAYACAGTCACGTTCTCCTTTGAGATGCGCAGCGGGCGGGAGCACAACACTCCRGACAAAGCCATGTGGGGCTTTGCCTGCACCGTGAGAGCACAGGTACTSCAGGGGCAGCTTCCCCTTCAGCCTCCTGCCTGCCACACATTCCAGACCCRTGGGAATGTGCTTCCAGCTTGGCAGCATGGAGGTGGAAAGCAGCAGGGACTGGTTGGGGCAGTGGGGCARAATCGGGTGTTGGCGATGAAAAGAGCCCGAGTTTGGGATGCAGAGATCCCTGTGGATGGGCTGGTTCTTGGGGATTCATGGAGATAGCTGTTATCAAATGTGTCTTATCTATCTCCTCAAGCCACTCCAGCATCCCTCACTGCTGGGTCAGGATTTCTTTGTAACAATCTGTAAATCAGTGATGTCCTGAGGAAATAATGGTTCTAGCCCATGAAGAAGAGAGGGGAGGGATTCTGGGATCAAACACAGGGAATATTGAATCCCATTACAAGTTGGGATGACTGAACCAAAAATAACTTCCCCTGTTCCTCCTTGGTTCAGGAAAATAATGTTTAAATCTTCTCTTGAGTTGTTCTTACAAGTTGCTGTTAATCATTAAGCAGTTTTTGTGTAAGAATTAAGATTTATATCAAGCTATATATTACATTTAAAAGATTATATATAAAATCTCTTATCTTGAATCTGTTGGAAAGGACTTCCTGGTGGATTGCTTGGGTGAACTTCTCCCTGTTCTTGCTGCAGGAATCCTCAGAGGATGTGTCAGGAGGTTTGCCATTCCTGGTTGACCTGGCCCTGGGCCTCTCTGTGCTGGCCTGTTCCATGCTGAGGATCTTGTACAACGGGCCAGAAATTACCAAAGATGAAGAAACCTGTCAAGAGCTCTTAAGATCTAAACTCTTACAAAGGTGAAAAAAAAAATCAATTTTGAAAAAATCTGAGTGTTTTTTTTTCTGAGGGGAAGTGACTTGCTGTGCTCAAGTCTTGTGCTTTAAGGTGATGTTTGGATCATTTTTCCTRTAGTTTGTGTTGTCTAAAACTGAGAGAATATTCTCCAAAACAGAAAGGTTTTTCRAGTAAAAGGAAGGTTGGGTTATGCTTGGTACAAGCCACACTTCATATATTAATATTTAAACTTTGTAATGTCTTTCTCAATGAGGGAGGAGATAAAAATTCAGCGCAACTTGATTTTTCTTTTTGCAGGTGCCAGTGGCAGGTGGAAGCCAACGGGGTCATATCTCCAGCCCTTACTCCAAGCCCTTCTCCTTTGCCTCTCACCATAGAGGAGGACAGGGAGTTCACATACCCCTCAGATGTCCTCGTGCCTCCTGTTGGCCACTACTTTGACCTGCCCAGGATCAGGCTGCCCCCAGGAATTATGATCAAGCTCAGGGAAATTTCTGGACGTGCTCGGCCTCAATTTAGACCCAGTATAAAGTAAGGAGTCCTTGTTTCCCTCTGGGTTCTGAACCTTGTGTGTGAAATCTGATGAATTATGAATATGAATTGTCCAGGTTGGTCGCTTGCTCCTGATTAATGAGTTTGGCTTTCCCTGGAACCCTAGGGAAGTGATCCAGCCAGAAGTCATGGAGGAGATGGTGGTTTCRTGTGTGATTAAACATCTCAATTTGGTTGATGCTCTCCAGTCCCTGATAAATTTCCARTATCAGGAGGAACACGCTGAAGAATATGATTTACTTTGTAAAATTATGGGAGAGACCTTTAAGAAGCTGAATGCCATGGAGAGACAACTGCAGGTAAAAAATGCAATTATTTAGAAGGTTTGTTTGGAGAATAAAGGTGTATTTTAGCACCACAGAAATACAGAATGTACTCAGATTTCTTCTTTAAAAATCACTTCTACACCTTAAGTGCAACCAGTGTGATTTTGTCTCTTTGTCAGAGTGTGGCTGAGCTGGAGCAGAAGTGGCAGAACGAGGTGGATGATGCCATGCATGGGAAGCTGGAGAACAATGTCCCCTTTTTTTATGATTATCACTTCAACGAGGTGAGCCCTGGGGCTGCTGTGGGTGCTTGTGCCCCACTCTGCTTCCTCAAAACCTGCTCATCCTTCTCCTTCTTTGTTTAGAGCAAGATGAAGGAGCTGGAGCTTCTGTGTTCAATGAAGGAAGTTTCTTTTGATGGGAGTGATCTTGAGAAYGTGGTCCTGGCATTAAGGTCAGTATTAGAGAAGATTTAGGCCTCAAAGGAGGGGCAGCTTTAGGGGAATTCAAAAGTATCTGATTTAATGATAAGAAACTTCTTTGCTAAGTATATTAATATTAATACCTACAACTCCTTGTGTTTGCTAAGGGATCACTTGTTTATTTCTTCCATTTTTTCTGCTTTCTCCTTTGTTGGCACAGGACAGCCTGGTGCCATCAGTGCTGACCTTTCCCACAGTAACCCTTCCTTTCTGCAAGCATTCAAACATCAACTTGGCTTCTTYTACTTCCCTTTCCTAATCCTAGGGAGAAGTTCTTCCAAGAGGTGAATTCACTGATCCAGAAGACCTCTCATCCTTTAGCAAAGACAAAAACCCTGGTGAAGAGYTTGATGAACAGAGCAGAGCTGTTGTTGCATGTGACCATTGCAGCACAGTCTGGGATCACCAGGAGCATATCTGGGACCCCTGCAGAGACTCCAGGTACAAATATCACTACCAGCATTTTCTAAAGATACCTTTTATTTCTTATTTCTCCCTCTTTTGCTTTAAATTAAACTATTTTTCCCTAAATTAAACTAATTCTTTTACAATAAATGAAGTCGACTCTTTGTTTTCTGGTTGCCATGATGATAGTAAATAAAAATCTGAGTAATAATAGGTGGAATTTAAACTTCAGTCTCCTGATATATTGAGGAAAAATACTTAACCAAACCAAAAGAAATCTGATTTGGAATAATACTTGAAAACAGGAAAATCCTCAGAGCTGGTTTTGAATTTTGTTTGCAGTGAGATTTAATCATGTCTGAGCTATAATTTCCACACTCTCTTGTTTATATATTTCATATGAGAACATGAGTGACTTGCACTCCTTCTAAATCTCCCTGGAGTAATTCTTAACATGTGCTGATTATTTTTTTTAAGCTGCATTTGGAAGTTTGTGAATTGAAGCCTTCCATTCCAAATCTTTAACTCTCCATGGGTTGAAAACGGGAAAATTCTCAGATCCGAGCTGCCCATTCTTGCTTAGCCTGGGTTTTCCCCACTCTGTTGCATCTTCCACTGGAATATCCACCAGTGATTCCAAAGCCAGTTTRTAAATAATTTCCTGCACTAGGAATGGCATTTTTAATTATTATTTTATGATACTTCAGCCTGTAAATCAGCCTCTGAGACCAAGGTGATCTCGCACGCCGTGCGGCAGCCRGTGTTCCTGCGCAGCATGTCCGCCCCCTCTGACCTGGAGATGATTGGCAACGAGGACATCGAGTTTGCCCGTGCCAGCCAGAGGTACAGCAGGCTTCATTCCTTCCTTCCCTTCACACCTCTGTGATCAGCCTGATCAAATTCATCCCTGCCAGCACAGCGGGATTTGTGGTGATTGCATCAGCTTCCTGCTGTAACGTCGCTGTTCCCTCGCAGGCGCCGGCACGTCACCAGCCACAGGAGCAGCTCCTTCACCC
Source organism: Alauda arvensis (assembly GCA_902810485.1). Lineage (NCBI taxonomy): Eukaryota > Metazoa > Chordata > Aves > Passeriformes > Alaudidae > Alauda > Alauda arvensis. Next base: position 415,985 of record CADDXX010000348.1, on the reverse strand, counting down.
TGCTGCAGTCCCTGGCCATCGAGGACAGCAGGGACAAACCCACCTACAGTGTCCTGCTGGGACAGCTCTTTGCTTTCATCGGGACAAACCCCGACCAAGCCGTACGTTGTTACTTTATTTCCAACTCGCTCAAAAACAGGAGGTGCCTTGTTTGTGTCTAACAAAAAATCCCATCCCAAACCTCSCAGGTGTCCAGCAGCAGCTTCCTGCTGGCTGCCCAGACCCGCTGGAGACGTGGGAACACCAGGAAGCAGGCCCTGGTGCACATGAGGGAGCTGCTGACGGCCGCCGTGCGCGTCGGGGGCGTCACCCACCTGGTGGGGCCCGTGACCATGGTGCTCCAGGGAGGGCCAAGGTGGGTGCACTGCTCCACACTTCAGTGGTTTGCTCTCTGGGGAGGGGAATCAGTTGCTTTGGACAAGGGAAAGCCAGAAGTGAGGAGGTGTGAGGGCACAAGTTGGCAGAGCTAAGGTTGCAACAAACCTGGGGTGAGAAGGCAGAAACTTCTAAGAAATGCTATTATTTTTCAGTAGATGAACTTTCATACCCAGGTATGTAGAGAGGTACATACCTTCTCTCTTGATTTAATTCTAAATTAATRTTAATTAGGTAGTATTGGTAGATTTAGCTGATACTGTCATCTAAATGTAGTAAATGTTTTGTATTTTGTTTGTAGTGACATTTAATCATGTCTGAGTTATAACTACACTCTCTTGTTTACACGTTTCATATGAAAACATGAGTGACTTGCAGTTTTCCTTCCAAGTCTTCCTTGAGTAATTCTTAACAATGCACTGATTATRATACTCTTCAAGCTGCCTTTGGAAGTTTGTGAGTTGAAGCCTTCCATTGCCAATCTCTAACCCCCCACAGGATTGAAGAGCTGACGTGTGGTGGGATGGTGGAGCAGGTCCAGGAGGCTTTTGGAGAGACCATGACGTCGGTGGTGTCGCTGTGTGCCCGGTACCCCATTGCCTGTGCCAACAGCATTGGCCTCCTGTGCACCATTCCCTACACAAGGTGTGCAAGGGCTTGGGGAGGGCAAGGGGGGCATCCACACCTGGCCTCAGTRGGCTTTGCCTTAAGGAGAAGCATTAAAAAGTATAAATACATCCCCTTTCCTCATCATGAGGAGCATCTGAGAACATCCGGATAAATTCCCTCACAATTTCATCTGGGGAGGACAAGGGAGAGGCAGAACCATCTTTGTGCTGAGTGAACACATCAATTACTGAGCTAACAGCACATTCTGGATTCCCACTGTGATGGAGGAGTTAATTCCAGGCTGAATTTCTCCTGCAGGAGTGAGGAGAAGTGCCTGGTGCGCAGTGGSCTGGTCCAGCTCATGGACAGGCTCTGCAGCCTGAGCAGCCAGACAGAGTCCAGCTCCAATGAAAAGCAGACCAAGAAGCAGAAGGTGGCCACCATGGCTTGGGCTGCCTTCCAGGTGTTGGCCAACCGCTGTGTGGAGTGGGAGAAGGAGGAAGGTAGGAACTCTGGAAGTATCTTGTGCTCTGTGTGTTAGAACTGGCTGAGGAGTGGTGTAAATGTACTTTAAATAGGGCACTCATTCACCATGACTTGGGGCTCTGAATTCTTAAGAAATAAATACAAAATTCAGTAGATTTTCTTCTTGTTTTTAAATTCTCCATGAGAATAATTTCAAGTTTTGCCACTTCGTTCTGTCTAAACATCATCAGAGAGCCCTGATTCTGAGTGATCATTTGGCATTTTTCCTGAGGTAGAATTCACCCATARCACACTCAGACTTACAGACACGTGGCTGTTGGCTAATGGTGGATGTATCAGGGGTTCTTTTTGTGGTGTGTACATTGATTTTGGTTGTTGAGAGCTGTGTTTTCTTCCATCCCTCCCAAAGGGGGCTCCACAGATGCTGTTCACTCCGGGCTGGCCAGGCAGGTCTCCAGCCTGCTCACCAACCACYTGGCCAGGGCCACCGAGTGCTGTGGCAACCAGGCTGCAGGGAATGATGCACTGCAGGATGTCCTCAGCCTTCTGAATGACCTCTCAAGGTACCAGCCCATTCCTCTGGAGTGTTTTCTTCCTGTGTACCAAAGCCCACGTGGGTTCTTCTGTGGATTTTTTTAAACCATTCTAAAACTGACCCTTAATCTTAGTGTTTAATCAGTGCTGTCAAGTTAAGGAGGAATTACTACAGATATTTTGTCAGACACTGAAATTGCTTTTAATACATCTTGTGAATAATTCATTTGGTTTTAATTTCAAGATTCTTTTTCCCTTTCAGGAGTCACATAGGTAAAGCCATCCTGAGCCAGCCAGCCTGCGTGTCCAAGCTTCTGTCCCTTCTCTTGGATCAGCGTCCTTCTCCAAAGCTGGTGCTTATAATCCTGCAGCTGTGTCGTGCTGCACTGCCTCTCATGAGTGTTGAGGACTGTGGAAATGTGGAATTGCCTCCCTGGAGTTACTCAGTGCCCTCTCTGAACAGCGAGCAGGATGATCCCAGTGACCCAGCCTCCAAGATTGCCTCCCTGCTGCTGGCAAAGCTGGCAGATTATGTCGTGCCAGGTACCAGCAGCTGTTTGGTGTTGTGCCCAAGGGAYTTGTGTTCATGGAATCTTGGAATGAAAAGGACCTTAAAGCCCATCCAGTCCCACCCCCTTCCACACCTTCAGCTATCCCAGCTTGCTCCAAGCCTCATCCAACYTRGCCTTGGGCACTTCCAAAGGTCCAGGGGCAGCCACAGCTTCTCTGGGCACCCCATGCCAGGAGCTTTTGTCTTGACAGAAAGCTCAAGTATTGGGAGGTATCTGATGTGAGAGCAGGATATTCCTGGGCCTTTCCATCAGCCTCCTMATTTCCCTGGCCTCAGACCAAAGTGATGTTTGAAACATCTCACTGATGTTTCAGACACATCTCAGATGTGTCAGCGTTCMTTCCAAGGATAAGGAAATCCATGGTTGTGTTTCTTTGTTTTCTTTTTCCCTCTCTACTTCAAGGCTGCCAGACAGTCCTTTCTCCAACTGCCTCTGAGCCAGATACTACCTTGGCAAAAGCCAGCCCTAAAAATTCCATAAAAGGTGATAAAGATCCTGGAGAAGAAAGCGAGGCAGTGGATGGTAAACTCTCTATTTTTATCCATAAAAGAGAAGATCAGTCCTCCCATGAAGTCCTTCAGCCTTTACTAAGGTAATCTCAGCTCACTGGATTGGAATTAGAACCAAGTTTGCCAATTCCCTTTATCTTCTCCTTTTTTTCCAGTGCTGCAGCTGCAGAAAAATACATCCTAGATATGAGAGTATGTGGGAAAGCAAAGTGTCTGCCCAGTGTGTTGTGCTTACTGGCAGAGCAATAAGATGATGCAAAGGAATATGGGCACATCTTCATCTGTCTGAAAACAATCTCATGAAAAATTATCTACTTAGACTCASTGTTTCTGATGGAATATCATTTATCTTATTTATGGTGTGACAGRCTGGGTAGGACTAACAAATAGAGCTGTCAAGGCAAAATGGCTTTAAAAGCACTGCTTTAATAATGCATTAGCTGGACAATAATTTGCTATTAAACGTTCTTCAGTATTCTCAGCACCCACCTGGATGTTGGGATCACTGAATGTCAGTGCTGTCACCTCCTGCATTTTGTGTCATTTGTTTCATCTTCCCCCACTCTGGGGGTTGATTTTGAACCCATACTCTAAAAAATTACACTAAAAGGCACAAGTGAAAGGTGAACTCAGAGCCCTGGGCATTTGTGATCAATAAAAACCATTTCATGAGGCTTCTTCCTAAAGGGGGGAAGGGTTAAATTGCTTTGCAAATAACTGCATTCAGTAGGATTGAATTCCCTCTGTAAATGGGGTATGTCCTTTACTGCCTAATATTTCTCTTGCTGTTGAGCATCCAGCTGCAGAGGTGGCTTCAAATCATTTCAAACCAGCCATAATAGATGMAATTGGAGTGTGTAGCTCAGCTGTGTTTTCCAGCAGTCAGAACAAAGCCCCTGTGTTTTGTTTCCCCTCCCACAGCAGCTCAGAAGGTCGCCCATTCCGACTGGGAACTGGAGCCAACATGGAGAAGGTGGTGAAGATGGACAGGGACATGACCAAAGTAAGAGGAGAAATAACTAAAGAATTGCTCAGCATCCTAAAAATCAGTGGCCAGTCAGGATTCTTGGGTTTTACTGATGTTAAGACCCCTTTGTTAAATGTTTTATTCATCATTTACCTCTGTACATACAGATCCAGTACAGGGGTAAATGATGAAAAAGAATTTCAGCTGATGCTTCCTGCAGCCATTGTAGGTCAGGGTTAAGCCCCTTTAATATTCTCTTTCCTCAAGTGTTTAATGCACACTGATAATGCAGATTTGAATTAAAATTTCATGCCTATTTTCAGACATGTTYTCAAGTTTCTGTACCAGAAATGCTCATTGGTGGCTTTTTGATCAGAGAAACTGAACTGTTAATTAAAAATGGAATGATAAAGGCTGTGCATTGATCCCTGATCCCTCTGTAGATGATAAAAAGCAAGAGACAGAACTTATCTATGACTAACACACACCCAGGAGGGGGTTTTGCTGTGTTCTCAGCACTTCTACATGAGCAGAGTGACCAAACAGATCTGACATTTGCCTTCTGTGGCAATTCCCTTTGCAGAGTGGCTGCTGTGAAGTCATTACAGAAGAAGCTGCTGCAGCTCTTAGAAAGGCAACCAAGTGGGCACAGTCTGGGCTGATAGTGAGTGTGGGGCCACCCATAGAGACTGTCAATCCAGAGAGCAGCAGTGGTTTGTCCACTGGGGACAAAAAGAAGACTGCACAAACTTCCATTTGCAGGGAGAGGAATTCAGAGCTCGCCAGGTAAATCAGCCTGCATTTTGCTTTTCTCTCTACCAACATTTGTAGTGCTCTCAAAAATAATTGTATTGTTCATAAACTTTACTTTTTTTTGTGGATATCTTGTTGACAACTGAAGCTTCTTTWTGCTCTGTGCTTTTGAACTGAGTGGTCAAATTTGCCTGTGTTGTCTCCTGGCCAGGACGGATCCGGTGCGGCCGTTCATCAGCGGGCACGTGGCAAACAGCATGGCAGCYGAGGTGATTGCCCTGCTGCACAGCCTGCTCATGGCCCCAGAGTCCAATGCAGCCCAGATCTGGACAACAACTGCTGAAAAAGTGAGCAGACACAACCAGGAGTGGCACTGGGGGTTGAGTAGTTAAGAGAATCTAATGATTAGCGAGGCCTGAGCTGCTCCGTTCTGATTTCCAGGGTGTGGAACTGCACAGACCCAGCCCTTTCTCAGCTGTCTCAGGGTGGGACAAATACTCAAAATTTACCCATCGTTACCCAATGTGCTGTCATTSTTTTCAGGCATTAACAGTGCTGTTTGTTGGGGAGTTCCTTTACCTTGACTCTTCTCTTGGCTGTGGCCTCAGAGTACAAAGAGTTGGCTGGAGCAAAACACGTTGGTTTTACACTCCTCTGAATCCTGCAGCACCTAATCTATTCCTTAGGTGAAATCCTCAGCAGAGACTTTTGCCAAGATTATATTTTATCCTWAAAGTTACCAGGGAATGGTCATGGCTTTGATGGTGCTCTCACTTCAGAGAACTTGGAATATTCCGAGTTACATAATTCTCTTCAAGAACAAAAATAATTCTTCTGAGACTGTGTGGGCTGSAGGCTTGGGGCATTGGTTTTTTTTTGTTGGAATTGTGCTTTGAAGTCGTTCCCTGGTATTTTTGCTTCTGTCTTCAGGTTCTGTCTCGGGCTCTGATGTACATTCCACAGCTTGGGAAATATGCAGASAGCATTTTGGAGAACGGCAGCAGCAGTGGAAGGAAACTGGCCAAACTTCAAAGGATTGCTCGGCAGGCAGTGGCTGCCCTGTGTGCTCTGGGTGGCTTTAAGGAGACAATTAAAATAGGTTCTGAAGTTCAGGTAATTCAGTGCTGTTCATATTTGATACCTTAGATATGAGAATTGCTGCTCTCCTGAGTTTTTTCCCTGCACTGGCATCCTTGGGAGCAGGATGTGCTTGTGGAACAGCAGCTTGTGGAGCTTGTTGCCCAAAACACCCACCCTGTGCTTGTGTGTGCAGTTGGTGTGTGATGTCAGACACTGCCTGGAACACCTTCAATCTCATGCAGCTCTTCTTTGGTTGTAGGTTTTAGGCAAAGGAATAGCAGGAAGCATTGGAGTTGTGGCATCCATTAATGAGCAAGAAGGTATAGCCACGGTCAAATTCCCACCCACCACTATAGACACTAGAAAGACCTCCCAGGCATCAGACACTTTAACTATTCCATTATCTAGGCTCTGTGTTCCAAGATCTGAGGTATGGCAGTTTTAAACATCCAATGTTCAGTATAATCTCGATTCTTGCTTTATTTCTGTYACAGCATACTGACTATTAATCTACAGCATGTAAAAAAAAAAGTGGTTTATCTTTGTTTAGAAATTATTTGTAATGTTTGCCGTATTTTTTAAGCATATATTAACAATATSTTTAAGTTCTCATTCAAATAACATAAATATTCATSTTTTGTGCTTAAAGATATTCATTGCATAATGGGTTGGGGGTTTTTTTGCTTGATTTGTGGTTTGTTTTGTTTGGTTTTTTTCTTTTATTGATGTTTGGTGCTGATTTTGTGCTAGTAAAATCTAAGCATTAACTCCAGGTAATAAAACACCCTCATTTCTTAGAAACTAACTACTTGAATTTAACTTTTTACCGTGCCCCCCCACCATCAGGCATTGCCTCTTCATAAACTGTCCATTACTGAGAAGGTAGTACAGGCAGTCCAGTCCATGTTGCTCCCTCAGGAGGGAAGTCTCTCTATTCACACCTCACTTCCTGCAACAGGAGATGGCTCAACCCCAGTAATGGCAGTGGTCCGGCTCCTTGCTGAAATTAGAACCAGGTGAGTGCTGTGCACAAACATCCCAGGGAGCTGCAATGAGTTTGTGTCCTTCCCCTGGGGGTTTGCAGCAGAAATCTCCTCCTTTCACTGTCTGGGTGTTGTTCATGAGTGTCCCTGTAACACACTGAGCAAATGCTTCAATAAATCCATTTATGAAGCAGGGAAAAGCTGCTTTTGGGGAGGGTCCAGCTAAAATCRCCCTTAAACCACCCTTGAATTTAAAGCCAGCTTTGAATTCAGCACACACTTTGTAACACTTTAAATGTCTTATTTTTCTGTTTCAGAGCATGCCTGGTGATGGCTCAGCTGTTGGAAGACAGCTCATTCTGTGAGGAATTCATTCAACAGTGCCCAGCTGCTGTAGAAGTTCTGAATTTGGTGGCCCAGGAGTGCAGCCCTGGTATGTAGCCAACACCTTCTTGGCATATTCAGGTCAGAGACAGCAGCTTTTAAAATCATTTCAGTGTTTTCCTCCTCCAGCTACTCAGAGTTGAGGAACTGGCACAGGACAGAGTGTCTTGTCACAGCTGCAGAGCTGCTGATGGAAGAGCAGCTCATAATCAGCCTAAATCATTAAACATTAGGCATTAATTTAGGCCAGAACAGGATTATTCTGTGTATCAAAGAAGCAAGTCCTGGTTCTCTTCTGCACTCTCCACTCTGCTTCCAGCATATCCTACTCTGTATTCYGTGACAYTAGCATTTGGATGTTTTCTTTTTATGATCTTTTKGCTGGTTTTTGCAATGCTTTGTTAYATTCCTGATCCTTGAGTTCTCCTTGTTTAAGGATAAGCACTGGACCCAGTAGAAATCTTAGTTCAGGGGGAGGTTTTTAGGACCATGCCAGAGAAAAAGTGGCTGAAGTGAAGGGTAGGAGCCAGGGGATTTATGTGTAAAAGGGCAAGGACTGATTTTTGTGATAGTAGACAGAAATTTTTTTGCTTTCCTGCCTCTGCTGGGCAAACCAAAGCAACTTACTCACTGAAATGACCTTTATGCAGTGTCTTTGCAAACCAAATACAAATAAAACATGAGGAAATACTTGCATTATATTACATTTTACCATTCATTGCCATGTTTAGGTAAGTGAGGCTGAYCAAACCTCCTCCAAGTGCAGATATCATACATATTTCTGTATTAATATTGCCCTGTTGGCCTCGAGGGAGCAGCTGGCAGCTGATGCCTGCTGTGGGTTGTTGTTGTTGCAGGGGAGAGGCTCGTGGTTGTGGAGATGCAGTGCGAGAGGTTGCGGATGTTGTACCGCGACTGTGCCCGGCCCCCTCCTCCTCCCCTGCAGGCAGACAGGAGACAGGTGAGCACAGGGACAGTGCCCTCTGCCCTGGCACAGCCCCCTGCTGCTGCCCAAATTTGAAATGCCTCGTTTAATGTGACTTTCTGCATTGGGATGGGATTTGTTGGAGTTGTATTAAATGTTCCCCTCATAAACTGTGTGGTTGTGTTATAGTGGGTGGCTTGAATTGTGGTTGGTAGAATAAACTGYTGTGTTGTGTCTGCAGCCCAAAGAAATCACGTGGAGCCCATCCAGGGTGTTCCCCCCAGTGAGAGCCTGCATGTTCTCCTCACACCTGACTGCTGTGACCTTCCTGGCTGATCCCAGTGCAGGTGGGGGACTTCCTCGGGGCACCTTTATCTATGCCACCTCCCCAGTGCCAGTACAGGTGAGATCTCACAGCTCTCCAACACTTGGTCATTAAATATCCAACAGGACATGGAAAGGAAAAGCAAGGAAATTGCCTCTTTGAACACTGTTGTGTAAATAACCTTTTAAAATGTGTTATTCTTTTTATTTCTAGGCACCTTCATTCTACTGGGAAATTGAAGTGGTTTCCTATGGAGATACAGATGATGACACTGGGCCAATAGTTTCCTTTGGATTTGCCACAGAGGCTGAAAAAAGGGATGGGGCTTGGACAAACCCAGTGGGCACCTGCCTCTTTCACAAGTAGGTTGGAGATGCACATCAAAAACCATTTGTCAGCAGAGTGGGGAGGAGGCTGTAGCAGACAATACCTACTTTTAAACTGAAATGCTAAAATGATGGACTGGAATTTGCAAAATCAGGAGATTGGAGTTGTCTTTTGAGTATCACAGCTTTGGTGGGTAGTGATCCTGCTCTCACTGTGTCCTTGTTGTCCCTCAGCAATGGGCGAGCAGTGCATTACAATGGCTCCAGCCTGCTGCAGTGGAAGAGTGTCAGACTGGATGTGACTCTTTCCCCTGGTATGTGAGAGCATGGCTAAAATCCTTATCTGCTCCATCAGAAAATCCTCTAAATGTCAGGGAAATGCTGGATGAGGAAAACTGATTAAAATCCTTTTTCTGATTCTATTTTTCTCCAGGCGATGTAGCAGGAATTGGATGGGAGAGAACAGAAGGAACTCCCCCTCCTCCAGGGCAGCCAGCAAAGGGCAGAGTTTATTTTACATAYTGTGGGCAGAGACTTGTGCCCTACCTAGAGGATGTGTCTGGTGGAATGTGGCCAGTTGTCCACATTCAGAAAAAGGCAAGTTTGTAACAGAAATATGTCACTTAACATACTTCCAGAAAGATTAAAAACATTACATAAAATACTGAACCTGCTCTGTAGAAAAGCAGATGGATAGCTTTTACCTTTCTTGGGTGGCTTGAGRTATTCATTAGCCCTCCCAGGTGCATGTGTGGTGTCATTATTTTGGTTTTCCCTGCCCAGTGTGCAGCTGGCCTGGCAGGAYGCCCTGTGCCATGCCAGGAGCTCCTCTCTTGGCATTCCTTGCTTAAAGCACCCAGCTCAGGCTGCTGCAGCTTGAAGCTGGAAACCCGGCGAGGTCAAAGTGTGTCTTTAGCAGCTTGAAGCTTTCCCAGAGTGCCAGCTGGGCATCCTGGTGGTGGGGAGGTGTGACCAGCTCCTGMCTGGGGCAGAGTGAGGGCTCAGAGCAGGATCTGAGAGCTCCCCTGGCTCCTTTTGCAGAACACCAAGGTGCGGGCGAACTTCGGCTCGCGGCCCTTTGCCTACGCSGAGGGCCAGGCTCACCGCAACGCCGCTGACCTGTGCCTCGACCTGGCCGAGGAGATCAGTGCCAACTTCGAGGCCCTGCCCTTTGCCATGGCCTCTGACAGTGACAACGACGCTGGCACCAGCATTGCCTCTGACCCRGGCACCCACGGGCCCCCCTGCAGGATCGCCGCCGTCGCCACGGCTCAGCAGCGTAAAGTGACATTTGCTCCTTTCAAAGCTCTCCCGGCCTAAGTGCCAAGCTAGGAGATAAGGATTTAAGCCCAGCCTAGCTGCAGTCCTTAGTCCTTAAGTAGTGCTTGTTTRGGTGGGGCAGTGCCACAAGTCAAAGCTGTGCTTGTCTGATTTTGGAGAAGGCAATTAAAACCAACTTCTTTGGTCTTCCTCTGTGTGAACACAAAAACTATTGGTAATTAACATAGCTACAATGAGAAATGATCTCATTAGGGCTTGGGATACAATAGGATGTCACGGTGGATTGGATCAGCCAATTGGTTATGCTGTGTCAAAAGGCACTGCATTCCCACCCCCTGAATGGAGAGCGTGGAATGCTGTGTGTCTCCAATTTCATGGGATGTCTTTGCATGCATTATCATCTCATTATTYCTGTCTGTGTCTTGCAGAGTATGACAGTGACACATCCTGCCACTATAAAATGGAGCTGAGCTATGAGAACTTCATCACCTCAGGCCCTGATCCTCACCCCCCTCCTATTGCAGATGATGAAAGTGATGATGATGATGACGATGATATTCCCAGGGTGAGGAATGTGGCAAACTCTGCCTCCTCTAATTCWGAGTCTAAAACCACATCTTGTCATTTAGATTTTGAAATTTTGCCACACAGGAATTTTTCCTKCTTCYCTAACAAAAATMTAACTGCTGGTAACTTAGCACTTCTTGCTGTTCTAAAACACTTCTGTTCTGTAGGAGGATCACTATGCCCTCTTGGTCAAAGCCTGGGAAACCAAAGTTTTCCCTACAATTAGAAGAAGATTCCGTAATGAGGCTGAGAGGAAGTCTGGGCTGGATCAGATTAAAGGAGCTCTACAGTTAGGTATGGCTGTRTTTAATTCCATGCATGCTGTTTTCTGTGATGTGCAGGAAGGCTGAGAGAACACCTGTGTTTCTTTCATATTTTACTGTATTCAGGGCTGGAAAATTTAAAAAAAAAGTCACTTGCTGTTTCTTTACAATGCTTAGAACTTGGTTTGTGCTCATGCTTTAATACTTTTAATATGTTGGACTATTTAAATAGGGAAAATGGTTTCAGAAGTAGTGACAGAACTTGTTATGATGTGGATACAGAAACATTCTGGAATAACAGTTGGGGAAGAAACTGTTTTCTGTCTGTGCGTTTTCTRTCTGTGACTGTCAAGGCAAAAGTTTTTAGGTTTAAATAATAATAAAGGGAGATTTGGGAGTTTTGTAGAATTCAGGTCTGGCAGGACAATGTCTTTGTGGGAAGGTCACATTAAGAGTGAGGTAGAAATTCTGAGCCCTCAAGAGAAGCTCAGGAAAAGCTTTCTCAGGAAATCTCCCCATTTCCATCTTTCAGCCTGACTGAGAGAGTATTTAAGTAATTGGAAAACTCCTTTGCTTAGGATCTTAATGAGARTAAGAACTTACTTCAAGTGGCTGAGGGAAATAACTTGCACTCCCTGCTTCTTTCAGGAATGGTTGACATAGCAAGGCAAACTGTGGAATTCCTGTATGAGGAAAACGGAGGCATCCCAAGGGATCTCTACCTTCCCACCATCGAGGACATCAAAGATGAAGCAAACAAATTCACAATTGATAAAGTACGGAAAGGTAAGGGCAGCACACACCCTGAGGGCTAAAGGAAAGCTTAGAGGCCTTCTGGGATCTACTGCAGAAATCCTCAGTGAGGAAAACACCTTCAGAGTGTGGTGTCCCTTTCTGCAGGTCTCACCGTGGTGACTCGCTCTCCTGACAGCAACAACGTCACCAGCAGTGCTGTGGGAACAGCTCTGCCCAAATTCGCCATTCGGGGCATGCTGAAGACATTTGGCCTTCATGGGGTCGTTCTGGATGTGGACTCAGTGAGTAGAGACACACTGGGAGGACTTTTAATGATCAGCATCACGCAGTTGGGAGCAAAAGCTGCTCAGGATGCTGGGTTGGGGCTCTCCTGGAAGGAAAAAAATGTGGTTGTAATGATTGTGTTAGTGACAGTGTTGGTTTGGTGTTGCAGGTGAATGAACTGGTCCAAGTGGAGACCTAYCTGCGGAGTGAGGGCGTGCTGGTGAGGTACTGGTATCCCATTGACATGTTGGAAAGGCCACCTGCAGGGTACAGGAGGACTGCCACCAACGGATTGGTCACCCTGGACAACACCAACATCCAAATTCACAGGTGAAGAATGGGATGTAGTTACAMGGCACTTCGTTACCTGAAGAGCATTTTCTGTAGTACAGTTACCTGCTACAGTTTTGTTTTAAGTTCTGAATCTTACTGTCATATTGTTGGATTTAATGTTAAGGAATCAACTCATGTGTGTGTTCCCTAGGGAGCTGCTGAGGAGTGAAGCTGCCCTGGCCAAGCTCTACTGTCGCATGGCTCTGCTCAATATTTTTGCTCCCAAGTCTCCCCACATGTTCACGCGGCTGTTCCACATCCCTGCCATCAGGGACATCACCCTGGAGCACCTGCAGCTGCTCTCCAACCAGCTCCTTGCACCACCTCTCCCTGGTAAACACTTGCTTTTGTCACAGCTCTTCTTTGCTATTTTTCTGGGGATATATTAATGAATTTGGTATTTCTTTATTAGCTGGTTAATAATGATGGTGTTTTAAGAAGGAGCTGGGGTGGTCTCACAGCTCTGTGTTCACTCTCACCAGGGGCTGGGCTGAGGCTGGTGAGGGGCACATCCCATGCTTGGAGAGGCCATCCCAGCCACAAGGCTGGGCCTGGGTGGTTCCTTTCTCCTGCTGACTTTTAGGCAAGGAGTTTTCCACTTGAAAACAGAAGTTGGGAATCTTCCAAGTGTTGCACACCTTTTGTTTCCCAGGCTACGTAACCATTTTGAGTGATCTCCGTATCTGTGCTGTTTTCCTTGTTATTCCAGATGGAACCATCAGCTCAAGCTCCATTCTCCTGGCCCAGTCCCTGCAGCACTGCATCCATTCCCAGACCTGTGCTGCCACAGACCTCTTCTACCAGGGCAATTCCCAGGCCATCAGGGAGTGGCTCACTGTGGCCATTACTCGGACACTGCATCAGGGAGAGGAGAGTCTGTTGGACCTCACCAAACAGATCTGCTCCTTTCTGCAGGTGAAATACTCACTCATGTCCCATGAGAGTGTTGGGTTCCCTTCCCAGGAGCCCTTGTTTCCTGTGTTATTGTGATTTCCATGATGCTGTCCCTCACAGGGAGTTGTTTCTCTGGGTGATTTCTGTTATCCTGATCGTAGTGGGCACATTGAAAACAGAAGCAGTGGCAGTGCTCTGGATTGAATTAAAATGAAGTGGCCTCCCACTGTGTCRTAATTTGCAATTAATTAAACACATTGGCTAGAGAGCACTCTGTAAATAAAGAGGAGGGAGGGGGTTTGCTGCTGTTTGGGATCTCTCATGATGAATTGTCCTGTTACAGGCAGCACCAGAACAATTTCCTGCCGAAGAATTCCCCATTTCCGAATCCAAGGTCAACATGGATGTGAATTTTCCTGGGGCTGCCTTTGTGATYGTGTCCTGCAAGGAAAGTCAGTCTGGCTTCCGAAAAGAGTGAGTCCTGGAGGGGGCAAAGCTGGGCTGAGCCACCCTGAGCATGGAGTTAGTTAATTTTTTAGAGGCTTACTCTGAGTGGTGGCCGGGACGTTTCCCAGCTGCTTTGAGCCTAACCCAGCCGTGCTGCTGTTCCCCCAGCTCGTCCCTGTACAAGGCCCCCTGGGCTCGGGTGCTGGTCTATGGGCTGGGCCACAAGGTGAAGAGGAACGGGCAGCTGAACCTGATCGAGGCCGTGTGCTACCCCCGCGACGCCTCCCCCACCAACACCGGCCTCACGCCGCCCCCCACCACCAACCAGTACCCGGCTGTCATCACCCCCACGGACAGGGTGCACATCAAACTGGGTGAGCACAGCCACAGCACGGGGGAGGAGCCCTCACTCTGCTCTCAGAGCTGAGAGCAGTTCCATTATGGCCTCTGCAGCACCTTCCTGTGKGGTCAGCACTCCTAGGGCAGGGTTTTTGTGCAAGGGGGTCATTCTTGGTTTTATAAACACTGGCAACCAGCTGATTCTGAGTTTTCTATTCCAGTTCACCCAGCAGTGTTTGTATTGAATATATTTTATTCAAAAAACTGATTTCTGCAGTGTTGGTGCTGTTGGTGTTTGCTCTTTCAGATGGAGAATATTTTTTTATTGTTTTTTTAGGTGTTTGTAGGATCTTCTTATCCACAGAGTAATGTATCTGCAGTGTGGCAGTACTTAGGTCACCCCAGCTRAGAAGAATCATTAATTCTTTTTACTCTTGCCYAGAGGRTGAGACAGTGGGATTTAGAGCAGTRAAGGTGACTGGGTGCAGCAAGTTCTTAAAACTTCCCCTTGGAGATCCTAAAGTTCTGCTGATGTTGTTTTCAGTACCCATGAGACAGAAATAAATGATTTTGAGGGAAGTTCTGTGTCTATATTTAGATATGTTCAGGCTCAACATTATTCTGTTTTTTTTATGTGAATAAAATCTCTGTATATTTATAATTAAAAATTATATTACCTTATCAATGTAGAGAAACATTCCTATTTGTTTATTACCAGGTGCTGCAGAAAAAATTCCCACTTAGCATAAGTTTAGCCTTGAAAAAATCCTAAATGTTGCTACTCCTTTGTCCATGCTCAGAATCATGATAAGGATTTTCTTGGACCTTTTTGCTTAGGAGTGTCTCCTCCTCCTGGAGCTGTGTTGGTCTTGCATTCCCTCCCCCTGGAATTCCCCCTGGCAATGGCATTCACAGAACAGCTCCTAACCTGGAAATTGGAAGATGGGGATGGAAAATCTGAAGATGAACTGGATACTATTCCTGCCTCAGTTCTCTTGCAAGTAGTGGAATTTTTAGGTGAGAATGGGGTAATTTCTCAGTAATGAGCACTGATAATGTGCTGGCTCAGGGGGAGAGTTCAGGAAACAAAAACTACAATTGAAATTTTCTGAGYTCTTCCCACTATAATGAAATTTTATTTGAACTCCAGAATTTTTCTGTTGATCTGCAGTTCTTGGAATAACCTTCCTCTTACTGCTGCCATGACATTGAAATGAGCTTTTCTGGTGCTTTTTTTAATGTTACTTTCTGCTGAGAGTGAAACACTGCTGACTGCCATGCCTTGCCTTCCTCACCCAGGCAACTTCCTCTGGACAACTGACATGGCAGCGTGTGTGAAGGAATTGATCTTTCACCTCTTGGCCGAGCTGCTTCGCAAAATCCACACTCTGGAGCAGAAGAAGAGCCCAGCAGGGCTGTCCTCATCCATTGCCCTGCAGCTCAACCCCTGCCTGGCCATGCTCATGGCCCTGCAGTCAGAGCTGCACAAGCTCTACGATGAGGARACGCAGAACTGGGTGTCTGGCAATGCCTGTGGTGGCTCTGGGGTTGGAGTGGCCGACCAGGGAAGGTTCTCCACCTACTTCCACGCCCTGATGGAAGTGTGCCTGGCTGTGGCAGAAGTCACCCTGCCCATCAACATGAGCGTGACGGCCAATGTCATCTCATCCACCAGTGCCCCAAATCTTAGTGACTCCTCCTCCTCGTCCTCCTCTTCGCCAGGGCAGACACCACAGAGCCCGAGYTTGCTGTCCAAGAGGAAAAAAGTCAAAATGAAGCGGGAAAAAACCTCATCCTCAGGGAAAAGGGCTTCGTCCAGGGCGGCCGAGACGGACGCGGCGCTCCTCAGCATCGGGGGCAGCAAGCCCGAGGACATGCTGTGGTTCCACAGAGCTCTCACCCTGCTGATCATCCTCAGGCACCTGACCAAGAAGGAYCCCCAGGGGCTGGGTGTGACCAACGACGCCGTGGCAGACGCCTGCCAGGCCCTGGTGGGKCCCACGGCCCACAGCCGCCTGCTCGTCATCTCCGGCATCCCCACGCACCTGGAGGAGGCCACGGTCAGGAACGCCATCAGGAAGGCSTGCAACGCCCACGGCGGCGTCTTCAAGGACGAGATCTACATCCCCCTGCAGGAGGAGGAGCCCAAAAAACCCAAGGACAAAGCGGAGGGAGGCGAGTGCAGGCCGGTTGAGCTGGAGAAGCCGACGGTTTCCAGCAGCGCCGACAGCTTGGACATCAGCAGCTCCAGCAGCGTSACCCCCGCCATGAGCGTCAGCGCCTCGGCCTCCACCAGCCAGGCTTCCCTCTGCAGCTCCCAGGGGCTGTCCCGCACCGTCAGCGACATCTCCGGGGATCAGTTCCAGGCGGGGCTGGAGCTGGCCATCCCCCCCGGGCTGCTGGAGCAGCCGCACGCCGTGTCCAGCCAGGAGAGCCTGGAYCTCTCCCACTGCAGCACRGGCAGCCTGGGCAGCCTGGGCAGCCTTGGGGAGCCGCTGGATAACGCGGAGACGGCGTCAGTGTCGGACGTGGGCTCCATGTACACCGTGACRTCCCTGGACAATCAGCCCCTGCTGGCACGGCCCATCAAGGGCTTTGCTGTGGTGGAGGTAACGCTGAGGGAGCTGCCAGGGTTGTCTGGGAGAATGGGCTCTCGCTCCAGGAGCTGGTGCAGGGGAAATGGATGTCTGAGAGCGTGGGAGTTSTCAGCTCAGGAGCACAGAATTCCCTTCTCCACATTCATAGCCTTGGGAGCAATCCCTGCCTCTCAAATCCACCCAGTARTGGAGTGATCCAGAAGGAAGTAGGGAAGAGCTTTTGTGTGTTCCAGCTTGTAGAGCTCGTTTTCACAGAGTGCTGCTGAAGCCAAGACCRTAAATGAATTCTGAAGGGATTTAATTCCTGGAGGATTGGTGGCTGTGGAGCACAGCAGCCAGTGCAGCTTCCAGCTGAGGAARTCTTTAAAGTGCTTTGCAGAGGCTGGGAGAACATGGCAGGGGAAAGATCAATTCATTYCCTCTTTCATGTGGCTTTCTCTGAGATTTGCTCTGGCCACCACTGTGATGAATTCAGAGATTGGGGCCTTTCTGGTTTGACCCACAAGGCAATTATTTAATGTTTAATCAGGACATTTTCACCTATTTTGAACCACCTATGGATTCTATAGAGCTACTTTAGGAGAGATGATAAATTTTGCTGCTGTCTGGTTCCAAATTAATTTTTAAAAGCATTWTGGGTGGTTGCCATTGGTGCTGGGTCACTCCAGGTGACCAACCTTCCTCTCTGCTGCTTCCACAAATTGCTTGCTGCAGATTTATCAGGAGCTTCCAAAAGCACAGCCATTCCTGATAGCCTGGGAATGGGGAGAGATGTTTTTGTATAGTCTGGGATTGTATCAGTTCCTCTTTTAGAAGAAAATCAGCTTATTCAGATGGAAACTCTGCAAGTTGCTATTCTGGAGCTGTTAATTGATGTGAAGACATCATTGAAATAAAGCATTAAGTGTGGAGAGAAAGCTGCCAGAGTGTTCACATGGAAACTATTCCAAGTCTGAAGCTGTGCTGGGAGTGTTATTCTAGGAATCAAAGGAAGTTGCTGTTCCCCTTCCCAGTCTGTAGCTGAGGCTTCAAGGCCTGTGCTAACTGAGATATTTCAGAGTGGAGAATTGAGGCAGGCACAGCAGAGTTACAAAAGGTGCCAGCTCACCTGGCTGACACCCTCAGCTCCTTCCCTGCAGCTCCCAAGGGCTGTCTCCAGCCTGAGGAATGGGAGAGCTGGATCAGAGCTGCTTCGATCCCAGAAAGGACCTTTTCTAGGCTAAACCTCRATTTTGGCATCAAATTATTGATGCAGCAGAGGAGAAAAGCAATAATGATTATCTGGATGGGGAGGGGGGGAAAGCTTAAACCCCAGATTCCTCTGAATGGGAGTGAATTTGTTTTCTCATAACTGCCATGAACTAACTTCATTATTTGTACAGATAAGGTCAAGAGCTAAAATAGAGAAAATCCGAGCCAGCCTCTTCAACAGCAGTGACCTCATTGGCTTGTCCAGCCTGGATGGGGAGGATGAGCTCATGGAGATGTCAACTGAGGAGATTTTAACTGTTTCCACTGTCAATCAGAGTTTGTTTGACACCCAGGGGAGCCCAGCACTRGAGGATTATTTCAATGATAAGTCAATAAAAGGTAGGTGGTTTGATTTTGGCAGATCTCTCTGGTGTTCAGTGTTTTGGGGGATGAGCAGGGCTCAGATTCTCCTTGGTTCAGTAAAAATCAGGGGTGAGCCAGGGAGAAATTCCAAAGTAAGTTTTATCCCTCCAGGGGCTGTTTGCAAGATGAAAATTACTCACTTGTCCATCCAGCTAATCAAATAAATCATAAATAAAAAACCCAAATAAATCATAAATAAAAAACCAAATAAATCATAAATAAATAAACCTCATCAACCCAAAAAACTACTGATTTAATTCTTTAGGGACTTGTTTTGAGGAAATAGCCACTGGAATAACTTTTGACTGCTGGCTCAGTTGATAGGTGTTAGTGTCTGTCTGCACAACATAATTTTTCTCCTGGCATGATAAATAAGCTGCTTTTTCCATCTCCCACTACTCCCTCAAGTAATAATTACAGGATGTGGCAAATTCTGTCTTTAATGGGGTGCAGAAGAAGCAGGTGAATTTTTTTCCCTGCTAAAGTGATTTTCCATCTCAAAGCAAGTGCCATGTGATAGAATATTTTATCTAAATGCAAAATCTCTTCTCACATTTCAGATTGTAACCTATTCTCATGGTATTTTGTACCAAAATCTTGGGGTTTTTTTGTTTTGTTTTTTTTTTTAATTAGGTGAAAAACTGGTCCCAGGAGCTCGGGAAGTTCTCACAGAGATCTTTAAGAGCTGTGTGCACTCAGAACAAATGCTGAGCCTGACCCCAGCCAAGCCCATCAAGGTGGCTGACATTTACCTGAGCAAGGAGCAGATCAATTCCCAAACCCCYGGGAACCTCCTCCACGTCTTCTTCACCAACGTCCGCCCTCCCAAGAAGGTGCTGGAGGACCAGCTGACCCAGGTAGGGCTTTGCCAGCTGCTCTCACCCTCTTTTAGTGTCACTGAAAGCACTGGGTGATTATTCTCTTTCTGTCTTGGAAGATTTTAAGGAAATAYGGAGTTCCCAAGCCCAAGTTTGACAAGAGCAAGTACAACAAGGCAGGCAAGGAGCAGCACCCGGTGAAGGTGGTGAGCACCAAGCGCCCGGTCACCAAACCCCCCACCAAGGAGAAGTCCATGCTCAACAGTGTCAGGTGGGTGTGCTCAGCTTCATAACACTGGTGGAATAYTGGATTTCACTGGAGGAATGCAGATTTTATCCCCCACCCCTCTGTGCTCCTGTGTTTTGAAACAGGGGAACACGACCATGGTGTTCATGTCACATCTCAAATTTCTGGGGATTATTTGGCAAAGTGTTTCTTTTTCCACACRTTGGGGTGGAGTTGTTGGGATCTGTTTGTAGAACACTGGAATTGTGTTCATCAGTGCTCTATCCCAGTGCACTTATTCCAAAAAACAGATCAGGTTGGACAGGGGTTGGAGCAACCTATGGAGGGTGATCCATGGCAGGAGTGGGACTGGGTGGGCTTTTAGGATCCTTCCAGAGAATTTTAGGATTCTGTGAACAGGTGAAAGAAAACTTTTGATCCTCACACCYGCCTTGTCCCTCAGCCGAACTGCCTTAAGTGAGAAGAAACCCACTGTAAAGCCCAAATCTCCTGAGAAGAGCAAACCTGAGGAGAAGGACCCTGAGAAGTCTCCCACAAAGAAACAAGAAGGTGGGGGCTGCAGAGAATTATTTATAGTTTTAGAGAATATAAAATATTTATAAACATTTTTAATAAATATAGAATAATTTATATTTTTATATAGAATATAGAAAAATATTTTTATTTACATGTTTATATCACTTCATGATAGATTTGTTTTGTCTTTATTTCTAACAAGTCTAACTCAATTATTTTTAAAGTACTGATTTAAAATGCCACTTTTATTTGTTTCTCTGTGAATCTGGGCCCATCAGTGTGAGAGCAAACAGTKGTTGCAGCAGTGAATAAACCAGGCAGAAAACTTCCTAAGGGGTGTAGTTCCAAGGTTTTGGTGTAGTGAGGGTTTGGGATATTAGGAACTTGAACCAGGTGGGTTTAAATTGTGCTCCTGAATTTATATCAGGAAATTATTCGGTTATTAGTGGAAAATTGGATAAAGAAGCTGTTTGAGATAGCTCAGAACTTGGGGAGGGGACAGCACAGCCATGCCATGACTGGGGTTGTGCTCAGAACTTTTCTGTAGTCAGGTGGAAGAGTGAACAGACACGAGTTTGGACTCCCCTCTTTGTGATAGGAAGTGCCAGGTTAGCTCAGAAAAGGGGAATTTCAGCATCCAGCCAAGCAGGGATGCTTGGTACTGGGTTGGAGGGAGGTGTTGCAGAGGAGCAGWGGGGGATTTGAGCCCTTCAGGGCAGTGAGAAGGTGCCAGTGACTGAGGGGGACTTGACCAAGGTGTGGTAGGTGGAACTCCCCAACAAAGGGCCCGTGGTGGGGTGGGAGAGCAGGAGGAAGCTGGCAGCAGCCACCTCCTGCTCCTGGCTGGGGTGAGAACTTCCTGACAAGCCATGAACTCTTTGCTGGTCCGTGTTTGGTGCCAGTTCCTGAGGAGAARTACCTGACCCTGGATGGCTTCCAGCGCTTCGTGGTGGACCGCTCCAAGCAGGACATCCGCAGCGTGTGGAGAGCCATCCTGTCCTGTGGCTACGACCTGCACTTTGAGAGGTACTGCTTGCAAATCCCCTGGAAAACACTTGATCCCAAGTGTTCCTCATCCTGGAAGCTCTAACACTTCCATCCATGGCTGCAAGGCCTGTAGGGAAATCAGTTCTTTCCTCAAAACACATTTGAAAAGTCGTGTGCTGTCCAAATGCAGGTCCAGGTTTCTTGKGCACAGCGTGGCTGACAAAATCAGATGCCACAGTGTCCTTTAGAGGTTCCAATTAATTAAATAGAATTAATTAATTGGAATGAATTAATTGGTCTAATTAATTACCCTGAAGGGAACTGTAGCTCCATGTCTGTCTCTAGTTTCCTTCCCCAGCCAGTGCACTGGGTCACTGTTTAACTGGCAGGGTTATCACTGGGTCAGAAATGCTGTAGAAGAAGGAACTGTCAAATTTCTTCTTAATATTGTAGAGGAAGAAAGTCCCTTAAATTAATTCCCCTTATCTGCCCATAAGGGCTTAACAGCCCCTTATCATCTCCAGAGGAGACAGTGCACTGAGAGAGCCTAATAGGCAGTGCCTTTGTGCCTAATTAAATAATGGGTGCTGAATCAGCTCTTGGCCTCACACTGGGCTTCTTCTCACGGAACAGTGAGGAGAGGGGAGCGAAGAGCAGGGCAGCAGCTCCTAGTGCAGGTGTATTTGGGCAGCCCAGAGTGACAGCAGCCCTGCCTGTCCCCTCAGGTGTGCGTGCATCGACGCCCGGCACGCGCAGAAGGCGTCGCGCAAGTGGAGCCTGGAGATGGACGTGGCGCTGGTGCAGCACATCAACCGCCTGTGCCGCCACCTGGCCATCACCCCCGCACGCCTGCACCCCCACGAGGTGTACCTGGACCCTGCTGAYGCTGCTGACCCCAGGATCTCCTGCCTCCTCAGTATGTGGGGGTGGTCACAGGGGTTGATTTTGTCAGGAGAGTTGGGAGCGCTCCTGGTGTTCCTTCGGAGGTTCAGTGGTGTGGGAAGGCTAAAAATCCCCTCAGGGAAATTTCTGGGCTTTGCCCTGAAAATATTTACTATAGAGTTCTCTGCCTGGACTGATAGAGGCACCCTCATGGTGCCTGCAGAACCACTGCCAATCTACCCTGGATTTCTTCCTTCATTGGTCACCTCACCTGCCCACCTGTTCATCCCTCATCCCCTCTATGGGTTATCCCTTTGATAATGGGAGATTCTGGACTCACACACTGAGACTGGAGATCCAGGAAGGAACCTCAGCGATGCTGTTCCTGCATCCTCAGCACAGGGATCTGCTTTTGAAGGGGCTTGTGTGTGGCTCCTGGACCACACCTGCTGGTAGGTGGGGGCTCTGTTGCTGTCTCTGACGGGGAGTTTCCCTCCCAGATGTCCCTGTGGAGAGCCTGAGGCTGCGCTTTGCCCTGCTGCAGTCCCTCAACACCACCCTGGAGACTTTCTTCCTGCCCCTGGTGGAGCTGCGCCAGACCGAGATGTACGGGAACAGCATCGCTGCGCTGCTGCAGGAGGCCAAAGGTCAGGGGGACACTCACCAAAGTGCATCAGAGCGTTTTTACAGCCTTCATTAAACAACAAAAAACCCCCAAGATTCGGGTCATTGCATTGCCCAGATTTGKTTTCTGAAGAAGAAGATACAGAATTCACCAGGGGTGTCAGTGTGTGAAGGAGGTTTTTGTATTGGCCCAGCTGGAAAAAACACTCCTGAGCACTGTGGGGGAGTGARGAATGTTCAGATTKCTCTTCACAGAGATAGGAGGTATTAAATATATTTTTGGGGCAGTGTCACAGCCCTATTTTTTACCTTCATTTCTTGCCTGTAGCTTTACTGTCAAAACATCTCAGATTGCTGAAAACTATTTGGCAATGTGTTGCTATTTACAGAGATKGTGGTGGAGTTGCTGGGATCTATTTATGGAACACAGGAATTGTGTTCATCAGTGTTTCAACCCAGTGCACTTAATCCAGATAACACGAGGAACAAATAGGTGGGACATGGAGAAACCTGGGCTCTGGAAGCTATCCCTGGTGGAACTGGATGAGTAGAATCTTGGAAACCATTCCATGGTTCTATGAAATATTTTTTAAAACATTTTTTAGATTAGCCATGTCTTACTACCTAATGAAGGGGAAATTTTTATTCTACCAGTGTCCACTGGAGAAATTCAGGAAGTTTTAATTCACTGGAGAATTTCAGGGGTAGATGAACTCTGCTGAAATGTGTTTGTTTCTTCAGGTTTAATCTTTTATGACACAAAAGTCACTGTCATGAACAGAGTGCTCAATGCCACTGTCCAAAGAACTGCTGACCACGCAGCCCCAGAGATCACCCTGGATCCCCTGGAAATCGTTGGAGGTATGGGACAAGCACTGATCCTTTCCAGCCCCGTTTGTCACCAGTCAGAGCTGCCTCCCCCCAGCTCAGCTGCTGGTGTGTGAGGCTGGAGGTTCATTTTTCCCTTYGTGTGCCAGGGGAGATCCGTGCCTCTGAGAACTCCTACTTCTGCCAGGCTGCCCGGCAGCTGAGCTCGGTGCCCTCGTCCCAGCTCTGCGTCAAACTGGCCAGCGGGGGCGACCCCACCTACGCCTTCAACATCCGCTTCACCGGAGAGGAGGTGCACGGCACCAGTGAGTGGGGACAGCAGGGGACACAGGGGACAGCAGGGACAGGAGGGACACGGCACCAGTGAGTGGGGACAGGGGACAGGAGGGACAGCAGGGACAGGAGGTGCACGGCACCAGTGAGTGCGAACTGGCACTGGGACAGGGCACCAGGGACTGGGGACACCAGGGACAAGGGGACAAGGTACAGGGACTGGAACCAGGACACCACTGTTCTTGGAGTGCTGGAGAGCAAAGCAGCACTCAGGAATTCAGCTGGGAACAAAGGAGTATTTTCATTGTTTGCCCTCTCTCTTTTGCAGGTGGATCTTTCCGKCACTTCCTTTGGCAAGTGTGCAAAGAGCTCCAGAGCTCCTCCCTCTCCCTGCTCCTGCTGTGCCCCAGCTCTGCTGTCAATAAGAACAAGGTGTGAGATCCCAGTGCCCAAAATGAGGGGRTTTTTATTTCTCTTTTTGARTGCTGGGTTTGAGCAGGAGTGGGAYTTTCTGGTTTTATCAGGAAATGCTWAGGTGATAGCAGKGTGTAAAATAGAGGSACTCCTGTGCTGGAGCAGATCCTTTGGTGTCCAACCAAACATTATCCTGCTGTCCCAGCCAGGAGCTCTTCCCTGCTCACACACAGCCCCTCAGTCCTGCYCTGTTCTCTCCACAGGGGAAGTACATCCTGACCCCCAGCCCCATCACCTACGCCGAGGAGCAGCTGTTCCATTTCTTTGGGCAGCTCCTGGGCATTGCCATCCGAGCTGATGTGCCCCTGCCCCTGGACCTCCTGCCCTCCTTCTGGAAGACCCTGGTGGGAGAGCCCCTGGATCCCGACGTGGATCTGCAGGAAGCTGACATCCTCACCTACAACTAYGTCAAAAAATTTGAAAATGTAGGTCCCTTTTCCCTCTTSCCTCCTTTTCCTCAGGATTCCYTCAGAGCACATTGCTGCCTGYCCTTGCTCTGGTGGCTGCTGGGTGGTTTTYATGGAAGCAGGGTTGGGAGATGGGTTGATTCCTCTTGGATGCAGGATTTTCCATCCTGTTCCCTTGGAGAAGTTTCCCACGCAGCGGGCACGGTGGAATTCCAGCTTCTGAAATCCTGGAATTGCTAAAGCAGAGCAGAACCCCCAAAGCAGGATTTTGCTGYTGGAGTCCCTGCTGTGGGGACASCTGAGCCGTGCTGGTGAGCAGGTCCCTGTCCTTGTTCCATGACAGATCAGTGACGAGACGGAGCTGGAAGCTCTCTGTGCCGAAATCGCCTCCCAGCACCTGGCAACAGAGAGCCCCGACTGCCCCAACAAACCCTGCTGCAAATTCACCTACCTGAGCCTCACTGGGGAGGAGGTGGAGCTGTGTCCCAGGGGCAGGCACATCCCTGTGGGGTAAGGAGCAGCTTTTCCAGGCAGGATGTGGCACACAACATCTCTGGAATCATTCTCCARGCACAGCCTCTCCAGAGGTGCTTTTGTAACAAGTGGGGATGATCTGGGAAAGGTTTGCTTTGTGAAAAGTTGGTAGAACTTGGGATCATTGGCTCTGTAAGAGACASAGGAGCAGGGCTGGTCCCAGCTGTGAGGGGTGGGCAGGTGGGAGGAGAGGAAGAAGCCGAGGACAGCAGAATTAACCGGGAAGCATCGGAATGCGAAGTGTGTATTGCTGACTCTGGATGATTCCAGAYCAGGATCTCTCCATAAAACCCTTCCATGTGGGGCACGAGGGCTCTCCCAGGTGTTCCTCCCTCACCCCAGCTCTGTCCCTGCAGGTGGGAGAACAAGGACGTGTACGCGGCCGCCATCCGCAGCCTGCGCATGCGGGAGCTGCAGACCCCGGAGTGCATGACAGCAGTGAGGGCAGGGCTGGGCTCCATCATCCCCCTGCAGCTCCTGACCACACTCACCCCCCTGGAGATGGAGCTGAGGACCTGTGGCCTTCCCTACATCAACCTGGAATTCCTCAAGGTGCTTTGGCCACGCTCCTGTGGGACACAGAGAGGGGGATTCTCCTGTGGGAAGGTGGGAGGGGAGAATCTCCTGCTTCTGGTGCAGCCAGGACATCCTTGGAAAAAAGTTCCTGAACCAGTGTGGGGGAATGAGGAATGTTCAGAGACCTCTCTTCACAGAGATATTGGAAACCCCCAAGGAAGTTCATTAAGGTTTTACTGGATTCAGGAAATAATAGGGTGGGGCTTGTGCAAGAGAGGAGTGAGAGTTTGAACTTGCTTTATTTAAAAGTGTAGTGGGGAAGGTTCCTGAAGGGACAGGGGAGAGCAGCAGTGGACACGTGTCCCTGTCCCCTCAGGCACACACCATGTACCAGGTGGGACTGATGGAGACCGACCAGCACATCGAGTTCTTCTGGAGTGCCCTGGAGATGTTCACRCAGGAGGAGCTCTGCAAGTTCATCAAGTTTGCCTGTAACCAGGAGAGGATCCCCTTCACGTGCCCCTGCAAGGACGGCGGCCCCGACACGGCCCACGTGCCCCCCTATCCCATGAAAATAGCGCCCCCCGACGGCGCCGCAGGTACGGAACGGGCACTGCCCGAGGGACAGGAGCTGCTCCCGGCACTGCCCGAGGGACAGGAGCTGAGGGACAGGAGCTGCTCCCAGCACTGCCCGAGGGACAGGAGCTGAGGGACAGGAGCTGCTCCCAGCACTGCCCGAGGGACAGGAGCTGAGGGACAGGAGCTGCCTCTGCTCCCGGCACTGCCCAAGGGACAGGAGCTGAGGGACAGGAGCTGAGGGACAGGAGCTGTCCCTGCTCCTGGCACTGCCCGAGGGACAGGAGCTGAGGGACAGGAGCTGTCCCTGCTCCCAGCACTGCCCGAGGGACAGGAGCTACTCCCGGCACTGCCCCAGCCTGAAGCCCCCCTTCACTGCCATTTCATGGTCAGTGACAGAGAGGGGCAGGTGGTCATGARGGTAAATAAGGAGAGAATTGGGGTTTAAATGATGTAAAAATAAAATCGGACATAAAATTCAAACTGCATCCAGTGGAAGGCTCCCTGCCCATGGTGGGAGAGTGGAACTGGATGRGCTTTAAGATCCTGTTCTGGGATTCCACGGTTAAAACTTTGCAGAGAGACTTTGCTRTTTGTCTGAACTAAAATTATTAAAATCATCTTTTAAAATCACTAAACTATTGGAAAAATATCAGCATGAGGCCTGATGGAGAAGCCCAGAAACACTGACAATGCATGAGACCCACAGGAGGCAGGGACAGGATTTGGGCTGGATGAGGAAGGGAGGTGCAGTGCTGATGTCTCACCCGTGCTGTGCTGTCCCGCAGGCTCCCCGGACTCGCGCTACATCCGCGTGGAGACGTGCATGTTCATGATCAAGCTGCCGCAGTACTCCTCGCTGGACACCATGCTGGAGAAGCTGCGCTACGCCATCCACTACCGCGAGGAYCCGCTCAGCGGCTGAGCACGGCCACAGCCCGGAGGTGACTCCCTGACTCTGCCCGCCAGAACCCCTGCGCTTCCCATCCCGCACCTCCCGTGGGAGCAGCTGGGGGTTCATTTATTTCCTTCAAACCTTCCTTGCTGTTACAGTAATTCCTGGAAGACTTCCATTTTGTATTCGTAGACTTTGTGGTGGACTGGTTCTTTTGCTGCCTTGTTTGTGGAATATTTGTAGGATAGTTTAGTAAGGAGCGGTTTGTGTATAATTTAATTTTGGGGGGGATAAAAAAAAGAAAACCTTTCCACCTGTACATTTCTAATTTTGTAATCCACAGTGGTGAGCCCCGTGCTAACACCACAGGCAGGGAGGGCGCTCCGAGGCCTCGGAGGGRAAGGCTCATGGATCGCTCTCCCTGAGAGGTTTTTGAGTACAAAAATGCCAAGTTTGGGTGTGGGGAGGGAATCACTGCGTGGGCAGGAGCAGAGCACAGGCAGGATTTGTGGCACTTGCTTGAGGTTCGAAGCAGGAACTTTGCTGCCAAACTGCTTTTCCACCTTTCCACCACTTTCCTTGAAATGTTTTTTAAACTCTGACCAAGCACACGGGGGCTGCCACAGGGAACTGGGGGGTTCAGCTCAACACTTTTGGGAAAATTTCCAAGAGAACAGTGAAAGGGCCATGATTCCRTTGGGTTCCTGCCCTAGATGTTCTTGAATGTCTGCTTTGCTTAGCAACAAAATAATTTATTGTAATTAAAMTATGAGCAGAACAAAACAGCTTCTCTCCAAAGGGTGTAAGATACCACAGTCCATCCCGAAAATCCAGGACTTTATCCCATTTCCCAACGAGCTCTCAGAACAACCAGGGGGTGCTCAAACACCTGGGACTCGTTTTTGTACTCAAAATCTTTGATCCAAGAGCAAATTATCCTAAGAAACCTCTGACACCCGGCAGGAGGAGGAAGTCACCCACTGGAAGATCAAGCTCCTGTTTTGTGTGGAAAGGCAGGAGCCGGCTGCGGAGCAGGAACAACTCCACGTCTCCCTGGTGTTCTGTGGAATGTTCTGGGTGCTTCAGAGCAGCCCCTCCACAGGTGTCTCATCCCTCAGCAGGATTTCTGGGACACTGCAGCTTGGCTGATCCCTTGGATCCTGAGTTCTGAGGAAGAGACCAGCCCGGAGCCCGTCAGTGCTGCCCGGGTGCCGGCGCGGGAGGCTCCGGCCGAGGGCCCTGAACCCTCAGCTCGGTGTGCCGTGGCTCCAGAGCAGCTCCCGGGATCCCCTGATGTATTTATTGTACATTTCTGTGAATAGTGGGAACGCTGCGTGCGTGGGACGCGGGAGAGGCCGTGTTGTGACTTTGGGGATGGGTGTCCTTGTTCTTCCCTCAGCGAGCGGGAGTGGGATGTGTGTGCAGCACTCGTAGGTATCGTCGGCATCCGGAGTCTCCCAACCCCCTGGTTAGGCAGGAAGCTGTTCCCCTCCCAGTACTGCCCTGTCCAGGGAACAGATCCGKGTAGGAAGAATATTTACTCTTGAATCTCGTCCATTTCCTGGTAGAAGCGTTGATGTAGCTCAGAAACCACTCGGAGCAGGCGGGAACACCTGGAGTTTCCAAAGACCAAGGGAGAAGGAGGCTGAAGGGGCGGCTGGGAGCCGGCTGGTTCCTGTGGGGACTCACATTCCCAGCCAGGACACGTGGGGGACACTGGCTGGGGTCCACGGCAGAGCTGTGGCCCCGGGCTGGGCTCTCCCTGGCCGTGTCCTGGGCTCCAGGCCCGGAATGCTGAGGGGCCATCCCGGAGGGCTCCGTGTGCCAGCGGGTCCCAAGGCTCCAGTTCCAGCTGGGAGTCACAAACTGCTGCTGCTGTGAGTGTGCTCCTTGGGGAGGCACATCCGAGTGGAGCACACCCAGCCCCGCGCCTGGGCCTGTGCTGAATGTTACTTGATCCCTATTTATTACAGTTAATTATTTATGATTACAAATAACGAACTTCTCGGCGCTGCCGTTTGCACCTGGGGGTGTAAATGAAGCTTCTTCTACAGGACARATGTCACACAGTAACCAACTTCCATCGACTTTGGTTTGTTCTGGAGAACAGGATGAGCCCCACAAGAGGAATTGTGGGAGTTTCTTGGCTTTTTTTTGTTTTTTTTTTTTTTAATTCCGTGCTCCTGGGAAGGAAGTGCTGCAGCACCTCAGCTGTGGCTCCAATGGCCTTTTAATTCAAGCTTTTCTAATCATCCTTAATTCCTCGTGCTTTAAATGAACTTGACATTGTCTGTACTAGGCTTGTTTGTCGAAGCAAAGATTGGTTTGTGATGATGATTATTATTTTTTTTAATATATATTCATTCAGAATGTAAAATTATACTAAACAATGGAAAAACTCTGGAGCTGGGTATTAGTTCTAGCTTGGTGTGTGTCCATCTCGGTTCCATACACGGCATTAACCTGTAAGTGCTCTTGGCCATCGAGTGTACACCTGCATAAAGGAGATTCTTAACATCCCTGGAGGTGTTGGTGTCCTTCTTTGGGGCTGCAGGGAGTGGGRTCTGCTGCTGGAGCTGCCTGAAGGCACAGGAGGACAAGGGGGAGAAAGGGAGCTGCAGCTTCTCTGTTGAAATCCCACTTTCCTGGGTTCTTGGGGTGTACTTGGAACAAAACCTAAGGATTTTGTACCAAAGGTAAGCACAGCCCCTGCTGAGGTTGTTCCTCTGGGATGTTCCTTGTCATGGCTCTGCCACCTCAGTCATTAATGATTTGTCAAACTTAAGGATTCCTGACCCACAGCACCCCATTATCCATCCCAAACCTCAGGGASCAGCTCCCATTCCCTGACCTTCCCACAGCCCTTCTCCCCAGGAATGGGAAGAGCAGAGGTTTGGTTTGGTTTCCCCATTTTTAAATACCTTTATTCTTCTTTTCTTGTCTGAATGRACACATTTGGTGGGAGCATCTGTAAAATGTCTTTATTTTAGGAGGAAGTTCCYTGCAGCCATTGGCTCTTCCAGTGGGATGGAGCTGGCAGCTGACACAAGGCCTTGGTAAGGACCCTGCCCCAGGGGGGTTCACTGGCCCTGCACGATCCACGATCTGCTCCACTTCCCAAAGTCCCAGGGATTCCAGCAGGGACAGGGAATAAGGGCAGGAATGGATCCTCACAAGGTGGGGTTGGGACACGCCCTCAGCCAGGGGTGTGGTCCCGTGTCACCCCAGGGGACAGAGGGCACTGCACGACAGTTTTTTGGGACAGCATCAGAGAAATTTTATTCCAAGGAACTTGAGAAGCTTTTAACTTGAAAATGCAGCGCTGAGAAGCCTTGGAGCCCCAGCCCAGAACCCTGCTGTGTGTGGGACAGGGCTGCAGCACGGACTGCCCCCTGTTGGTGTCACCAGCTGTGCCTGAGCGTTCCAGGGCAGGACACACCCAGAGCTCGGCGTGGCACAAATCCCAGCCCGGGGCAGCACAAGGAGCCCACACGGACACTCAGCTCAGGTGGGGCCCAAGGTGAGACTCCATGCC
Source organism: Alauda arvensis (assembly GCA_902810485.1). Lineage (NCBI taxonomy): Eukaryota > Metazoa > Chordata > Aves > Passeriformes > Alaudidae > Alauda > Alauda arvensis. Next base: position 385,690 of record CADDXX010000348.1, on the reverse strand, counting down.
TTGGGGGGTGGTGCTGGAGGTGATCAGAGACATAAAAACCTGAARTTTGCTCTCACAGATTAAAAACAGATTTAGAAAATGGTCACTGCCTAAAAACTGAAGCTCAGAGTCAGAAYTTGCTCACGCTCAGCCCAAGGAGTCCTGCAGAGCCTGGAGCGGGGCCGGGCGCTCCGTGTTCCCCCCAGGACCTGGCTCACTCCTCCGGGGGTCCGGCTGCTGGGCCCTGGGCTTTGGCCTTAGGGCAGGAGGAGAAGAGAAAAGCTGTTTTAGTGAGGGAGGGCTGCACAAAGCAGCTCCTGCTCCTGGCCAAGCCCTCAGGAGCTGCCCCTGCAGCCTCACCTTGGAGCTCCGGCGCCGGAGGCCGCTGCGCCCGTCCRACAGCCCCAGGCTCCGTCCTCCTGTGGCACCGGAGCTGCAGGACAGGGACAGGGACACTTCAGGGCAGGCAAAGCCACCCGTGCTCGGCAAACACAGCAGGGAGACAGGGAAGGTCGAGGGAGAGGCCTTTGTGCCTCCTCTGCCCCTGGCCCTGATGTTTCAGCAGCAGAACCAGCTCCTGTTCAGAGCCCAGGTGAGAGCAGAGCACTCCCATGGACAAGTCATGAGACCTTATCCTATTTTATCCCAGTGACCTGTGGGTCTGTTCTATTTTGAGGTAAAAAACTAAATTTGTTGTTTGAAACTCAGATAAGCACCAGCCARTTTCAGCTGGGTGAATCTGAAAGCCTTTGAAAACCCTTTTGCCACAGGCAAAGCCAAGGRGATCCAGATTTGCATGGTAAAAAGGGGAATGGACCAGAAAGCAAAGGCATTACCTCGGCTGGGCTGGAGGAGCTCTGGAGGAGCTGGAAGTGAAGGTTCCTGCCTGGAAGTGCTGAGCAGGTCTTGCCCGGGGTGCTGTCCCAGCTGCAGGGTCACCTCTGTCCCTCGCTGTCCCCTCGCTGCCCTTCCCGGGCTTCCCCCGCGCGGCCCGAGCGTCACCGGCTCCCCCTGGAGGGGACAACGCCGCACTCGCAGCCTTGGCCACCTCCGTCCTCAGCCTGCTGCTSCCTGCAGCAGGGCACAGCTTCCCAAAGCCTTCTGCGTGCCAAGGAGAAACATCTCCTGCAGGGACAGGAACAGCAACTTCAGCAACAACCCCGGTGTCCCTCCCAGGATCCCCAAGGACACAGTTGCAGTGATGGAATCCTCCCTCCCTAAACCCCAAGGGCACAGGATGGAAGAGCTGTGAGCCAGAARAGGGAACCAARCACAGGGGAGCTGRGGCTGTGCCCTGCCCTCACCTTGGTGCCGGAKCCGTCTCCGAGCGGGCTCTGGTGACTCCTGAGTGTCCCCGTGGGGCTGAGCTGGCACCTCCCGAGCTGGGCTGTCCCCTGTGGGGCTGGCAGGGCGCAGGTCACAGTGGTGCTGCAGCAGAACACACAGGGCTGCTCAGGGGACAATTCCTGGGCAAACACCACGGAGCAGCACTTGGGGATGTTAAGGTGAGTTATTGTGGAATCCCAGAATGGTTTAGGTGGGAAGAGATCTTAAAGCTCATCCAGTTCCATCCCCCTGTTGGACTGGGCTTGGAGCAACCTGGGCTACTGGAAGGTGTCCCTGCCCATGGCAGGGGCTGGGATGGGTTTCAACATCCCCTCCAACCCAAACCATTCTGGAATTCTGTGATAAGCTCTGAACTTTTATCAGATCTCATTCCCAGAACACGGAAGCTGCTGTTCCCCAGGAGAGGAGAGGCCCAGAACAACCCAACTCCAGCTTCAGCAGTTTGCTGGGACTAAGATGTGAATGAACCATGACACAGAGGATGGCTGAGCTCAGCATTCTCCCACCTTGTCTGTAACAGCAGCAGATTGCAGAGGACTCTTCCCTGGGCACACCACTCCCAGGGCTGGAGTCYTTCCTCTACTTCCCCTCCCACCCAGTTTCACCCTTGTGCTCCTCTCTCCCCTCAGCTGACTCACCCAGAGCTCATTTTCTGTGTGACTCAAACATTCTGATTGTGCAACTTCAGGCCCTTTTGTTTAGATTGTTTTCAAGAGCTTTCACATTAATCCAGTACTTTTCAGGAGGAGCCTCAGTGTGGCACAGCCTTTCACAGGGATCCCAGAGCTTTGTGTGGGGAGATCAGAGCCAGGGACAGCTCCCTGAATTCCTGAAATGTGAAATCCTCAACACATCCTGTCCTGCTCAGTACCTGGTGATGGAAGAGAATCTCCTCTTCCAGCTGGATGCCACAGAATTCACATGGAATCATGATGTCTTCTTCTGCCTGCACAGCTTGGGCTGAAGGGACAGTCCTGTGCCTGTTGGAGCCCCCAGCTCCCAGACCACTGCACTCCCATGGATTTGGAGAAGAGCTTCTCTTACTGAACGAGGCAAAGGCACTTGCTGGGTTACACCCTGTCTGTTACACAAACAAGGAAAAATCACTTTTCCCCATGAGCCAGGTGGGCACTGAAAAAAACACTTTCCTTGGCAAAGCCCCAAATGCCAGAGTTCTGCCAATGTCACCCACACCCTCTGCAGTGAGAGCCACAGCAAAGTCTGCACTGCAAACCCCAGGACAGACACAGGGAAGTGCCAAACCTGGTGAAGGATCAGATCTTCAGCAGGACACAGCTCCTCACAGAACTCACAGGGCAGCATGATCATCTCCTTGTCTGCAAGGGAAGGAAGGATTCCATGCTCCGGTAAAAACACCTCCTGYTGCATCACTGAACCCTTCAGTGCCATTTCTCCTCTCAGAACAAGCTGCACTCCAGGTTTCCCCCACATCCTCCTTCCCACCATTTCTACTTCCACAAGAACCTTGTTCCCCACCTGGGCTCCCACCATACACCAAGGTCAGAGATCTGCTTCTTTTAATAAGCTTTTACTTCTTCACTTACTACTTTGCGTTAGGACTCTCCAAAAGACTGATTTGGACCTCTTATAAAATACTTAGGTAATCTTTAACATTGCCAATCCAAATTTTCCTTTTCCCCTCCCCTCAAATGTAAGGATAAATCCCCCCACAACACTGTCCATACCTATTTTGCTGTGGTTTGATGTGCTCAAGGACTCTGGAGAGTCACAGGAGAAGATGTTGGACAGGTCCATCCCACCARGATGGGCAGATTGTCCAGGCTCTTTGGTGTAGTCGTATTCCCAGAAATCCCTGGGAATGTCAGCTGCAGAATCATGGTGAGGRTTATTCTCACTTTGCAGGCTGAGAGCCAACACATAGTCCAGGTCAGCATTCCAGTCCTCAGGAAGTTGGGAATGAAGGATTTCAGGTCCCTCTGGCTCATCCCCTTCAAAAGACAAACRTTGTAAATTTGGGAGAACATCAAACCTGCCACCAGCAGCTCCCTCTGGACATCAGACACAGCCCCAGGGTTTCACATGTGGATTCTCCTGGAGTTCAGCATCTCAAAGCCAAGGGCACCTCTACCAAACCCAGGAGGATGGAGAAAAATCACAGCCCAAATTACAGGGAGCAAATAACTCCAGATTTATTTTTAAGCCAGGTACTTTGAGACAACAAAAAGGAAGCAACTGGGCTTTTATGCCAGGCACCTCAGCACTCCTGGCTTACACCTCATTCCATGGCTAAACATTCCCACCTGGGGCCTCTGGAGCATTCACTACCTGTATTTTCACAGGAAGGAACCTGGACCAGCTACCAACCGAGCATCCAGTTCTCCCTTTGGTCCACTTTTTCTCACTCTTGATTTCTTCATGCTGTTCCCACAAATGCCCTTAAGGTTCTCATCCTTAGGGGCTCTGCCCCTTTGAGATTCTGTCTTTAGGGGTTCTGTCCCTGGAGTTGTGTCCCTTAAGGGTTCTGTCCCTAGGGTTCTGTCCCTGGAGTTATGTCCATTAAGGGTTCTATCCCTGGAGTTGTGACCTTTAAGGGTTCTGTCCCTAAGATTCTGTCCCTGGAGCTCTATCCCTTAAGGGTTCTGTCCCTAAGATTCTGTCCCTGGAGCTCTATCCCTTAAGGGTTCTATCCCTTAAGCGTTCTGTCCCTGGAGTTCTGTCCCTTAAGGGTTCTATCCCTGGAGTTGTGACCTTTAAGCGTTCTGTCCCTTAAGGGTTCTGTCCCTGGAGTTCTATCCCTTAAGGGTTCTGTCCCTTAAGAGTTCTGTCCCTGGAGCTGTGTCCCGCATCTGCTCCAAACCCCCTTTCCCGCCCCCTCAGCCTCTTCCCATCCCCATCCCCAGTACCTGCTCCCTGCTGACTCCTCACACCTCCATCGTCATTCCCGAATCCCGCCGCTGTCCTGCTGCCCTTGGCTGCCTCCTGCTGCCCGCCACAGGCGCGGGGATGCTCCTGCAGCTCCCGGAGCAGGACGTGGCGGCCGCAGCGCGCGCAGGGCTCGGTCCTGGCCCCGCAGTACAGCTCGTGCTCCTGCAGCTTGCTGAAAGCCAGCTGGATGTCACAGAACTGGCACAGCACGGGCCGCAGGGGGCACGAGGATGCCTGGGGAGACACACAGGGTTACTGTTCCCACGTGGAGCAAGGAGGGGTCCCAGCCACAGCCAAAGGAATGAGCTGGAATAAGCTACAAGGTGGGAACACGGTGACAATGTGCTGGAGGCACAAACTGGGAGGCTGAAGCTCCTCAGACACTCAGGACATGATTTTACATCTGCCAGGGACATGTGGAGCTTTCTGGGTTTGAGTTTTAGACAGGAGCAGTGATTTCACCAATGGGAACAACCCCAGTGTCCATCCCAGGATCCCCAAGGATGAGCGTTCCAAGAGCACAGCTAAAATTGTTTTTTATGGAACAGGCTGACACCTCATTTACTGCTCAACAAGAGCTGCTTGGGCACACTCTTTACCCCTTCAAAAGGGGTTAAAAATAGGTAAAATATGTGATGTTTGCAGATGCTGCACTAATGAACAACCTGCACTAATGAAACATCATCGTTTGCTTTGCAATCCAAAAGCACCACGCACACACAGACAGGATTAGCTACTCCCAGGGTTTAGAACTGGACAGATTTCCAAAGAAAATCCYTTTTCCCCTCAGCAATCAGCAGGCTGAGGTGGCAGTTCCAGAGCTGTCTCTAAAGGAGCCCACAGGAAGGGAAGGGATGACATTTATAACGAGATTGTCTGTGACAGCAGCCAACTGGATTCAGAACTCAGAAAATCCCACTCTGGCCTATTTTAGTTTATTTTACAGGCTATTTTTAAAGTCTGTTTGGACAGATTGAGTTATTAAAAGTCACATAATGGCTCCAGCAGAAACATGAAACAGTAAAGGAATGGARAAAGTCAAGTCAATCATATTTTAAAGAGTTATTTTGCAACTCATGAGGACAAGAAGTCACCAATTATCACAGATACCCCTTGGATATGAATCCCTGAGTGGCTCCAGGACTTTAAGGCAGTTCCYAACCCCTTCTCCCAGAGGGTGTGAGTTTAGGAAGCATCACTCAACAAAAGGATGCTGGAATCCTGCTGCTGCTCTGGCATCACTGAACCACCACAGCATCCCCCAAGGGYTCAACAAACACAAAATCCACCAACCTCGTGCTCCTTCAGGAGGCTGCTTTCCATCTTCATCCTGCATTTGCAGGTGACCTGGAGCAGAGAGACCTCATGAGATGAGTGACCACAGGAAGGAGCAGCTCCAGGGCAGGGCTGTCTCTCACCTGCACATGTTCAGCCTCAATGTGGTTCTTCATCTCAGACTTTGGGATGGAGTCGCTGCAGTAGGGGCATATTTCAATGTTTCTTCTRCAGTGGATTTCATGGATGATGAAGTTGACTGCAGGAATATCCTTTTTGCTGGGAGAAATTTGCGGAGGTTACTGAGCAGAAACACACTGACAACAAATCCAAGCACAAAAAAAAATGCTAACAAAGATTTCAATGARTTCATGGTTTAAAGGGAGTACAGAAAGGTCCAGCCAGGCCTCAAGGTAGATATTAATGTATTTAACATGCAGAAGTCACATTGCATTATGATAAAATCCAGTTGGATATATTTCCTGATGTGAAAAGCAAATCTTGCAGCACAAACAAATTATCGCCAGGGTCCAAGTTAATAAATTAGTCTGAGAAGATAAAAGTTTCTTCCTGAAAATAACTTGGCTYTGAGAGGTCAAACAGTGTTTTGGAAAGCAGTCAAACCTTGTTTTTTTTACACCTGACAGATCCTGTTCCAGGATAATGGAACCATGGAATGGTTTGGGTTGGAAGGGACCTTAAAGCTCACAGGGACACCTTGCACAGACCAGGCTGCTCAGAGYCCCAGCAGWAACAACACMAATCTGCAGCCCAAAATTCCCCAACTCACCTCATTTTACCCCCAAATTCCTCAATTCACCTCGTTTCTGAGATGCTCATTTTCTGTCTTGAAACCAAAGGGACCAAAAGGGACTGAGGCACCTGGAGCTCAGTCCTTACTCCTGCCTCAAACTGGCAGCATCACTTCTACATGGATCATCCCTTCTCCAAGAAATCTGCCTTGAAAACACCTGAACCAATTTTATAACCYCTTGTTTGCTGACACCACAGCTGTTCAGCTCTCTCCCCATGCCAGATCCCAGGCAGCCAAAAGCCTGGCAAAGCAACAAAGTCCGACMCCAGCGACTGAACAGTGCAGACCAAACAAACCAGGCTGATGTTGCAAGAAACTGTTTGGATTCTGATGTCTCTCGGGGAAAAACAACTACAGAAAAAGCTAATTTCTTTAGCTGCTTGTATTTGAGACACAACTTGTGAKGTGACTCCTTACCAGCCACTGGATTACCAACGCTCTGCAGAGGGAAAAACTTCCCCAACAACACTGCCTACCAATCCTATTTTTATATTTCTGCTCCTGARCCACGGAACAGCCGAAGAGAAACTTGGAATCGTGCACTTCGTGGCGGATCTCACTGAAAACCGAGCCTGGATTTTTTTGATCCGAACGTTTCGGTTTCTATTCAGTCCCTTACTAAGCCAGAAGGGAAATCCGACGCACARACGCTTACAGAAAGGCCGGACGGTCATCTCCGGTATTTCACAGCTTTCCAAAGAGCTGTACCCCGATGTAACGGCGGGGTCGGCTCGGTACAGCCCACACCGAGTCAATCCCTCAGTGACCCCCGGCCCCGGCCTGGCCCACAGCGACCCCGGCCCACACCGCCCCCCGGCCTGGCCCACACCGACCCCGGCCCTCATGGACCCCGTCCCTCACAGACCCCGGCCCTCACAGACCCCGGTCCCGGCCTGCCCCACACGGACCCCGGCCCTCACAGACCCCGGCCCTCACAGACCCCGGCCCGGCCTTACCAGTTGCCGCAGAGCCGGGACTCGGCGGCGGGCACGGCCGCGATGGCCATGGCTCCGTGTGGCTCGGTGCAGCGCCGGGCCCGCTCSCCTCACAGCCCCGGGCGCCGGGCCCGGCCGCTGCCGCCTTCACCCGGCGGAGGCAGCGCTTGGGAAGGGACCCGGGGGAGGAACCCACGCAAGCGAAAGCGCGGCCCTGCGGGGATCGCTCGGGGTGCCGGTGCCGGGCCCGCCGGGTCTGCTGAGGGTGGCGGCGTCGGGTGCCGATTTCTGAGCGCCCCGGCCCGGATTTGCCGCTGGCCCGGCCCGACTGGGTCGGGTCAGCTGAGGTCGGCGCCGATCCCTGATGCGCGGTTCCCCGGCCCGTGTGGGTGCCCGGTATATCCCGGTGCGTCCCGGTGTGTCCCGGTGTGTCCCGCTGCCCGCCGCGGCCCCGCCCCGCCGGCCCGTTCGCCGTTGCCCGCCCCCGGCCGCGGCTGCGCGCTGCGTTCTGCGCTCTCATCATGGCGGCGCGGGGCCATGTGCAGGACCCCAACGACCGCCGCCTGCGGCCCATCTACGGTACGGACCCCCCGCGCCCCCGGCGCCGCCCCGCCGCCGC
>CADDXX010000348.1:350995-377694 GCA_902810485.1 Alauda arvensis | reverse complement strand
CCCTCGGCCTGGGCTGGGGGGAGATCGCGGCCGCCAGGGAAGCCCGGCTGGAGGGGTTTTTTTTTGAGCTGCTGCGGAGGAGGAGGAGGCGGGAGTGGATTCATCCCCGAAGGAGCCAGGCGCGGATGCCCCGGAGTTGTGTTGGATGTTGTGGCACGGAGCGGTGACGCTGTTGGGGGAATTAATTGGGAGGCAGGAGAGAAGTCGGAAGGGACGGTGTGGTTTGGAGTTGTGCGGTGGTGGTGTGTCTCCGAGTGTTTGTCCGCGGGTGTTCTGTGCTGTTGGGGTTGTTTCGGAGGTTGTAGGTGAAGCTCCATGCAAATAATGAGAAAGAAAAGGGAGAAAAAAAAACCACTTCCCCGGGCTACGGGAGCGTTTCGTCCCTAAAGCTGAAGATTTGCTGGAGATGGAGGAAAACGTTCTCAACTTTCTGAGCGGAGATAAAAAGCTCTCCCTAGAGACGCGGAGAGCTGCCCTGATTTGGGGCTGGACGTGCTTTGTGCTGTGCTTTGCTGGGGCACAGGGATGGTGCAGTACCGGCTGAGTCCGWGCTGGCTTCCAGGGAAAGCGAGGARGATGGTTTTGTTGGGTTAGAAGTGTTCAAGTTCCTTGCAGTTTGTYTTTATGTAACGATTTTAGGGTGGTTTTTTTTTCCTTAGTTTTCCATCCGTGCTGTGATTGGCAGTTTCATTGATGTGCAGTTATTTTTGTCGTAACCTGTGTAAGAAATGRTATTAATAGAAAAACCTGGGTAAATTCGGCTGATATCGAAGCAGRTGATGTTGAGCCTCTCGCCGTGTTCATTTGGGAGAGAGCTTCAGCATTCCTTTCTGCTCCTTCTGGAAAGGATTCTCTGCAGTGCAAGGTTTGCTCTCAAGGCTGTGGTGCTGCAGAACCCGAAGTAAAGGCTGTGATAAACACACAACTTCCCCTCTCCAGCAGCTGGGGAGGTGCAGTGTGAGGTCTGCCAGGGTCTGGATTTCAGAGTGTGCCTGGGTTTGTGCCGTGCTTCCTSTGGATTCCTTGACAGCTCTGGTTATCTTTGATCTTGACTTGTTCTCCCTTCACCTGAAGGTTCAGGTGTTGCATTTCCAACCTTTGAACATCCCCACCTCTGAACCAGCGTAGGCTGAAGTTTATTTTCCTTTAGCTTCATTTCCTTTGGAAGCTGCTTTGACTTCCAGCAACCTGAACTTGTTAGGAAAATGCAGTCTCTTCATTCTGCTGTGATTTAGGGAGGTTTGAGGGTTGTTTGATTTACTGTGGGACACCCAAAGCTGAGATGTTCTTGGCACAGCTGTTAATCCCAGTCAGGCAGCTCAGCGTGGGGGATAATTTGTGTGTCACTAAACTGGGTGACAGAGCCTTAAAGCAAGAAGCCTCTGATGTGCTGTTCCACACCTYAGAAACCTCTTCACTGAGAAATCCCCAAAGTTTTAACGTCAGAGGTGACACAGGTTTTCCTGAGCTGAAATATCGAGTGAAGAAAGGCAGTGTCTTGTGGCTTCAAACTGGATTTCCTGCAACAATGTTTATTTTGGTTTGCTGTGGATGGGCTCAGGAGCCAAATTAACTCTGCCTTAAATATCCAGCATCCACCCCCCATGGAGCAAATGTGGAAGCTGTTGAATATAAATCTGTAAATCAGAATTGATGCACAATTTGTGCTGAGGATTGCCAAGGCTCAGCTCTCAGTAAAAGAGCTCTGGCTCATAATGGGAAGGACAGGTTTGATGAGGAAAAGGTGTGTGATGTAATTTCAGTTAAGTGGCAAGAGAAAGGCCAGGGCAGTGTGAGCAGCCCCTTCCTTCCCTTGGCACGTGAGGGGCAGCAAAGCTGGGTTTGGTGAGGAAGGAGGAATTTTTGAGGGAAGGGGAGCACATAAGGGCCATGTCCTGGTYTAAAACCACTTCTTTGTAGTTGTGTAATAACGTGAAGATCAATCTGAAAACTCTAATTCTGAGCTGAAATAGGAGAAGATGGTCTGGAGATGGGTTTTCTGCAGCTGAAGTTTCACTGGGATATCCCCCTAGGAAATATTGATGCTTCAGTTGTGTCTTCAAAACCAGTCTGGTGGCAGGGTAGTGGTACCTCCAGAGGGATAGGTTTGCTCTGCCTGAGGTATTGATGGTGTGGACAAGTGTTTCCCACTTTGCTGGTGTGTGTGTGTGTTTGGTTTCTAACCCTCCTGCCTGTGGAAAGTCATTGAAAGTCTCCCCAAGACACACCAGATTAATTTGTACTTTTCCTGCTGAAGCACTGGAGCTGCAGTGCCAGCAAAGAGCTGTTGCTGCAGAATCCTCTCTATTATGGGTCTCTTTTGTTGCTGTAATGATCTGTGTGGAGTAATTACAAAAGCTTGTTTGTTTGAGTGACTGAAACCAGTACAACGAGATGAATCCTTCATCCCTGAAATGACAGTTTCCTGAATGTTTGGCTTAGGAGRAGCTGCACAGGGAAAATGTGGTTTGTGCTGCTGGTGTGACAGCAGATGCTCCATGGTAAAATGGGAGAATTTCCAGAATTCTTGGGGTCCTGGTGTGATTCTGTGTGTGCTTTCCCTCTGCAGATTATCTCGATAATGGCAATAATAAAATGGCAATCCAGCAAGCAGATAAACTGCTCAAAAAGCACAAGGACCTTCACTGTGCCAAGGTGAGTGGGACTGGGGGGCTCATTGTGCATGAGTCTCAGGGTGTTCCACTGTCCCCTTCTCTGAGAGCTTCCAGGGTGATTTCTGAGCCCTCTAGAATATGTCTGTTCAGCTCACCTGTGTCTTGTTTGCCTGAAAACTTGTACAGAGGCCTTGGTAGGGATTGGAGTGTTGGTTCCGGGTGATCTTGGCATGTGGGTTGGGCTTTAAAAATGACTCTTGGAGCCCTGGGGTTGGGATACCCATCTGCAGGAGTTTGGATCAAAACATCTCCTTGGGAGGAAATGTCCAAGGAAAGCATGACAAGGTGAGCAGGTGTCCCAGAGAAGCTGTGGATGCCCCATACCTGAATTGTTCAAGGCCAGTTTGGAGCAAACTGGTCCATGGAAGATGTGGCAGGGCATGGAGCTGGATGATTTTAGGTCTCTTCCAACCCAAAGCGTTCCAGGATTGAATGATTTTGGAGGCATTTGCTCTTCTGCTTGTTCACCACCTTCCTTGCTGTGCCCCTGTTGAGGGAGAGGGGTTCTGTTCCTCCCTTTTCCTGAACGTGTGACTCTCTTTCTGYTTTTCTCATTTCCCTGGGGAAACCCCTCTGCAGTTCACTCCACTTCTACATTTTGAAAGCTTCCCAATCTGCAGGGAGTGTCATTGACCTGAATCTCGTTCCTGTCACTTCTCTCTGCCCACTTAGTGAAAGAAAACCAAGGAAAATTGGCAGGACAGGTCACTTTGCAGCCTCCAGGTAGAGAAAACTATGTGGTGATGCCTCGGGGCAACCTCAACATTWATTAAGAAGCCAGATCTCCTCTTTGATGCATTTGGGAGTTTTCCTGTCCAGCCACATGGATGAAAAGCTTAATAAAACCTGGAGTTCTGCAGAGGGAATGAGGTGKTTGGGCTGCTCCCAGCAGGACTGAGAGGGTTCCCAAATGCAGACTGTGTCTCTGAGAGCTGCCTGTGTTGTGTCCACAGGTGCTGAAGGCCATTGGCTTGCAGAGGACTGGCAAGCAGGATGAAGCCTATGCCCTGGCACAAGAAGTAGCAGCACTTGAACCCACAGATGATAATTCCTTGCAAGCACTGACCATTCTCTACCGGGAAATGCACAGACGTGAGTTTGTTCCTCTCCCAGAAAATCTCTGTTTGTGTTCTTCCAGAGGSTTTGTGCCCCACAGTTTGGTGGGAAGTGTGTGAAATCCAGGGTTTGTGTATGTGAGAGGCTGCTGAGAGACTCAGAAYTGAAGTGATGCCTGTTGTAGTGCCTGTAGGGCTGCAGTGATTTCATAAAGCACATCCATCCTCATTCAGGCTCCTTATGAACATGGTTGTGCAGCAGATCCTGAGTGGAGTGTGTTGGTGATGATGCAGCAGCCTGGGAGTTCACTTTTGGCAACTGGAATTTGTTGATAGTAGAGTGACAGGGATGACAAATCCCACAGGGTGGGATGTAGCCAAGGGGTTCAGGCTTCAGGAAACTGGTGAAGAGCAGGAGGGAGATCCTGACCTCCCAGTTTGGCCACATCAGCTTTGTCAGGTTCCTTGTAGTGACTTGTGTTTTCAAACTACTGAATCACCAGCACTGGAGTGAGAGAGGAAAGCTTCCTGTGGTTCTCTGAGAGATGCCAGACCTTCTATCCTGCTTTTCTGCAGCTTGAACACTTGTTGTTTCTGGCAGCTTCTTGGTGTGGTGGTACCAGTGTTTATTGTGGAGTTTGGTGGGTGGTACCACTGATATTTATTGTTGAACTGCTGGAGAAATGATCAAGGGATGAAACAGCTTCAGAAAAGGTTGTTTGCATCAGTCTGCAAAAGAGCAATTGCTTATGTTCTCCCAGCTGGTTTCTTTGTGGAGTTAAAGCATCATTTGCTGAGTAACACCAACATTTTTTTGTGTGTTTTTGACTGCAGCACAAACCCCTGTGAATGACAGGAGCCTCTCTGTGATTGTTAACAATTTCCATTAAGCTGAGCTTTGTAACTTCTAGGTTTGTCACTCAGGAACTGGTGGGTGTGAGGCACTTCCACTCTTGGTCCTGCAAGAAAACTGTAATTAGATGTTTTCTCTATCTGTGTCAGGGATGTATAAATTGTGTGAAAGACAAATTGCATTTGCTTTTCTGTTTCTGCTCTGAGCTACAATTGTTTGTGTAAGACAAGAGAATATGGAAGGATGAAAATGTAAGAAAGTTTTGCATTTTGTACCATCAGAAGTATTTTATCATGTTATTAAGAAGTATAGTGTGAAATAATTGTTTAGAGYACTGATATAGGCAATTGGGAAATAGCAGGGTATGATTGATATGAATTAACCTGTGATAAGAACAATTAATTTGCTGTTAGGCTCTGAAAGTGTTTGTTTTGATCCATCATTCACATGGAGCAGTCATTGTGCCAGCAGGAGAAACCTTCATCCAGTTTAATGCTCAAAAACAGACAAAACTTCAAAAACAGACCTAAAACTCTCCTGAGCAGTTCAGTTGAATGTTGAACTCTGTTTTGATTTAAGTCTATTTTGAGCTTGGTTTGCAGTTTTTTAAGCACTTTCCTGATGCTTGCAGTGCCTGGGGGACAGAACAACATTTTTGAGGCTGATTTAATTGCTGTTCAGAGCATCCCTGGTGCTCTTTAGGGGGCTGTGCTTTAAAACATCCCCAGGCTGGTCTTAACTCTGGCATCTGGTTTTGGTTTAGCCGAGCTGGTGACTAAACTTTATGAGGCAGCTGTGAAGAAGGTCCCCAACAGTGAAGAGTATCACTCCCACCTCTTCATGGCCTATGCCAGGGTTGGAGAGTACAAGAAGATGCAACAGGTATGRCCAACAATTTGTGTTCTGGCTGCTTTAAAGTGTGTTTTTCCCTTATCTTTTACTCTCTGGGTAAAAGCTGAGCTGGGTTAATGCAGAAGTTAAACTCTTGGTTGGTTTTTACAGGGGTTTAAAATAATTTTTTGGAATGTTGTCTGAAGACAAAAGTTGTGTTTACTTAAAGCTGTGTCTTTTACTGAGGTGTGGTTTAGCACTGACAGTCCAAAAGAAAGGAATTCTGGAAYAGACACATCTAGGAAGAGCTTCTGGTCCCTGTTTTTAGACTTGATTCTGGCCTTAGTTCTCTGTTAACTTCAGGAAGATAAATCCTCCCCGTGCTCTCACTTGAGCATCTAAAATACACCTTGGATTGATGTCATTCAGTGAAGAAGAACTAAAAAGCACTTGAAATATCCCCTCTCAGCTGGCAGCAGTGTCACACTGGTTGGTTTTGTTTTCATCCCTTCCAAATGAGGTGCCTGGAGAATGCCTGTGAATGGAAGATGATTTTTAAGGCCTGCATGCTCACTCTTCTGTGTAAAAAAGCAGAGAGAGCCAAGAAATAAGTGCTGAACTCCCTCTTGTTCCTGCTGTGACTTGAATTTTTGCACAGGTTTGGCTTAAATAACWAAAAGGAGTTATTGGTGTGCCTGAAATGAGAAGTCTCAGGATACAACCCAAACTTTAGATGTGATGGATCACAATCATGAGTTGAGAAAATGCCACAGATAACAATAATTAACATTTATGTGACCTTTTGTATGTGACATGAAAATGTGGATCTCATTAAATTRTTTTCAGTATCAATTGAATCAAATCATCATTATCAATATCACATTGTCAGAGTGGGATGTTGGATTTAGGATTTTGGATTTAGGGATGTGAAGAGTGTGTGGATGGTGACTTATTAAGGAATGAAAATAAACCCCAGTGTCCTGTGCTCTGTGTCCTGGGTRTTCCAGCTGCAAATCCTGGAAAATGCCAGCTGCACTCAAGGGAATTGGCACAAAAATCCAGCTGGGGTGGTAAATTATTATGTGTAGTTTCTTGAAATTAATGACAGATTTTGTAGGGCTAAAAGTCTTGTCCTTTGTTCCTGTGAGGGAAATGTGGGAATAGCTGTTAATGTGTGAGGGGAAAATCAGGAATTCTTTGGCTCTGCTTTGATTCAACCAAATTCTCTGCTCAGCCTTTGCTCCCCCTGCTTTGCACATGGAGGTGACCCCAAATTTGGGGGTCTCAGTGGGTGTGAAGTGTGGAAGGGCAGGTGTGGGTTTGCTGTGTCCTTCAGCACTGGAGACATCCCCTGATTCCCAAAGGGAAAATCTGCTTCCTGCTGGAGTTACCACTTCCAGTTAAAGCTGTCATCTGTGTAGGCAATCACTGCTCAYTGCTGTTCCTTGTCAGAGCTGCACAAAGCCCTTGGAAACATTTCCACCCTCTGTTTTCCTCAGGGATGAGTGAGGAAAAGTGAGTGGGGAAAAATCCTCCTATGTACAAATCCCGTGTTGTCTGCTCCCCCCACTGCTGCCCATCACGAGATCTTGRAAATAAATCTATTTCAGGAATGGTGAAACTTGTGTCTTCTGTTTTTTTTTCAGGCTGGAATGGCACTTTATAAGATTGTTCCCAAAAATCCCTATTATTTTTGGTCCGTGATGAGCCTGATCATGCAGGTGTGTGCAGTGTTGGGTTTGACTGCTGCTGCAGGGATGTTCTGAGGGAAAACGTGATGATTTTGGGTAAAATGTGTGTTTGAGCTGTTTCTGGGAGAAAGACTGAGCYCTCCTTAAGTAGCATTATTGTTATGGCCCAAAATAAATGCTGAGGTGTTTTTATAATCCAATTTAACAGTTGCCTTACCTCCTTTATACAACTTGAATTATTCTCTCCTCTGCAYTAACATCCACCTGTGGTTTTGGCAGGGATAATGAATAAATCCTCAGCTATCTGCAGTTTCTCAGTCAGAACTGTGCCTCTCTAACGAGGTTATAAAAGCTCTTGGAGGGAATAAATGAGAGCTCTGGAATTAGCAGCAAGCCTGCAGGAATAGGCACAGATCAGCTGTGCTGCTGCTGCTGCTTGAGGCAGCACATTTGGGCACTAATCAGACCYAAAATCAAACCAAAATAAGCTTGGAGGGTTTTAATCACATCCTCTAAAATGCTGTGCCACTTAAAACACAAAAGTGTCCTGGCTCCATGTTTTTAGCACGAGGTTTGTGTGCTCAGAGATGCAGGGCTCTGGTTGATMTGATCAAAAATGAGCTTTTTTGTGCAGCACCAATTTTATTGCTGCACTCACAGGTGGCTGGGGGGGAAATAGGAGCACCTGGGTTGGGTTTTTTTCCCTTTTCCCAAGTGAAAAGAGCAGTGGGTGGGACATCAGAGAGTGGCTGAGCTGTTACAATGATCCCTCTCTTCCTCAGTCTATCTCAGCACAGGATGAAAACCTCTCCAAGACGATGTTTTTGCCACTTGCTGAGAGAATGGTGGAGAAAATGGTGAAAGAGGACAAGATTGAAGCTGAGGCTGAAGTAAGGCTTGGTTTGAACTTTGTTGAGACAGGGARTGCACTGTGGGGACTTGATTACCTTGGAAATCTTAAAATAATCAGCAGTGTTTTGGAATTAATTGTGAGTGTAGAAGGAAAACCAAAAGCAGGGGGTTGGGAGGGCCTCAGAATCCTGTGGCTGAGGCAGCTTTTGGGGTTTGATCTGACTGATGAAGTGCTTTGCTCTCTGGGAGGCCCCAAGAAAAACCTGAGGGCTAAGAATGGAACAAAAGACCTAAATTGGAGTATTGCACCCTTTGGGATACTAAAGATAGCTTTRCAGGCCTGGTATCCCCTGTTTTCTCTTTTGGCACACCTGGGCATGATCTTGCTGGCAAATTTCATTGCAGTCTCATCTTTCTTTTAAGGTGGAGCTGTACTACATGATCCTGGAACGTTTGGGGAAGTACAAGGAAGCCTTAGATGTTGTGAGGGGAAARCTTGGAGGTAATTTATTCTTTAATCAATCAGAGTTGTGTGGGGAATAGAGCAGTTCTCCTTTGCTTCAAATTTGTCCACTGCTTCCAAATAAAAAGAAAAATTTTAGGAAGCCTGGCTTAACACCAGTTTTAACTTAAGCATAAACACTGGAGGTGTTTGTTGTAACCTGGTTTTACCTACTTGGTTTATGGTATTTTAACACTATTCAGGGCTGAGCTTGGCAGTGGTAAATTGGGATCATATTCTTGGTTGTAGCTGCCATCTCCAAAACTGAAAAATCTTTTTTAGAGGAGTTTTAACTGAAGATGAAAACACGCTTGGAATCGGGATGCGAAGGTTTCCATGGGAAATCTCTCTGAGGGCTGCTGCTGCTGTGTCAGACTGGGTGGTTTGGTGCTGGGGCTGGAGTAAGAAGGTTTGTGCAGGGCTGAGCTGAGCTTTCCATGTGTTCTGCTGCAGAGAAGCTGACCAGTGAGCTGCAGAGCCGGGAGAACAAGTGCATGGCCATGTACAAGAAGCTGCACCGGTGGCCCGAGTGCAACGCGCTGGCCAGGAGGCTGCTGCTCAAAAAGTGAGAGAGGATTCCTGCAGTCCTGCAGGAAAAAAAAAAAAGATGGAACAAAAATCCCTACTTGTTGAGAAAGGCTTTGCTTAGTGGCTTTTGTGGTTAAAGTAGGAGAATATCAGGAAGCTTTTAAAATATTGCACTCCAAAGGCAGCGTGGTGAAAGTCACAGGGAGAGTCAGGGTCAGGAGTGGAGTTGCTGCTTTTTTCAGGCAGAATTTAGCAACACATGAATGCAATGAAAGGTTGTTCACCTCCTTATTTCTRAATTCTGTGCTGATTGTCTGGCTCTGACTTTGCAGTTCTCATCYTGTCCATGATTTACATTCAGTTTTCTACATCTAAATTTCTCCCATTTGGCCAGACTTCAACATGTGAAATGTATGTAATGCTTGGAACAGATGCAGCAGGAGACAGAACATTCCAGTGGGATCAAATCTGTCTCAGAACTGTCAGGAGAGATGGGGTGTTTGATTTTGAATTTAGCTGTGCTCTCATCTTAGACATAAGTTAAATGCAGAAGAGAAACTTCTGCCTTCACCTTTTGTGGGGATGTTGCTGAGCTCTGACTGGAAGGTGAATTTTAGGAGGAGAGTTCATAACTTGCCTCAGTTTTGAATTGAAATTATTTTGCTTAATGTATTTCCAGATATTCAGGATGATGGTGTTCCTAAGAGTTGAGACCTTTTTAAGAGGAAACAATTTTATGATTACAATTGGGTTTTTTCTGCAATATGATTATGTGTTATTCCTTAATTAATCTTTAGCAAGAAATGTACTTTTAGCTGTTTGTTGTTCTGGCAATTCCCTAAATTTTGTCCTGTGCCTGATTTTTGTTTCAGCTCAGATGATTGGCAGTTTTATATAACTTACTTTGATTCAGTGTTTCAACTCATTGATGAATCCTGGACTCCTCCAGCAGAGGAAGAGCAGTAAGTTGAGAATTTTCCTGTGGATTTGTTTTCCCTTTGTGCTGCAGCAAATCGTTSATATATTCAATATTAGAGTGACTTYKTGATGTCAGAGCCCAAATGATGTGYTTTCCCTGCTTTGYTTTGTGTGTTTTCCCAGCTTTTAYCTGGGAWATTTTATGGGAATAGTTTGTACTTTATAGAACTCTTGCAGCTCACGTTTTCTGCGGCGACTGAGCTGGAGAATCCATCATTTCCCTGGCTGGGAGTGCGCTGAGGGTGTGTTAGCAGTGGGAACTCTGCAGGAACCCTTTGTCTGTGTGCTTGCAGCTCTCTGGAGGGGGAGGTGCACTGCTCCATCGAGCAGGCTGTGAGTTTCATCGAGGAGAGGATAGCAGAGGAGTCCAGGAGCTCGCGGCCGCTCCGGGGACCGTACCTGGCCAAGCTGGAGCTSATCAGGCGCCTGCGGCACCGGGGCTGCAACGATGAGCACAAACTGGGTAAGGSAAAAACCCCTCCCTGCTGAGGAGCTCATCTCTTGGAGAGGGGGAGAGAAAGCACAAACTTTCTGCTCAATCACTGAGTTAAAGGTAGTTTGCAGTAGGAAAAGATACCTGTTGTTGCCTGTGTGTAAAGGATTTTCAAAGCAGAATTTTCATTTGGAAGATGAACTTTGAAGAAAAGCAGTTATTTCTGGACTGCTCCAGGACTTGGAAAACCAGCAGGGAGGTTTTTCAGAGGATCTCAGGGATTTAGGAGCATCCAGGCACTGACACTGTATTCCTGCTGGAAAGCCTTGCTGGAGTCTCTGGGTGGGTTTTGATTTAAGCTTTTATGGCAGCAAGGCCAGGTTTTGCTTTTTAAAAACCTGCATCACCAAATGGCATTTAGGGAATCAATGAAAGGGAATGTGATTAGAGCAACATCTGTGCTATTTCCTAATTCCTTTTGTTTTTCCATCCCAAAAGTGGTGAGATAAGCAGAGGCTGCATGTGCCTGTCTGGATTGCTGAGCTCTCATCTGCTAAAGGAGCTTGAATGAAGCTCTTGGGCTTTTTTTCATGTGTCCTTGGTTACCAGACACATTGAGCCTCTGTTAAAATCTGCAGTAGTGCAGCTCTCTGCTTTCTAAATCACTCTTTAATCTTGAAGGGAAAAAAAAAAGAAAGTAAGCATGAACAGAGATTTCTCATAGTGATTTACAGTTTCACTTCTGCTGGAGGGTGTTAAAAAGGTGACCTGGCTTTTTTCCTAGGTGATCCAGAAGAACTAATGTTCCAGTACTTCAAAAAATTTGGGGACAAGCCCTGCTGTTTTACTGATCTCAAAGTGTTTGTGGATCTCCTCCCCCCCAGCCAGTACACAAAGGTAAGGAAATGGCAAGAAGTGGTGGCAGGAATTGCAGTGGTTGTTTGCACTCTGGTCCCTTTATCTTAAAATACCTGTGGATCATATKAAAAGASTGGAAGCRTCAATTTTTTACTTTCTGCTTGAARTTCAGAGAACTCTTTGTGCTGTAGAAAATATCATGGACATCTGAACACTTGAGAAGTTTCATTCAGGGGATTTTTACTGCAGGTTTAAAGCWAAGTTTGATCCTGCAGAGTCTCAGATCTGGTGTTCCTTTGGCATTTTTATTCCCATTTTTGAGGTGTCAGGGGGCTTTGAGCTCAAAGTTTCTGTTTAATGGGAAGAAACTGCCCCCTCATCCCATGCAGGGATGTCACAGATGCTTTGCTGGCAGTGCCAAAGGAGGGACACATTGACCCAAATCCAGGGGTCATGGAGGCACCCATGGCAGTTTTTTTCCAGAATCTCTTTCTGAAACAACTCTCTGGAAAAGGGTTTCTCTGAAAAGCCCATTTGTGCAGAGTCATGAGCAGCCCAGAGTGACTTCAGCAGCTGGGAATTCTGTCACTCACCCCAGTGTTTGTCTGAGCCATTGTGTCCAGGATCAGCTCTGGGGAGGGCAGAGAACCAGSGATCAGCCAGAGCCTGGGGATAAAATACAAAATATTGGTAAACAGAGTGTAGGTGGTGAGGTTCTCTTGGTTTATTCAAGTATTTTTTGACTCCTAATGCAAGCTCTCCCCACAGCCCCACTGCTGATGGTTCTGGGATGGCTGTGACTGAGGTTTTATGTTTAAAGGTGTGTTTTTAGCCCACTGGCAAAAGATGTGGCCAGCAGGATATTGAACTCCTAGTCCTGGCAATGCTGATTCCATTGTAAGGGAGCCCTGAAGTACTGAACAGGTTTCATCCAACTTTGCAGGAAACAAATTCAAAACCAGGAGTGGGGAAATTGTATTTAATAATAGTTCAGACTCCAGTTTGGTCTCASTGCTTGTAAAACCATGAAAACTTTRRMATTTTCTGTCTGGCTAAAACTGCTGCTGATTTACTGAACATATTCTGGAATATATATTGTGACAAACTGATGGATTGGGTGGYTTTCTGGCTGTCCCTGAAGCAGCATGTGCAGCAGTTTCACTTGGTCAAGGACACAAGGAGCTGAGGAGGTTCTGTGGTGCTGAAGTGCTGATGAGTTTTGACATGAGAGTTCCACTCCAGTAGCTGAGCTCCTGATCTTGCTGGGCCACTGATGTGTGAGATAGTCCAGAAATAATGGTCATGACACCAACCTTGACTTCCTAGAGGTGCAAATTGGAGAGCAGAGCCAGTGATGTGGTTGACCTTGCTCAGCTTGGCGGAGTTTCAAACTGAAAGGATCTGTCAACACAGCATTCATCAAATTCTTKGGGAAAACTGGAATTGGTGTGTGCTGTGCTTGGTGCTGCTCCTGAGTTTTGCCTCAGGTTTGCATTTGATGCAGTTCTGTGTCAATAACAAGTCCAGTAAATCCAAACTCATTGGCTTTAACTCAGATTTAAGTTTGCAGACAATGTTGGGTTTTAGAGCAAGAGGCTGCTGCCCAGTCCTGTGAGTTTGGAGGAGTATTTTGTCTCCCATTAAAACTAAACAATGAGAAGCTGCTTTTCTTACWGCTTAATTCCAAAAAGAAGTYATTAATCAGAGTTGRTGACCTCACTGGGTACTGCACATCRCTTCAGAGCTGAGGGAAAATGTARCAGTGCAAAACCATCGTTGCCTGMAAGTGTGTGAGAAGCCTGTCAGTAACTAATTATTTTAATTGCATCTCTTATTACCATGAGTGTTAACAGGTGCTTAAACTCCCTGGTGTATCAATGAATGGCAAACCTGCCTCTGATTTTTCCTCCCTCCATCTGCTTGGTGAAACTTAATCAAACCTCAAGCAACTAAAACAAAAAAATTGAGCAACACGAAAAAAAACCCTCAAAAGCCGCTCTTGAACCACGGATTCAGTGTGACATCACCATGGATGTTTCCACCTTGGATTTGTTTGTTTTGTTTTGTTGGATTGGAGGGAGGGAGTGATGCTTCCTCAGCGTTTGGTGCAGCCCTGCAGCCTTTTCCCCCCGGGTTTCTCTTGCAGTTCATCGGGCAGCTGCTGGACGTGATCCCGCTGGCGGCGGCGGCCGACAACGAGGTGGCTCTGCCCGGGGACATCAAGGCCCTGCAGCAGCACCTGTGTGTGGTGCAGCTCTCCAGACTGCTGGGCATCTACCACGCCATGGAGAAGAAGCAGAAGCTGGCAGTGGTGCGGGAGCTGATGCTCAGATACCGCCACGGGCTGGAGTTTGGTGAGGGAAATCTGTAATGCTGATAAAACTCAGCTTTCTCCTTTCTGATTCTACCCTTCACCTTCCCTGAATTGTGCTTCCTTTTATACTGTTTTTTGTTTTCAGCTGTGTATCTTAAAAGATAAATTAGGCTTTCCTGGGTAGTTCAGATGGTTTGTTTGTGCTTTGCAGGATTGCCTGGTTTTCTCACTGAAGTGCACAGGACRCATTTGTGGTCAGGAGTTATGAATTTGTAAATCTTGCAGCTGTGGGAGTCAGTTCTTRTTCCAGCAGATGTCAATGTTTGAAGTGCCCCAAAGGCCACTCAGTGATGTGTAAAGTTGTCTGGATTTTAAGACAATTCTGACTTTATAAATTAAACTGTGGTGCTCTGTCTGGTCGTGGTGCCACTCAGTAACCCTGACTGTGAGATCAGCTGGCAGCAGTGTTTGTAATTCAAGGGTAACTGGGTTTTTTCCTCTTTTTAGGGAAATCTTGTTTGAAAACTGAATTGCAGTTTTCAGATTATTACTGCCTGCTTGCAGTTCACCTGCTGCTTGATCTGTGGCTGGAAGGTACGTTCCCAAAATTGTGCCTTGCTCTAATATGTCTGGGGGAGGTTGGGAAGGGGAGACTCTGTCCACTCTATCCCTGTGGCCAGTGAGTGCCTGGCATGGCTTGTTAAGCCTGGAGCTTTCTGGGTTGTTTTTTTGCTATATGAGGTATGTCAGGAGTCCCTCTGATCAGCTGGTGTTTGCCCTGAATCTCACTGACCTCTATAAACAGGTTCAATTTTTCTGATTCCTTTTTTCTCTCCCTTTGCACGAGTTCTGATGACAAATCCTTTCTGAWAGAAGTGTTTTGAGAGCGTTTCTTCCTCTTCCTGACATACTTTGCCTTTTGGATCCCTTGTTTCTAGACTTGCTGGGACCTGTTCCCTGAATTACATTTGCCTCTACTCCACCCCTGCTCCTTGTGTTAGTCTCTTAATCCCACAGTGTCCAGTGCTGGCTGTCCATGTGTATATTCCTGCCCTTCCATGTAGTTATCTGTTACACCCTTGCCTTTCCCAAGGAAGATTTAGTCTCTAACCTGAGTAAATCCAGGTTTCTGGCAGGAAGGTGGGTGTGGGCTCTTTTGCAATGTGCAAGCTGGAATTCCCAAACAGCCCAGCATTCATCAGGGAAGGTCACTTTTCCTGCAGTGTGCTCTGTGCAGATGTGAGCTAGATATTCCCTGGGAGGGATTATTCCCCCAGCATTCCCTCAGGGAGCAGCTGGAGTGCTGGAGCAGGAGTTACAATGGGCCATCTGCACGCTGAAATCCGTGGCAGCGCTCTGAGCTCCGTGTAACGTGGGCAGAGGGARCCGTGCCTTGTCCCTGCTCACACCTGCCTGTGCTGTGTCTGTCACCAGGTGAAGAGGCAGCTGTGTGGCAGTGCCTGACTCTGCTGGAGGAAGGGCTGTCTCACAGCCCCTCCAATGCTCAGTTTAAGCTGCTGCTCATGCGGATCTACTGCCGGCTCGGCGCCTTCGAGCCCGTCTCGGAGCTCTACTCCAGCCTGGACGCCAAGCACATCCAGCACGACACCATCGGGTGGGTGGTACATACTGAGAATAATCCCTCCTGCTGGCCCCCGTCCTGGCAGCTCTGCAGCCTCCTTTGCCACCCAGAATCCAGCAGATTGTCACGTTTTCTTGTGCTGYTGTGCAGAAGCGTTGGGGGGGTTTTTTGGGAGGCACGTCCGCTGCATGCTCCCTGTTTCTGTGGGGTATCTTCCCTGTGTGATTTTGAATTATGTTGGTATTTAGAGTATTTAATTTGAAGGAAATTGGTGAAATGGCTGGCTGCCAGTYAGAGCTTGGTGTTGCAGCCTGTGAGCACCAGTGAAAGCCAACACRCCCAAAACCCTTGGTGTGTTTAGGGATCTCTCACTGAGCAGCCCTTGCACCCTTATGGTGAAGAAACAACTCCAAGCCCTCACAAACAGCTTATAAAAAACTAAGAACTCATTCCACTAAAAGCCTGAACTTGCCCATGAATGCTGTTAATGCTGGTAAATGTCCAGATGTGCCCTGTGCAGCTGCTTGCCAGGGCAGTGGCTGACGTTTGCCTGGTGCTGTTTGTTGCAGTTATCTCCTGACACGCTACGCCGGCTCCCTGGGCCACTACGCTGCTGCTTCCCAATCCTGCAACTTTGCACTCAGGTTTTTCCACTCCAACCAGAAAGATGTAAGTTGAAAGAAACACCCCCCTCCATGA
The DNA here is from genome assembly GCA_902810485.1 of Alauda arvensis. Taxonomy (NCBI): domain Eukaryota; kingdom Metazoa; phylum Chordata; class Aves; order Passeriformes; family Alaudidae; genus Alauda; species Alauda arvensis. Next base: position 361,843 of record CADDXX010000348.1, on the reverse strand, counting down.
CTTTGTAACTCAGCAAAGTGTCTCAGAGAAGCCTTGTGCAAATGTAGTGGTTTAAAACGTAACAAAGAGCAGTAGTAGGTGCAGCTTTGTAGTAAAGGTTGTCTCAACCTGAGTTTTCTGCTGCAAGGATTTGTTACTGTTACATGGGGTTTTGCTTCAGCTTCCTTTCTGTTAAAGGYAGTTTTAGTGCTCCTCATAAAACAGGTAGGATTGCTTTTAAATTRATGCTTGTGATGTAATGCAGTAATTGAAGTGGAATGTCATGWGGAAATCAGTGCTGATGTCATAAAYCTGGCATTTTGGAAAGTTACACAGCAGCCAGTGATGATGAATCAGGATGGGGAGGGCACATGATGAATCCATTGTTACAGTCACTGGAGCTGTGGTTTTTCAGTGGATGGTGGGGCTGCACTTCACTTTAAAGGGACCATCCCATTCTGAGGAGTGGGAAKATATCCTGTGTGTCTGTATTTTACACCCTGGGCACTGTTGAGAGCTAGGTGAAGAAGATTATTTTTACTTCCTGAGAATCAAAGATGCAATCCAGTTGTAAATCTGCCAGTCAGCCACTGGCTAAGGTGGCTCCAGAGGCTCTGCAGTCACACAATTTGCTTTCCCACCCTCCCAGCAATAGATAAAAACACAGGAATTGTCTGTACTGAGCAGGGAAGATTCTCACACAGCAATCACTCAGAAGCAGCAGCTTGCTCTGTTGGCAGCCCTGGTGTTCCTGGGCACAGGATTCCCATTGCCTTTTCCCTGTGGCTGGAGTGTAGGTGCCAGTTCCTGTGAGCTGTGTCTGCCACATGTTTTCCTGAGGGATGCACATGGATTGTTCTGTGGGGTGGGAGCTCACTCTGCTCTGCACCCCTCAATTGCTCATTTTTTTTCCTGCTTGCTAAGAGGCTTTGGATTCCTGGGAGTGAAGCCCTGGATCCAGACGCCTGTTTTTTTTTTTTACTGAGTTGTAACTTTACAGTCTTGTTTAAAAGTMATTTGGTGGATGTTAATGAAAAACACCCCTGGAACCAAGTGTCTGAATGAAACCCACGRCTGCTGGGCCCCAGGTGGAAAAGTGAGCTGGAAAAACTTCTGGATGTGATTCCTCTGCTTGGGAACACTGCGTTGTAAAGCATCAAGAAATCATCCTTCCATGGAAAACAATCTCAATTGATTGAGGTGTGGTTCCCTTGGGAGCAGGTGCATGAATGATGGAGGTGCTTGTGGCAGAAGAGTTGGATGTCTCCAGTGGYTCAGTGTCTGTACATGGATGGTGATGGCTGCATTCCAGGTGCTGTTGGCAGGAAAACACAGCTCATGTTCCAGAAATCCCCAAAAGGTGTTGCCTTGCTGCTACACCTTCAAGTATTGGGATTTCAAGAGGCCAGAAGTGGTGCAGCAGGAGGACAGAATTCCTCATGGGACTCTGGAACCACTCACATCATATCTTGGAGATGGTGTTGCAGCCAAAGGACCAYGAGCTGGTGTTGCTCTCAGCTCTCCAAATCTCTCCTGTGCTCTGGACACTCCCAGTGGTTGTCTCCTTAAGATCCTTTTGATGGGAAATGCCTCAAAAGCTGTTCTTGCAAGCAGCAATTGCAGGAGGTGAAGGCTCAGTTCAGGGTGCTGTTCCCTGAGGATGATGRTGTGACAAGAGTGGGGATGAAGAAGGATTCCTTGCCATAAAACACGTCACAAGGTCAGGATCTGCTCCCAGTGTCTGTGGTTCTGCTGGTGTCCCTTTCTGCTCAAGGAGCAGCTCCCACTCAAGCCCCACAACCACACCTGCAGTGTTAAAGGGGCACTGTCCTTTAAAGGTTCTTTTTTCACAGATTTCTGGTGCTGCCTGCTCCTCCCTGGGTTGATGCTGAGATAGCTGGAATGTCACAGCACAGAGCTGTGTGTGGGACTCTGCCTGGAGCAGGAAGTGTGGGATGTAAACCAAGTCTGGCATAAAAATAGAGCTCCTGAATCAGACTTGATGCCTCGGATAAATCCTTTCTCCTGACTTGCTGAACTTCCCAGCCTGACGTGGATCCTGTGTCAGAGTGATCCCATGAGTAACAGCCATGTAGGATGCTGTGCAATCCTGCCACTATTCCTGCTCTGGCAGAGGATGCCAAGGACAAGGGAGGAGAGAGAAATCAGCATTGCTATATTTGGCCAAAACTAAAAAGGCAACTTTATCCTCCTCGAGATAAAATCCTCCTTCAGCTGTGCAGAGTCATCAGTAATCTCTCTAATTTTCTTGTGTCCACCCATCTTTAATCTCTCCAGATACTGCAGGGAAACCACTCCAACGTGTGCTGGGGGCATTTAAAAACCACGTGGATGCAGTTGARTTAGAGCCCATAGCCCCTGACAGTCACCTCTGCAAGGCTGTTGATCAGAGGGTATGTTGTGGAATATTTGGCATATTCTTTTCATTCTGTGCAAATAGCCAAATTACTTAGGGAGTTGTCTTTGTTTTTTTTTCCCCTAGAGGACATTGCTTGGTTTGGAGGGGAAAAAAAAAAGGTGTTTAGGATCTGTGAGTGTTGCCTTCTCTCAGAGCCTTCCAGACAGGTTGAGTCTGTTAGGACCATACAGAATTCACTTAAGCAGAAGCCTTTTTCGGTGCCTCTCATCTTCAGTGCAGTTCATAACCTTGTTCAGAAGAAAATAGTTTATTTGCTAGAATTTCTCAGTTGTGGAGTAATTCTGATGTCAAAACTCAGCTATCACTCATGGCTGGGAGCAGAAATAGYTCACTCTGTGTCTACAGTTAGACATTTTCATCAAAACACTGCTTGTCTGGGGCTCCTTCATCATAAAAATCTCTTTTTTTGGAGATTGCTTGGACTGAAGTGAAATACTGCCTGCCTGCCTTGTATTGCTGCATTTCATCAGAGGGGAAGCAGAATGTCCCATGGACCTTGAGAGTTTCTTTTGGTGTTTGTGTKGTGCCATGTACACACTGTGTGATACTGTATTCTAAACTAATAAAAAAGAGAAACRAAAATTGTGTGAGTAATTTTTTTTTTAATCTGTGTTGTGGTGATATGTGATGCACATCCAAGTCAGTTCCAGAAAATCTGGGCTATATTTCTTTTGCCTGGAATGATTTCTCACAATGCAATGATGATTTAAGGATTTGAATCACGCATCTAAAAGGGAAAAAGAAAGGAAAAAAAGCCTTCCAAAAGCATCTCTTSCCTGTGAAATATTTTTCTCATTGTGGTGACAACAAGGTGATGTTTAGTGTTGGTTTGGTTGTTAAACCTCACTGCCCATGGAGCAGTCCAAATTTAAAGCAGCAAAACTGCTTGGGTGACTTGGAGAAGCAGAAGCACAAACTCCTCCCAGGGATTGAGGATCTGCCAACTCCTGCACCTCTGTGCTCCTAAAAACCACAGAAACGCAGTTCCTTGGCAGTGACCTCGTTGTTTGCTCCTRGTTTGGGCAGTGACTGAGGGGAGCTGCTGTGTGTTGTGTTGCAGACCTCAGAATACATCATCCAGGCCTACAAGTACGGGGCGTTCGAGAAGATCCCGGAGTTCATCGCCTTCAGGAACAGGCTGAACTCCTCCCTCCACTTCGCRCAGGTTCGCACCGAGAGGATGCTCCTGGACCTCCTCCTCGAGGCAAATATGTGAGTCCAGCTCCTGCCATGGGAAAAGGGGGACTGGGCCAAGAGGGGCACTGGGGTGTTGCACCTGGAGAAACCTCAGAGCTGCAGCTCTGCCCCTAAAGCTTTGTTCTGGTTTTAATGGTCTCAGGTTGCACCGAAGAGGTTTAAAAAAAATTCCTTTGTGGGAAGGGTTGTCAGGTGTTGGAATGGGCTGCCCAGGGAAGCAGGGGAGTCACCATGCCTGGAAGTGTTCAGAAAACATGTGGGAGGACCCTGAGGCCATGGTTTAGTGGTGACCGTGGTGGTTGGACTTGGTGATCTTCAAGGACTTTCCCAATTTTCAGGATTCTGGGTRTCCCTTCACATCTTTGTCAGTGCCATGTGTGTCACATTCCTGCCTGAGGGAAGAGCTGAGCAATGCAAGAACATGGTCTGTTAGTGAGCTGTTCTCCCTTTGCAATGATCAGATGTTTGATTTAGTGCTGCTTGTTCTTACCCGCAGATCAACCAGTTTAGAAGAAAGTATAAAGTCCATGAGTCTGAGCCCAGAGGAGGATGACATTCCTTGGAAAGATCTGCGTGACAACAGAGACCTGACAGTCTTGTTTAGCTGGGATCCAAAAGACAGGTGAGTAAAAATACCTTCAACTCACACATAGCAAAGAAATTCCTTCCAAGGCAATTCCCCTATTTCAGTGTTCCTTGTGCTGGCTGACTTCAGCACCATCCACCACCTCTGGCAGTGCTGCAGCTATTAAGATAGCTTTTAGATATTAAGTTTTCTGAATTTCTGACCACTCCTTTCTCATCCTAGAGAACTGGGGGAGCTTTGGGGAGGCTGTTGTGCCTGGAGCATTTGCCTGAAGGTGCCTTTCTCTAGGGACATTTCTGAGGAGCATCGGAAGCTCTCCCTGGAGGAGGAGACGCTGTGGCTGCGAATCCGGTCTCTAACGCTGAGGCTGGTGAGCGGACTCCCARCTCTTGGTCACACCATCCAACCAAAGAATTCTGAGAAGACTGCAGAGAATGGTGTCTCCTCCAAGATTGACACCATCCGAGCCCTGCTGCAGCAGCTGGAAGCAGCGGTGGATTCAGGGAAGAAGTTTCTAGAACAAAAARTCCAGGTACCAGTCAGGCCAAAGCYGTCCCYGAATGTTGATGGTGGATGCATGGTGCAGGCTGCAGAGTGCACTTAACTGCCCCTGGGTTTGTGGTGTGTGACTGACTGGGGCCTGTGCCAGGCACTGGGTGGGATGAGGAAAAGCTGCAACACCTTTATCTTTTTCTTTGCTTCTTGCCTAGTATCCTGTCCTTGGCCCTCCTCCTACCCGAATGGCTGGCTTCTTCAGCAATGGCAGCTGTCAGTGCCAGACTAGCTTGTTTTATCTTGTTAGTGATATTTATGAACTAGATACCAATGGCTTAGGTAAGTGTTTGGGGCAGGGGTTTGACCACATTGCCGTGGTGTGTGGTGGGAGGGAGCCACATGTCTCTGTTTAGTCTSAAAACTGCTGGGCGTTGGAGGATGTGGACTCAAAACTGTTACTTGKGTGTTAATTTTCTGACTCTAAATTATCTGGGAGCCAGTGCCTTCATTTAATGTTTTATGTAAGCCTTCATTTTTCTGCAGTATATGGTGCTGTAATCCTGGCTCCTCTTTGAAAACAGTTGCATTTACTTTTGAGTACTGACACTAAATTGCATTTAAATGCCTCTTGGTTTTCTGGAAGCARAAAATAACAGAAGTTTGTAGCTTATCATTTTTTATTTCTCTTTTTTTTTTTTTCCCAGAAGATTCAGCAGAAATCCAGGAAAGAATAGGGAATAGTTTCAAGTCTTTAGTAGAACGACTGACAGGTAAATGGTAACTCAAGAGCAGAGCTTTCTGGCTGTCTGAGGATGGCTGTGGAGTGTCTGCAGGGATGGGCTGTGGTGGTGCATCTGCAGACCCTGTGAAAGCTTGAGARCAAGGCTGGGATTGCCCTCGGCTTGTGTGCTGAAGCTGCTGCATGCTCAGAACGTGCTGTGCCCTTCAGTGCATTTATCTGCCAGCCTGGGCAGCTCCTTCTCCTGGTGCTGGGGTCAGGGAGGGCTCTCAGGGGTGTGGAAATGTTTGTAAAGAGCCACAACTCAGAGGAGATGGAGGGGACTCACGATCTCAGTGGTCAGTGCCCTGCCAGTTCTGCATGCTGCACTCAGATAMCTGGTGTACAGAAAATGCACATTTWAGATGATCTCCTTCATCCTCAAGTAAGGCTTTTCTTTTTTTCTTTTCAGATTTGTTCAATAAATGTAAAGGTGATTTGATTGAAGTCAGAGATGGCACCTTGAAAACTCATCCAAACCTGTTAGAAAACTTAGTCTTCTTTGTTGAGGTAYTTTTTTTCCCTTTGGAAACTAGAAATTAGGGAGTGCTGTGGGGTGGAAACATTGGGACTGAAACACAGTGAAAATTTTATCTCAGTCACTCATGAGGGATTTTGTTTGTTTTAATCATGCTGAGTTTTACCAGAAGCACTAAAAAGAGTTGAGAAGCCTCCTGTAAATGCARGTTAGAACATTATTTTTACCTTTCTTCCAGACCATCTCCATTGCCCTGTGGGTATCGAGTTACTGTGACAGCGTCCTCCGACCTTTTAAATCCAACCTGCAAAAAAAGAAGAAGAAAAAAAAAGAAAGCAGTGTAGCAATGGTACAAARCTATATTTCTTTCTCTCTTCCCTCWCCCCTAATCACAGCTTCTTTATACTGAAAGAAAAATCAGAATAGATAAGATAAACATGAACTGGTTTTCATAAAACTTGTGGGGGTTGATGTGAGCAGTGGTTACTTGGGGCTGATTYTTGCTGTTTAAAATCAGTGATGTGTCATATCTGTGACATCATGTGACAGTTTTTTAATGAGAAATACAGTTTAGAGTGTCATTGACCTTCCTGCCTGGAATGCACCACAGTAAACTTGTCAGCTGGSAGTGTTTGTCTGGGTAGGTAAATTATAGCTTTGCTCTGGTGGGAAGAAGAGAATTATGTATTACCAAGWGAGTTATATAAAATGGACATTAATATGTGCTTATAAATTCAAGGCCTGTGTTTGTTTTTSTAGCCACCTGTATTTACCCATTTCCTGGATTATGTAACTGAACTCCAGACATTAACTTCCAATGTAATAGATCATATCAAAGGGCTTGAAATCATTCTGACTGCACTAAAACTTGAAGAACTGTCCCTCAAGGACACTCTGCTTTTACAGGTAAGAGGTTCCCTGGTCCTCAGGAATTTCCTTTTGGTGTTTGAGATTYTGGAGAAAAGTTTGAAAGGGGGATTTGAACAGTTGCTGTGGGGTGAGTGATTTCTCTTTTGCACTTTGCAGGAAGAAAAAAAGTTTACAAAGACTGTGCAAGGGAAGGTCCAGAGCAGTTACCACCACTCAGTTCAGGAAATTGGAGAGCTGCTGAAAAAGAGACTCGATACCATTAAAAAACTAAAGATTTGAGCAATGTGTCCCTGACAGACTCCACAGGGGAGTGACACCAGAGTTCCAGACAGAAGCAACATCCACTCTACCATCACTTTAATCCAGAACTTCCTCATAATGCATGAAGGACTTAAAATCATGAAACAATTTTTTTAGGTATTACAGATATATGGAGCTGATTTAAATTATTGTACATAAAAGAAGCAGGGACCCTTCCTGGGGTTTGACCACTTTTTATACATCTTCATAAGCATATTGCAACAGGAGAAAATTCACTTTCTTCCCTTTTGATCTCTAGAACCAGCTGGAGATGGTCTTTAGAAGCAGCAATAGCAATCCAGTGTAAAGCATCTATCTCCAAGGATATTTTCATCACCATACAGTGTTTATAATTTTTGTATGGTCCTTGCCTTAGAAATGCAGGAATTGTAGATGTCCACGTTCAGCCACCTCTGATGAACTGAGCCCAGCTTGGAGCTGCCTGTTTCATCTGCAAAGCACCTGCTCCTGCTGCCAGAATTCCATGTGTTGCYCCATCAGGGAGAGGTGAGGCCTCCGTGGTGGGCTGGGAATCATCTGAAAGCCAGGGCAGGATCCTGCAGGAGAGAGCAGGAGGGAGGAGGTGTCTGTGCACAACTCGGGAAAACTGCAAATGTGATGAGGAGCAAACTTCAGAGAGAGAGAGAGAGTGAGAGATGGGAATGGGTGTTTCAGCAAAAAAAAAAAAAAGAATACAGAACAAGAGACCTTGTAAATAATGGCTGCAGTGAAGTGTGACACTGCACTGGTATCATGTCAGTTTAACGTCAAACAGCAACGTCATGAATTTTAAAAAGTGTATTTAGATTACTGAAACTTTAAGACTTCAATATTTTAATAGAAATGAAATCCTATTGGCTTTGGTTTTAAGTTGGCAGAGGTGACTTTTGCTTCTGCTGTGGTCTGAGGCTGAGGTCCTTTTTGTACCTGTGCTTGCTTTTTGCAGTTGAACTTTGATTATCCAAGCACTGGCTCATGAAGCTTTCTGTTAGAAAGTGTGACCATATCATCTGCTCCCACAGAATCTGCATTTCTGCTGGGTTTTTTTCATGTTCAAAGAGCAATGCAGCCTAAAATAGGCAAAAAAAAAAAAAAGTTCATGTACTTGCAAAAGAAGGGACAGGTCAGACTCAACAGATTCCTCATCTCCTGGTTTAGAGCCACAGGTATCTGAGTCTAGATTTAAAGTTTGAAGAGAGCTTGACTGCCTTTGTCATCTCCTGTGTTTTGTTAGTAATGCTAGAATGTTGATGAGAGTATTTTTTTAATAAATCCCCTATATTTAAAAAGAAAGAAAAAAAAAAAAAAGTCCCATAGCTGCTCGTGCTGGATTTAGTTTGGCTTTGCCCCATCCTGAAAGGGAAAGAAGAAGAATGTCTGCAGGTTGTCAAATTGTAAAGGATGTCCTGATGGTTTGAATCACAATGTCTGGTAAGTGCTCTGGGCTGGAGGAATACCAAAATGTGTTAGGTCTGATTTATAGTAATACTTTTACTGTAAAAAAAAAAAAAAGAAAAAAAGAAAAGAAAAGAAGGAAAAAAAACCCACAAACAGAACTGTCATGATGTATAGAAAAAAATATCGTTTTTGAAAGGGTGTGCTCTTTAAATTAAAGCAGGGCTGGGTGACTGAAGGTGATGCTGTCAGGTATTTAGGGTGAGTGAAAACCACCCCAGTGCTGAGGTGGGGCACTTCAGGGCAGCCCTGAGCCAGAAGCAGGCACTGTCCTTAGTCAGGGGGCACAGTGGCACTGCTGCTGTCCCTGTGCCCTCCCTCTAACCCCAGAGGGCTTTGCACAAACACCAGCAAAGGTGGCACAGGGGACAGTCCCAGGGCTGATCCAGGCTGGAGTTCCAGTGCTGCTACACCAGGTTGAACTGAGTTGTATCAATAAGCAATGGTGACAATGCAAGTGAGGTTTAAGATGAAGAGAACTGAGCATTTATAATCCTCCTGTGTGCCTGAAAGCAGAAGCTGGGTTTAAAAAAAGGTTTCCTGCATCCCTTGTAAGCAGAACTGAAACTGTGGGGGGCACTTGTGTCATCTGAGGCAGGGGCTGGGACAGCATGGAACCATCACTTCCAGCACTGGGAATCCTCAGTGCCAGCTGCTGTTCTCTCTCCACTTCCAGCCACTGGGAATGAMCTTGTCAAACACAGAACTTGTGGATTACTTGGTTTCCAAAAGCAGAGGCCATCTCTTCCCAAGCTGTAGTTTCTCTAGGAGGAAACAGTGTACAAAAATGACTCCGTACTGACTGACTGGGGGCTCSCTTGAGGGAGAATTTCTCTCCCCCTATAAATTGTGTACAGTTAAATATATTATATATTTCTTACAAAAGAGCATTTCCCCTCCAGAATACGTCCCACACGGACCTGGTAAGAAATTCAAGCTATAACCCATTGCTGCTGTTCCCCTTTTTTCCACTCTTAGGATTTGTTTTTGTTTGTTTCGGATTTTCTTTGGGTGATGAATTGAAAACCATACCTAGAAGAAGCTACCAAGACTACTGTTTACAGACTGAAAAAATACTGCTTTTATACTACTGGGATCATGAGCCACGATCCTTTTACAGATTTCCTCAACTCCTCTCAGCTTAAAATCAGTGTCTGATGTAGATAAAGGTTGGAAATCTCCTACCCTGCTTTGTCTACACACAGGACAAACTGTACAATGCTTGTTTGTGTTGTCCATCATTTTTGTACTTTTTAACTGTTCAAAAATTGCATTTATATTTTGCAATCCTTGATAATCATGACTTTATTTTAATGGCTAGTAAACTTAGGGATTTTTCTTTTTGTTGTATTTGCAGCCTTATCTGAACTTTCTCTTCCTTGATTATTGTTAATTTATGACTGTAGGAGATATGTACGCCTCAGCCTTCTACGGACTTAAGTGACACAACTGCAGCTGAACTGCTTTAAACTGGATGGGTTTATAATTTATATAAAAGTCAGTTTCGTTACAAATCAGTATTGCTGCCTCATTTTTCTGCCTGGATGGTCTGGATGGGATCAAAGTCTGCTCTGTGTAAACCCCGTGGTGAAGCCAGATTTTGCTGGTGCAGGACAAGCAGACCCTGCGAAGAGGAAGGATGGAAAAAGAGGCAAAAAGCACRTTTGTTTTCCAGCTGGGGATTAGGTGCAGAATGATGTCTGCTGGGGGGAGGGAGTGTGGATGGGTCAATGCTTTTACTTGATGAGCTGTCAGTCTGCTCTTGATGCATTGCCTGCTTGCTTTTCATCAGGGACGCGTTGTGTCCAGGTGCGGGCTGGCAGTGCGAGAGATCTCCCCTGGCAGCACAAAAACCTCTGCTTGAGAGGGCTGGGGCAGTGCCCACCTGGATAGAACCGTCACCCCACGGCTTCTCTCCCTGCTGCCCCGCACGGCCCCATCCAGCCTCCTGCCCTTTGGCTGCCTTCAGCTGCTCTGGGATTGCTGCTGGAAGCCTCTCTCTTGTCCTTATTTCACCGGGTGCTGTCCCGGGGTCGCGGAGCTCCTGTGAGCGCTGCCCGTTTCCCCGCAAGGCGTGGGAGCCCCCGCCCGCCCCCGAGCGCGGCCGCTCCCCCGGTGGCCCCGGGCGGCGGGGCGGGGCGAGGCGAGGCGAGCCCCCGGCGGCGTCCGTCGCGCCGTCACGTGGCCCCGCAGCTCCGCTCCCTGCACGCTCCGCCATGGCTGCGGCGGCTGCCGCCGGCTCGGTGCTGCTCTGCCTGCTCGGCCTGGTG
>CADDXX010000348.1:313345-344377 GCA_902810485.1 Alauda arvensis | reverse complement strand
AGAACTCGCGTCTCCCAGCGAGGCAGACGCGCTCCTGTTCCAACCTGTGCTTTGTTTTCTCAGCGTTGTAGGTTCCAGCTCAATTATTGCCTACGCCGTCTTCCAGAACGCAGTGCGGTCCCCTGAGGTAAGGTCTGAGCTTCCTTCTCCCTCCCTAAGCTGTGGTGTCGGTCCCTGCAGGTGGGTCACACCTGCAGCACAAACCCTCTCCTAGAAGCAGTTGCAAGTCTCRGGGTTATGTGGTTAAACCTTGTTTAATAGCTGGGAGGCGAAGGACTTGCTAAGAATTGGGCTCTTTGTCTTGGTAGGAGGTGAAAGGACTGACCTTGAACCTGTGCTTCTGCCGGGAGGAGCAGGTTCCTCAGTCCCGTGCTTTCTGCTGCTGCAGGGAAGCTCTCCAGTCATTCCTGGGAGCAGGAATGCCCTCCTCAGCATGCCCTCCTCAGCGGGGCCAAACTCCTGGGGGGCTGAGGAGTTGTGCACAAAACTGATGAAGTATAAATTGGAGCTGCCCCTGCGGAAATGCTTTTACAGGTGTTGGTCTTTGGCTGTCTCTGAGGAGTTTCTCTGGGCAAGTGACAAAAACTGACTCCACAGTTCTCCATCCCATCCACACACAGTCCCTCTGTGTGTCCAGGACTTCCTGGGGGCAGTGAGCCAAGCTGATCCCTGTGAAGTTGGGATTTGCTGTCCAGGGTTTGCAGGCTCAGCCTGGCCTGTGGACCATGCAGAAAATCAGTGGAGCTGGCAGCAGCTGTATTTGTCCTCCTTTCATCTTCATGTTCTCTGTACATTGTGGGTTTGATCTGCAGTCCAGAGAATGGGACTTCCAGGGAATTCATGGAGCTATCCTTGGAGAAGCAAGGAATGCAGGCAATGGACACATTGTTGGATGACACGGTGGGAAGGAAAACATGAGTCCATGTTTGCAGGGCAAATCTGTCCCACTCACAACAGGCAGGACCTTGGTCCCAGCCAACCTGGAAACGCTCTGCCCAGCACATCCAGAATAAACTGTGGAGATCTCCCTGCATTCCCAGTGAAGAACAAAGGCTGGGAATTCACCTTAGTGCTGGGATGGAAAACCTGCTTGTATTTGTGCTGCTCAAGGTGCACATCAAAGCCTCTTCCTACCACATCTGCACCTGGAAAGCTCCAGATGTGACTCCTTGCTGGGGTCCTCCCCTCTGGAATGATGTGGAGCTGGGCTTGGCAGTGTGCTGGTGTGACTCAGCAGCCTCATCCCRTTGGCTTCCATGGCCAGCTCGCTCAGGAACCCTTCTGCTCTCAGTCATGTGATGGGGCTGTGGCTTGGGAGCTGCTCGTGAGCCACACATGGCTCCAGGTCACCACATGGGCCCTTCCTGCTCCAGAGGGTCCAGATGTTTCTGCTCAGATTATTTCTGCAAATCTAGACAGGAGGGCTTCATGCCAGCTGGAGGGACTGCTTTGCATCAGCCTTCCAGGGCTCTTCTGCTGCCAGGGGAGTTCTGGTGCTGGGTTTCAGAAGTGACAAAATCTCCATGAACTTCCCCATCGTCCTGTCCTCATGTCTCGGGTCTGAAGTGGAAGTTTGTAAACAAAGGGGCTGGAAGAGATCCATATCAAAGCTTGCCACAAACAGCTTATTCTCTGAGTCATGAGGACCCACAGCAAAAYGTTTAAAAATAAACAGCTCTGGAGGATGGGAGGAGAAGGATCTTAGAAACACTTCCCTTCCTGTCCCCAACCTCGGAAATCAAATACTGCATTCTTGGAGCTTGTTTTCTGTCTCTATGGGGTCARTAAAACCCCTCATCTAAATCATTCAGAAGAGATGATGGCAAGCAAGGAAGAAACCTCAGCTCAACARGTTTGAGGAAGAACCCTCAGCTCAACAGGTTTGAGGAAGAACCTTGTGCCATGTGCCTGGGCCATGGCCACAGAGCCAAACCTCCTGTGTGTGCTGCAGCTGGGAGCTGCCAGGATGTAAATCATTACATCTTTGCAGTCCCTTCCTCTATTTTATAAATACCAGTGGTTATTTTCTTTCCCCTTTTGCAAGCCAGAGCCACRCTTGCCCCTATGTCACCTACTTCTGTATTCAGGTCTCTGCCAGAACAGCTCCTGGACCAACCARCAGTGCCTTGCTCCAAGGGCACTTGTGCTGGAGAAAGAGGTCACCTGTTTGATTGCAAAAGTGGCTTCWTTGCTTATTTTAGAGCTGTTGGGTTTAACAGACTGGACAGTGCCCTCAGCCTGTTGTGCCAGGGCTTCATTTCTCCACCAGTGAGGAAAAGCCTGGTTAAAAAAAAGGCATTTATGTATGAAATCAAATTAAAATTAACTCCAGATCTTTATGCCTCRTGCTCCTTCATGCCCTAAGGACAAATCTGGCTCAGTCAGATCTACCTTAACTCTTATCAATCTTTCTAAGCTCTSTCTCATTGCACATGGGAACAAGTGTAACACAACGTGATGGGTGGCATACATTTACTTCCAGGACAATATTGAGGCAAATCTCACCAAAAGCTCAACTCCATGAAAAGAAATACAAAACCAAAGCCTCCTGAAGCATTCCCATGCTGTGTTTACCATTACAATTTTCTGTAGGGAAAGAAAAACACCACAATTTTCTCTCCTGGATGCTGAAAAGGAGGTACCAAAGGGTTCAATTAAAAATGTAGGTAATTAGGCTGTTTTTCCAGAGCCTCTGCTCTCCCACTAACAAGGAAAACGTTGGCCAGAATTTGGCACAAATGTTTTCCTGCAGTGTTTACAGTCCTGGCCAGTGCATGCAAACTGGAAATGGGCTGGAAACTGCTGTTAAAGGAGACATGACTCCTTTCCAGCAAGATGCAGCAGAGACTAATGAYCCTCAGTGGAAATGAATCCAGCATGTAAAATAAACCCAGCCTTAGTCACCAGCTGAAATGACATGGAACACAGAGAAAAATGTTTGTTCCAAGTTGTTCCAGACCTGRGGAAGGGTTTGTGTTAACCAAAAGTTTGATTTCTATGTGCTTATTTAAAACATGATGTCTCTCCTCCCTGGCAACCTGTCCCATTCTGCAAAATTGTGACATGATGGATATTTGGGAKGTTTTCTGTAAGTTTTGATGCTGCTCTTGGATCCTGTGGTGGTTGGAGTAGGGAATGTGCATTGGAACAGCTCCTGAGAGCACAAATCCATGTGGATTTTCCCTGCAAGGAGAGTTGTCTCACAAGGGCTGGGGTTGGCAGTGTTCAGATAACACCAGGTAACCTGGCATGGATGTCTGAGCACAATTAATCTTTCTGCTATAAGTGGTATAGGAATTTTAAAGGACTGAAAATGAGGATGATATTCAAGAGTAGAGGCTGAAATGTTTTCATTTGGTGACTTTTCTTTGAACTTGCTTGGCTGTGAAAGTAGAGGAGAGTTCTTTATTGAAGCTCTCAGGGTTTGCTGCAGATGAACTGACTGGTCTCAGAAATGTCACAGTGATTTACCCGAGGGTAAAATCATCCCTCCACAAAGTGCCACTTATGCCCCACTTCCCCTCAATTAAGGCTTTCAAAATAACTTTGCAGTGGGACACTGTTTTCTACTGAAAAATTTCCTCACCTGCAGAAAAACCTTTGGTAGACTGTATGAAATATCTTTATGTCTGACAATAGTGTAAAACTGCAGCTTGAAGGAAAGGGGGYGTGGGAGGGCTGAGACTCCACTCACACCTGCTGAGCCTTTTCCAGGTGCATCCCTTTTTCCACCTGAGCCTTTTCCCTTTTCCAGGTGCGTCCCCTTTTCTACCTGAGCCTCTCAGATCTGTTCCTGGGCATGTGCTGGCTGGCTGGGGCCCTGCTCTACAGCTCACCCACCTCCCAGCAAGACCTCATCTGCTACAACCTGCAGGCCACGGGACAGGTGAGTGGCCTTGGCACCACATTTCATAATTAACCTTGTAATTTGTCATAATTAGCCTTGCTGGTGGTCAGAGTGTGGCTGTGGGGGCTGTTTCTAGACAGGCTTTGTGTGGAAAGGGGTGATAATGACCCTGGGGTTTAGGATTCCCTGGTGAATGAGAGGAAAAGAGCAGGAGGGATTTTGTGGTTGCTTGTGTGAAATGAGCAGATGGGACTTGATCCCATCCATGCCCGTGGATCTCTGTGCTCTCCCTTGGCAGCTTTTCTAATTTCTCCTTGTGCTTCCTCCAGCCTGGGTGGGAACAGACACATTCTGTGACTTGCTTGAGCTCAGACTTAAACGACTCACATGAACATCCCAGTTCTTGCTCTTCCCAAGGATCCTCCATCAGCCTGTGTCCCACTGACTCAGCTGATTCCCTGGGGACCAGCTGGAGGAGGGAGGGTGAGCACTGTTTTCCTGACACTTTGCTGTTGCCTCACCCAGTTCCAGTTTCAACACCAGGAAATCTCAGTTCTCAAAAATCTCTGCAGGGTCCAGCTAAGCTTGGGGGCCAGGGTGGGGGCTCACAAATGATGATCCCTGGAATTAATGATTTCATTTTCAAGGACATGGCAAGGGGCTTTTGGAAGCCTTGATGTGTGRGCTTGGGCAGCTCCCTGGGAGYGTGGWGCYACCCACAACTGGRAGCTGAATGTCCTCGTGGAACAGCAGCATCCAAAGCTGGAAAGGATCTCCACRTGCCTCAGAGAGGGCAGGGAARTGGCTGCAGGTGCAGGATGGAATTTTCCCTGCTGTTGTGGGTCTGGGGATGGGCTCCTGCAGCCCAGGGTTGTTTCAGCAGCTGGTTTTGGGGGTACAGWTGTGTTGCTGAGGCTGGTGAGAGCAGCTGCTCCACTCCAGGCTCATCTCTGGTCTCTCCAGCTCTGTTGGCTCCARYATGTTCATGTYGAGAGWAACAGTGAGGTTTGGGTAACTTGGCCACTTGGGAATGACACAGAACAACATCAAAGATGTTTTCAAGGTGATGGTAAAGGGGGAAAGTGAGGAGAGCTTGGAAGAGGCTTTCAGAGCTGGAAGGTGGAAGCAGCAAGCAGGACTGAGGCTGTTCCTGAGCTGTTTCCCTTGCCTGGGGGAGAGTTCCTTTAGGTGGTGTGATCTTTTCATGGCCTGGAGAAGGCAATTTGCACTGCTAGAGGATAAATAGGTAGGCTATGGAAAATGTGCCCATAATTTCTCAGCTCCCTTGCACTTCTGGCTCTTCTCTGCCCTCACTCATCCAGCCTGTGGCTGAGCTTCTCAGGGACACCAGCACAGGATGGGACAAGGTGGGAGCTTTGTGCTCATGCTGGGTGGGCAGGGCTTGTGGTGGGGTGTGCRGGGCCACCCCCTGAGCTCAGCCAGTGTCCCCTGGCTCCTCACCAGTCCCCAGAGCACAGGGACTGCCTGGGTGGCAGAGCCGGATTGTGCCTGGCAAGAGCAGTGGCTGCTGTTTGCTCTGGGAGAAATTAAAACAAACCGAGCCCTTGCCATAGCAACCTTTCCCCCRGGGCATGTGACAGTGCAGGACCTCCTCACCCAGCACCCTGCAGTGCCCTTGAGAGGTGGGAACACCTTGTGCATGCAGAAGGAGCTGGTAACAGGTTGAACCAGCAGATTCTGCAGAGCAGGAGGGATCTGGAAGCTGATGGGATGAGTAAATAAACGGCTCACGGTGCTTCTGGGTGTCTCACAARCACCTGGAGCCTCTCTGCACACCCAGAAGGTGTCAGTGAGGATGGGCAGGGACAGCCCAGCAGTGGAGTTTGCAGCCCTTGGAGAGGCTCACACTGGAGTCCTTTGTGATGTGTCAGGGCACTTAGGAACAGGGCAATATTTTGCTTTATTCAGGCTGTTTGCCTTTATTTGTCACCACAGGCTGATGTGGCAGTGGATGGAGCTACCCAGTTGTCCAAACTGTGTCATAAAGGAGGAGATTGCTTTGTTTCAGCCCCAGAGCTTAGATTGATGTGAATGTAAATACTGCTCCCTTTGCTGTCCCTCCTCCTGCATTGCAATAATCCAGGCCAGAATAGATACTGTGGTTATAATTGCACAACTCCCCCACGTTCTTCCAGTTCAGTTCCAGTGGCCTCATAAAGTCCTGGCAGGCTCTGCTCATGCTGGGCAGCACAATGGGAGCCACACAAGTGGGATAATGAGGGRTTCTGGTGTCTCAGCTTTGTCTCCTCATGGGCAGTGCTGCAGGACTGTCCCCAGCCCCAAAGCTGGGTCTCAGGAGAGCAGAATTCCCTTCTCTTCCTGCTGGCACCTTCACAGGTGGCCTTTGGGTCCCTGTTGCAGAAGGCAGGGCTGACATTTCATGAGCCTCTCCCAGGCAYTCTGAAGTGCAAGAGAATGATCCTTGGGGACTGTTTTGGCTTTGTCTGGAAGTAGTTGGAAAAGGGCAACAGCCCCTCATTAAAACTCATTTAATGAGCTGGAAAGTCACTGCAATGTTCCTGTGGCAGCCCTTGGCCTCTTGAGCCAGCCAAGAGCACTCATAACCTCGGTGAAGGAGGCCAAGTTTGTTTAGTGACCACTTTCCCAGCCATGGATGATACCAGGGTGGCAAACCTGTGCTCCTTATCCTTTTTGGCAAAGGATAGCAAAGCCACAGAAAAAAAAAATTCCCTTGTCCAGCCCTTCCTCTTTGCCTTTGCCACTGAGGTTTGTGTTTCCTGTRCCAAACACAGCACATGCATGTACATGGTCTGATTAGGCAGCCTGGAGCAAGCATGAATTTGGGAACAAATCTGATCAAGATTTGGGAGGGTTTCTAGGAAGTTTTAGATAATTGGACTCATCTCAAGCTGGAATCAAAGGCTGTGAAACTCTGTGTGCTCTATCTTTTCTCCTTTTTCCCATGGAGGARGAAAAGGGGTTTTTGGGATGTTAACTCAGGCTGAGGGCAGAGAATATCTGCCCTCACATTCCTCTTGAAATATCCAATTGTTTTCTGTTTCCGTGAATTCTCTGCCTGGTGAGCTCATTATGCAAGAAGCAAATCTAAATGTCACATCTGTGCTTTGTTTCCTAATGGACCTAGCACTGAGAGGGTCCAAGTGCCTCTGAAACCCTCATTGCCAGGCTCTGAGCCAAAAAAATGAGCCAGATCACAAGGATTTTTATTTCTAAGACAGTCCTGCTGTCATTAGTTCTCCTCTCTGAGGCCAAAGTGAAGCTGCTTTTGTGTGGTTTAAAGTGGGAACCTCTCTCCAATCTGGCTCTTCCCAGCTGGATGTGAGCACAGGRCCCTCACCTTTGGCAGGTGTTCATCATCCTGCCTCTGTTCCATGGGATTTGGGAGGAACTGAACCTGCTACAGGAATTGTTATCCCAGGCCTGAAATGCTSCTTTTATTTCTCAGATATTCTACGTGGCCTCTTTTCTCTACACTGTCAACTACACCTGGCACCTGTACATGGACCTCAAGGTGAAATACAACCAGAACCTCTTCAGGGTGCCCCCCCAGGTGAGTGGCACTGCTGTAAAGGCTGGGAACACGGGGACAAGGACACAACACTCAGGAAAACCCTCCCTGCATTGCAGGCTGAGCAAATACTTCACACACCCCGTGACCAAATTCTCTCCTTGCAGTTATTTCCTCCCTCACATCTAAACAGGGAGGCAGCACCACTGCCATGAGCAGGCTGGGGAATTATCCCAGGTATTCCTGCAAGGTGGCACATTCCTTGTGCAGCTCTTCCCAACAAACCCTACAGCTTCCCCAGGCATTTGCTGTGCACAGCAAACTTTGTATCCCAGATATTCCATCTGGAAGTTCAGGAACAGCAGGCTGAGCAGATCCTCCTCAGCTGCTGAAATTGGAAGCTGCTTCCTGTGAACCARGGGCTGTACAGAAAGAATTTAATGAAGATTTTTGGATTTTGCAGGTTGTAGATTATGCAAGCTGTTTTGCCCGAATAGCAACGATCTTGTCAAGGTAAGAGTTCATTCTCCCTGGCAGAGGGTGTGGATTTGGTAAGAGTTAATTGTCCCTGGTGGGAGAGTGTGGATTTGGTATGAGTTCACTCTCCCTGGCAGGAGGATGTGGATTTGACAAACTGCAGTGTGTTGATCCCTGCTTCCTACTTGTTTTGAAGCAAGTTTCACTAAAAAAGCTGTAAAGCTCATCATTAACAGCAGAGTGACTTTATGAATGCAGAGTAAGAGGGTGTTTTTCAAGCAAGTTAATGAAAACTTTATTAACTAGATATGGTTTTCCAGAAGGTTTCCCTTTACCAATGATTAGCCTTCACAAATGAAAGCCCTGATGCTGGTAAAGCTGATAAAACACTTCTTCCAGAGCAGTGCCAATAAAAACAACTTTAAAACCCTTTGTAGTGATGGGAGGAAAACCAAGCAGTGCCCAAGTGGAGCAGTGCAATAACCCCTGACTGTGCTGTCCTTCCTCCTCCCAGCCTGATCCCTTTGCTCCTCATGGTGCCGGTGTTTTGCCTGGGCAACAGCAGCAACTGCTACCAGAACTTCAGCCAGAAGCACGGGTGAGCTTCCTCCTTTSCTGTGGCACATCCCCAGGGCTGCTGGGGGAGGGCAGGAGCTCAGGCCCTTCCCTGTGTCCCACAGGTGTCTCCTGATGCACACGGAGATGGCCGAGCCCCCCAGCGAGCCGCAGGGCCCGAGCGGCTCCGTTTGCCGCGCGATGCATTTCTACGGCATCGGCGTCTTCCTCACCTCCTTCCTCATCAGCTTCCTGGCCATCCTGGTAAGGCTGCTGCTGCTGCTGCTTGTGGAGCCCTTGGATGGCACCAGAGGCCTGGCAGTCATGGAATCATGGAATGGTTGGGGTGGGAAGGCAGGGACACCTTGCAMTATRCCRGGTTGCTCCAAGCCCYGTCCAACCTGGCCTTGGACACTTGCAGGGATCAGCCACAGCTTTTCTAGGAAGGATTTCCTCCCAATATCCCATCTAACCCTGCTCTCAGTTTTCAATCCATTTTCCCCCCCATGCTCTTGGTAAATAGGGCAGAGGAATAACTGTGTGGTGCTGCTTCATTTTTGGAAGGGGTGGTAAGTGAGGAAAAACATCACTGTGCTGCCAGATAAATCCATCTGGAGTCCTGKGTCAACCCATCCCAGAAATATTTAACAGGATTTCAAAGGCTTGGAGCTTGGCAGAAGAGATCACCTCCTGCATGGGTCAGCATGAAGTGATTAATGGTTGGACTCCATGATCTTAGAGAYCTTTTCCAGCCTAAACACAATTTAATGATTCTAAAAYYRATTCMGAGTCTTCAGTTTAGAAAAGACCAYGTGCAAAGCAACACCTCCCACAGGATTTCAGTGCTGTGTGGAAAGGTTGGATGGAMTGGGACCCATCCTGGATGAACCCAGCAGATCACAGCCTGTACAATAACATTTGYCTGTTCTTTTCCAGGTTATCCTGAGTCAGGCCCGAGGTCTGTACAAAAGGTTTGTGAACTCCACAGGATTCCTGGGGGATCAGCAGTGGGCCATGATTAAGATGGTGGAACAACGGGTGGTGTTTTACCCTGTCGCCTTCTTCTGCTGCTGGGCCCCAGGTGAGCAGAGAACTCTTCCCACAGCATCCCCCTGTGGAGCCCCAGAGAGGAGGGGTTAACTTCATCCTCTCATCCATCCCTTTCCTCAGCTGTCCTCCTTGGAATGCTGAAACTGACTGCTTCAACAACCAGCAAAATCTACATGGCTCTGCTGATCCTGCAGGTAAATGTCTGCCCCTGCAGCCTCCTGCCTTCTCACCTGCAGTCTCCTGCCCTGCATCCCTTGTCCATCCAGCTGGACAAGCATCTCTGCTGTTGTGAGCCCCAGTCTCTTTTGTGCTTTTGCTTGGCAAAGATCTTGGTTTGGTGGTTTATGTTTCTCACAGGCTTGAAAATGTCTCAGTACCCAAAATGCCAGCACCAAAAGAATTTAGTGCTGAACACAGTGCTGGGTGAATGTTTGGACTTGGTGACCTCAAAGGTCTTTTCCAACCTCAGTGATTCTGTGTTCATGGAAATTGTAGCAAATAGGACTAGAAAGAATCTCCAGAAACTGGGGGTTTTCCCCCATGTCTCTAAGTTTTCCCTAAGTCTCCCAATGTGATTCCTTAATAACACTTGTCCAGCTCCTTCCTGTGCCTGAGGCAGAAGTAAGACATTTTATTAAATTATACAATCATTATATTTATTTCATCTATAAATATATTTTGTATTTGTATAGCATTTCTATTTAATTAGTCATTAAACATTGCTTAAAATACCAGCACAATTTCTTTATCACATAGAAGATAAACTCCTCCTGGGAGAGGGAGATTTTCTAGGGATCCCGGAGCATGGAATCCCTGATTGCCCTGTGCTCTCTCCCAGGCTCTTACCGCGGCGTCCCAGGGGCTCCTGAACTGCCTGGTGTACGGCTGGACCCAGCACGTGTTCCTATCCCTGAAACGCGGCTCCCGGCGGGATGTGGACACCCAGACCCCGCTCCTGCGCTCCCAGAAGAAGTTCTACTCCAGCACGGCCCCCGCCGGCGCGCCCGAGGCCGAGGGCTCCTCCTCCACCCTGCTCTGATGCAGCCCTGAGCCCTCCCAGCTCCTTTATCCTCGGTGGAACTGGCCCTCGGGCAGCACAGCCAGAGCCAGGAGCTCAGCGGACATAGTTATTTATTKAATGGATTCTTTCTACGCGGTAAATCTTTAGTCCAGACTTCCTCTTCCTGGAAATATTCCCTAGAAATGCAGCAATCCCCGTGTAACGGCTCAGAGACCTGGTCCAGCTCCTTGGAGGTCGGGCAGAGGATGTTTTACTTCGTTTTATTTCTCCAAGGCGTTGCMTTTACAAATTAACAGTAAAGCAAAATGAGTATTTTTCAATCTCTGCCTTTTAACTCGCTCTAACCATGAGAATTTGCACCACCCTAAGAACCGATGGCAGGGAGTGAAGAATTGCAAAGCAGGACAAAACCTGCCTGGAATTTCTGCACATTGCCCTTCCCTTCTTCCTGCCAACTCCTGCTCAGCCACAACACTCCCAAAAATCAGCTGCCTCGACCCTGTGGAGCATCTCTCATGAACCAGGTGAGSAGGACTTTGTCTGAATCTCTCTTTGCATTTCCAGACGTTCACATGAATTGTTTACTGAGGTCCCACCATTCTAGAGAAAATAAACCAGATCTTTAGCTGTGTTGAAAACAACTCTTTACCTTTACACTCTCTGTTTTCCAACAGCTTCTCTTTTCAGGTCCAACCCAAATTTTTCTCATAGCAGGTTAGACAAGAAGAGGAAATACTCCRGCTTTGTGTAATGAACTTACACAACATAACTGTGTAAACTCTGGGTAAGTCACACAAGGGCCCTGGAGGTTTGGTCAATGACTTCTTTTTTCCTACAGAGTGAGAMTGAGTGAAACAATTCCATTTTGCTGTTCTACAGGATAAAAACAAGGTTTTCAGCCATCTTCTTTCCACGTGGTCCTTTTAAATCCCCCTCTAGTCCGAAACAGGGTTTCTCCAGCCCCACTTCAAAGGCAAATATTCCATGGGGAGGATGGGATCAGTGTCCTGGCAGTGGCAGGGCATGAATCACACCCAATCCCATCCCTGGGAGCCTCCTGGGACTGACCCCGTTTGTGGAGCYAGTGCAATTTGTTTAAAAGGGGGATTAAGGCTTCCTCAATGCTGGAAGATTACCCGGGAAACGATGATTGGATTGCTAATGGACCATCAGAGCTGGCAGTGGGTGCTGACACATTCCCAGGGCTCCTCTGACAGCTCAGCAGTCACTCAGTGCCTGTTTGAGGGGAGTTTTCTTGCCATTCTGGGGGCACTACTGCAGGAAATTGTTCCTTTGCYAGTCTGGCTGCTCCGAGGGTCCCTCAGCCCCCAACCCACCCTGAACTCCTCAAGGGCASCGAGCAGAGGGAAATTCTCTTAGGAGCAAGGAGCCTGAGCCCTCCCAACTGTCCCATCTSGTGTCCTGAAATGCTCCCGGGACAAGGGTGTGTCTGTTCCTGTCACCAAGCCAAGCCGTGCTCGAGGCAGGAAGGGTGCAAGTGCCACCCCTGAGGGGATGAGGGGAAGCACTCCCTGCTCCTGGAAAACCAGCAGGAACAAAGGCAGATCCATTTCTCACCAGCCCCACTCCTACCACCTGCAAGGATCAGCATCCCAGAGGAACTTCCCTGTGTCACTGAAGGACTCGTCCCTCCCTGCCCAGTCCAACCCCACAGCCCTCAACTGGGAGCACTGGGCAGGTGCTGCTGCCATCTGATGGAAAGCTGGGCTTTAAAAAGGCAATTTTGGGGTTACGCTGGCAAGCAGAGCCCAGGATTTCCTAGGGATTTATCCAGCTTTTCCTGTCAGTCACCATTTCATCTCAAAGCATCATTCAAGTGCTTATTCCCATGGATAAGGGAGGTGGGATGGGGGCTGAGGGTGACAGAGTGATGGAATAATAGAATCTCTAAGGCTGGAAAAGCCCTGTAAAACCCAAAAAAATCCCAAAATTAACCCAGCACCACTGTGTTCACCACTGACCACACCCCCAAGTGCTGCATCCTCACCTTCTGGAYACTTCCAGGGAAAAGCAGGGTGGGCAGGAGAATCCTGCTGCTGTTCCCCCTCCTGCTCCTTCCTTTTCTCCTCCAGGGATTTGGGAACCAAACAAAAGCAGCCAGGAACTTTTGAGTTTAGTAAAATCATTTATATACAGGATGGGTAATATTTACAATGTAATACTGATCCAAAAGGAACTAACAGGGAACACTCAGAAGGAGGAATAACATTTTAACACACAGGAGTTAAACATGGGGACAGGAAAAAAAAGAAAATCCAGAAGTAATGACAGCAAAACTTTGACATGTTGCTATTTCCAATCAAAATCTCTTTCACTAATCAGGTTCTCCTAATTTTAATATATAGAAAAGCTTCAAATAATCAAGTCACAGGAGAAGTCAGTTATACAGAAAATTTTGAAAAGGTCAAATGATTTCAGAGATTTTTCTTCACTTAAATAAAATTCTAAAAAAAAACCAAAAAACAAACAAAAAACCCACAACCAAAACCCAACAACCTCCAGAGCTTTCTGACATATTTTTAGTGTTTGTACAAAGAAATTCTTCTTTGATCCCACACCTCCAGCTCGAGATATTTACAATATTCACAGTCTGCTATAAAGCATCAGTAGATTTATTACCAAGTCAAACCTCAGAGAATCAAGACAAGGTGTCTTGCACTTGCTTCAACTGAAAAATAAACTAAACACAGGAAGGAGAAAGTCAAATGCTACTTTCAAACACATAAATTAYTGAACTTTGAAATGTAAAAGAACTTTTTCAAGAGTAAAAAAGAAAAAAAATCAACTTTCTCATAGAAACAAAACCATTTGACCTTGATTCTTCAAATTGTGTTTTCTTAATCTGTCCCTCCTCCCTCTGCATCAGATCAGGCCCTACTTATTTATCACAGACAAGAAAATGTAGATTAAATCCATCAAAAGCAGTTCCTTGTGGCTAAAGCCCTTGGAAATTTATACAAATGTTCCCACCTTGGGATCAGCAGCACTTTAGGGATGAAGAAAAGGAGGAATCCTCTAACACAAATCAGATCCCACCTTCCTCCCTGACTGCACTTCCAACAAATTCTGGCTCCCAAACAAACTGCCTGAGGATTTTCCTCCCAAGAGGACAGAGTCACAAAGTGCTTTTGGAGGGGATTTTTGCTCTGCTCATTCTAACAAAGGTGATTTCCTTGTTTCCATCTCTATTTGCCACACTTGAAAGTTTCAATTTCCCAGAAAAACAAAAATGGATTTCAAGTTCAAAATGAAATCATTTCAAGACATGACCTAGAATTAGAGCCAGGACAGAAATGCACGTAACAGGGCTTGGTGGTACAGCCAAAAAAATGACAACAACTCTCCATTTTTGCTAATTCTCTTCAGTTTTCATCAACAAGTCAGTGCACAAATATTCCAGGTAGTGTCAGAGGTACAATTCCAGCTCACACCAACACTCCCTGCTCCCATCAGAGGACGGGTAAGCAGGGACTGTTCTTACCCTGCAATAAATCAGGCATTGGAAAACTGTCCACAGGATTAAGGAAAGCTGACAAGAGAACAGGAAACAAAGCATCTCCTTCATGTAGAAAAAACAAGTTTAGAAAATTGTATAGAAAGAGTCAGACACTGCTTTTGCCATCCAGCCAAAGCTGCAAGGARGTTTTGGTATAGAAAAAGAGACAAAAAAAGAACAAGGCTGGACTTCTGCAAGAGAGAACTGGGAGATTCATGGCTCAGGTTTGTCAATGTAAACCCAAAAATGGATGAGCTGTGAAAGACAACAACGTTCAGGAGTGGTCACTGATGGCCCAGGGTTGGCACTTCAGTCTGCAGACCAAACTCAGCCATGGCTGCAGGGATTTGGTACCAAAATAGCTCTATAAAAAGCCTCCGCCCAATCTCGAAAGAAAGAGAAGCAGAAAAGGTAGAAAACTAGAACTATGTACAGATTCTTGCCATTGGTTTGCTTGATCAGGATTTAAAAAAGCAGCTTTTGGAGCCAATGTTCCAAGACCAGAGTTAAGAACCTGCCCTGGGGAGGCAGCCAAGGAGCAGCCCTGCAGTTGTGGCTCCCCCAAGAAGGAGCTCGAAGGCATCAGAGACGGGAATTTGGGCTCCAGAGACAAATCCCAGGGGTTCCCCAGAGCACTGGGAGCCTGCCTGGGAGCAGCTCTGCCAAACAAGAGGACAAGTCAGAACCCAAGCCTTGGATCTTCTAGGAAGGAAAGAATGGGAATACAGGGGTGGATCCCAAACAAACAAACCCCAGGCTGGTCTCGGTCTGTAGAAGATCCCACCACAGAAATGAAAATCACTTGTGCATAAGAACTTGAACATTCTTCTGTTCTGCTGTTGGAAAAGGTGAGAAAAAGAAGAGGTTTGTGCTGAATGGCTGATTCAGCTATAAAAAAAGCTCTGAGGAAGATGAGGAGGAAGAAAGAGAGGAGGAAGAAGGTTGAGGGAGATAGGGAAGAGGACAAAAAATGAGAGTCACTGCTCAGAACTGAAAATTCCAGCAAGCACATGGCCTCAGGTGCCTGGGCAAGGCACCAAGCCAAACTGAAGGGTATTTAATAGATTTTTCTTTACCTAAAGACCTGGAATTTAGGTGTCAAGGAGAGCTGTGAATTTGCACTTCACAGCACTTCAAGTACTCACTGAGCAGGGGCTTGAGAAACTGTGGCTCTCCTTCGCATACAGTCACTGCAGGGGCTGGATGTGGCAGGTGAAAGGCAGCTTCTGCAACTGGTTATTAAGAAAAAGAATGGTTTTTAACAATAAAATCCACCCCATTTGGGGGGCTCATGATTAACAGTACATAAGTGATCATATATACCTCAAGGAACTGAGTTTTAAAAAAATATTACAGTACCAATGATTTTTTTTTTTTGTATCTACAACTATACAGCATTTTCAAGCAGTATGGAAATTTAATGAAATAATTATGATTTATTAATTTACATAAAAATACTTTTTACAGTTAAAGAATAAATCTTAAATGGTAAAAAAAATAAGATTAAGAAGCTCCAGCTATTGAGAGTCGTGGGAGTTTGTCTGCTCTTCAATCACTTGTTTGACGATTTCTGCCAGTTTTAGTCGATCCACTTTGTCTGTGAATCCTCTGCCTGGAAGGGGAAAAAACAGGGAATCAGCTGGAGCTGGGCACAAGGAGGAAAGCTGGAATTAAACAATGCTTCACACAGACTTAGGGCAACAGCAGCACAGGATCCAGAAGGAATTACAGACCATGGTTCTGTTGGAAAAACTGAGTGATTAAAAATCCCAATTAAAGCCAAGCAAACAGGACAGAGGAGGAAGCAGGATCARGCCCTTGTGAAGGTGGCTGATGCTCCTGGTCCCTTATCTCCATCAGCAGCTGCTCCTGGGGGCTGACACCTCTGCCAGCCTCCTCTGTCCAGGAGCCAGCTGAGCATTCCCAAGGTGACTGTGCTGGTTTCATTCTGCTGTGACAGGGAGGAGCAGCCTCCAGCAGAAAAGGGAATGAACAGCTGCATGGAAAGCAGCTCAACACAGCTGAAGAGGTTCCTAAAAGGATCAGAGGATCCTGGAATGGTTGGAAAGGACCTTAAAGCTCATCTGGTTCCACTCCCTGGGCAGGGACACCTTCCACTATCCCAAGCCCTGTCCAACCCCTCCTTGGACACTTCCAGGGATGGGGCAGCCACAGCTTCTCTGGACACCCTGTCCAGGGCCTCCCCACCCTCACAGGAAAGGGATTTTAGCATAAATCCCATCTATCCCTGCCCTCTGGCAGTTTAAAATTCCCCCTTTTCCCCCCATGATCCATTTGTGCTGTTCCATTCCTGGTGCCTCTGAAAACTCCACCCTGACCCTCCAACAGAAATTTCAAAGCAATTTTCACATTTTCACCCCCATTTTGGGAACACCAGTTTGGGCAGAAGGGATAAAACAGTGTCAAAACCTAAATCATCCCAAATCCCATAAATGTCGGGTTATTTCCATAGCAGGAGGGCAGTGCTTCCCCCTTTCCTGCATTCCCTGTGGGAGAGTGARTTCTCACCATTCCAGCTGAAGCTCTGCAGGGTGTCCCGCAGCAATTTGCACTCCCTGTTGTATTTCCAGGCCTCCTGCATCACTTCATTCAGCTTCTCATCTTCATTCTCTCCTGTTTGGGACAACAAAAGGACACAGGAGGTTTGGCCTGAGCCTCACTCAGGGCTCAGCAAACTGAGCAGTTATTCCTGCTGACCCCACACAAACCAGGAAATGGCCTTTCAACCAAATATTCCTGTTTGRAAGTTCTTTTAACAGCTCTGCATGTCACTAAAATCCCACATAAACACAAATCCCAGCTCAGARGCTGCCCAGGAGTTCTGTTCTTCCTTCCTCACCACTGACACAGACAGAACCAAAGGTGGGGTCTTGCAGGTTTAGGAATTAAAASGTTCTTAAAAGTGGCAACCTTTACCAGCCTGTGGTAGAATGCACTGAGCAATCACATCTCTCAGCTTCTCCAGAGCCACATTGGAATCATTGCTTCCATTCTCAGGGTCATGGATGTAAACACCATCCTTTGGCTTGGTGCTGCACAAGAACAAGGAGGAAATGGTTAGAAATTAATGAGCTCAAGCTCRTTACTCGTTGTGTAACTGCTCCAGTACAACACAGCTCCTTCCCTCTCTGGGAAACTGGGAGACAGCTTCAGAATTAATTATAATTCTTGTGCTATATTATGAGATCATTTGAAGTATGAAGAAATAGTCCTTTAAATTACTTCAAATAATCCTAAAATGTATGAGTCTATTTTTCAGATTAATTTGAACCGAGAGAGAGACAGAGAGGTTACTGGACTTCTTCAGTAAACATATGTCAGGATGAGAAAAAAGAGATCTTGGAATTCTTTCTCCCAGTTTGCCTTATCTGACATGTGACCCCTCATCCCATAAGGAACCTGTTCAATGCAGGAACAGTGCCCAGCCTTCCTGCACATCTCAGCACAAAAACCCCACTGTGCCACTACCACTTGTCTGAGCAACACCAGAAATGTGTTAAACCATCAAAACCGAGCCTGGGCCATTCCCAAAGCCATTCCCCAGCCCCCCCAGCTGGCCCCAGTGTGTCCTTTGAAGCCCAGCTCTGGAGTTACCCCAGGAGTTTCCGCTTGCGCAGGATCGGGTTGTTCACAGAGTGAAGGGGCTTCAGGCTCACTTTGAGGTCCTGGATTCTCATGTTGGCAAGTTGTTCTGCATGAGCCTGTTGGATCCCTGCCACCATGGCCTGCAAAGACAAAAGGGGCACTTGGTGCAACAACACACAGAGTGTTTGCCATAGGTGGAAAAAAAAAGCACCAAAATCTGATTTATTTTGGAGATGTGCAAGAAAAATCAGGTTTTTTTCCTGAAGGAAAGGCATGGTTAGAACTAAAATCAGAGACAAAATATCCCAGGGAGGAACAGGACTAAGGGTCATCCTCATGTTCACAGGATTGAGTGAAATCCTCTTGGAGCAGAAATTAAAGGAAACAAGGACAATTTGTTTGATTAGTGAGGTCATTGCTGTAGTGGGCATAAAACATGGCAAAAAGAGGAAAGATCTACAAGAGATCCCTCAGGCTCTGCTTTCTACCACCAGCACGTGGCTGCTGGTTACCACCAATCTGGGGACATCTCCTTCAAGCCCAAATTTCCCATTTTCATTTCTGTTTCCATTTTCTCCCYAAGACCTCAGGTTCTCCTAAAGCAGAAGAGAAGCTCCTTATCTGCATAACCCCACATTAAAAATTCCCCCGAAAAAAAACCCTTCACCCATCCCAGAGCTCTCCTGCTCCTCTGCAGCATTCCTGACCAAAYAACTGCTGTCCACACCTTGTCCATCATCAGCTGGGCAGAGGGCAGGATGTTGTCCAGGGCCTCTGTGGAATTGAGCCAGGGATGATCCAACACCCCCTCAATGGTCAGGCGTTCCTCAGGTTTCACCTTCAGCAGCCTGGGGAGGAAAGGAGAAATCCCTAAGAAAGGGTTTGTTGATTGACAGAGCATTTAAGCATTTTAAAGGCCAAAAAAAGAAGCTTCTCCAAGAGCTCAAACTGCCCCAAAATGAGGCCAAAATCTGTCCCAGCTCATSCAGGGCAATGCAGCCTCAGGGTGAAGGAAGGTGCTGAAGGCATTCCCAGGATACCTGAATCCCACAGCTGCTGCTCCCAGCTGGGAAATCACCTTCCAGAGGAGCTGGAAATGATCCAGACTGCAAATGCACTCCCAGAGCTCACCCCCAGAGCAGGTTACACTCATTCCAAGGATTCTGGGCATGGAAACTTTGCAGGATTCACTGCTCCCACCTGCCACTCCTCAGCTTTCCTCCCCTCTGCAAAGTCCTCACGTAATGAACACTTTGGTTCCAGCTCCTCAAAATAAAAAGCTACTTTATTCTGAGATTGCTGAAAACTCCATGAAATCAATTTTTTCTGGCATGAAACCCTGGGAARAGGAATTGCAGATAAATCTGTGTTCTCATGATGAGCACAACTAAATAAAAAAAAAGCCAAATTTCCCACAGAGTGCTGACAAGTCATCCCAAAGTCTGAATGAGAACAGGAATGACTCCATGAGCTTGTCACACTTCCTCAGACAACTCCAGATCAGCTCCTTGGCTGCAGAGCACAATTGTTTAATGTAGCAAGAAAGTGGAAATAACTTGTACAAAWTGTCAGCAGCACCACGGGGGAGCCCTGAAATCCCACTTGCTGCCAACCAGGTTCAATTCACTTCTGATACCACACACATGCATTTAATTTTCGAAATCCTAACCCATTATCAAACCCTCCTAAAGCCTGAGGTCAGAAATCAGCCTGGATCCATGTGCCAACACCCTGAGAGCTGAGTTCCATGGGAATTCTGGAAGACAATGAAACCTTCTGCCTGTGGAGCTCCTGTGTGAGAATCAAGAGCTGCCCTTGGTACAAAGGAAAGTTAATTTGGTGAAAGGTTTGGGCTTCTCATGCACAGCTCTAAAAAGGTGCCAGCACCCTCTCCAAACAATGTGAATCCTTGGAGAATTTACAGTACCTCTGAGGAGCCAGTGACACTTTTAAATTACTTCCCCAACTGGGTGTTTGGGGGKTTTTKTTCCTATTTATATTGCTTTTATTCTCTCAGTTCCTCTGGTGATGCAAAGGCAGTAAGTCCCTGTCACTTTTTTTTCAAAAATAAGTGAGGTCAAGCCCTAATCAGTGCCACGTTCTTGCTCCCAAACAGAGCAAGTCTTTGAAACCCTCCCAAGCTGAGGGATGTGCCCTGCATGGAAAACAGACTCCATTAGCATTTGGAATAAAACATCCCTGCAAAACCTTATCTGAGTCTGGCACCTCATGCCAGATCTGCATCTCCCTTCTCCATCCTCCTGCCTGACTCTTTTTAGGCTGTGTATGATGTGCACAGGGCTTTAGGGGASAGATTTACCACATCCCACATTAAAGGCACTCAATTTCCACAGGAATTTAATTATCCCAGGAATCTGTGCCAGTTTTGTTATCCTGAAATCCTGCAGTGCTCCCATTCCCCTTAAAGACTAAACACACAGTTCATCCCAACAAAAGAGACATCAAAATTAAACACCAGGGTAGGGAAATAAAAACATTTCCCAGACTTGGTTTATGCTGAATGTAACAGAATTTGTCAGCTGGATGAGCTGCAGACAAACAGCCCTTGGGATAAGGCACTTCCAGGGGCTTTCCCAATCCCTCAACATCAAACCATTCCAATGCCTTAACACAAGCCCAGAGTTCCCTGCACGCACTCACTTTCTCACAATGTCTTTTGCCATTTCTGAGATCTGGCTCCACTCCTCCTCTGGGAACTCGAAGCTTCCTGTCATGATCTTTTTCCTCATGTCCTTGGGAATGGTCCTGCTGTGGTGCTTGGAGTAAAARGGGGGGTACCCACACAGCATCACGTAGATGATGACCCCCAGGGACCACAGGTCACAGCTCTGCAAGCAAGGAAAGGGTCGTTTTTGGGGAGCAGTTTGCAGCAAATAGTGCCAGGAGTTGTGATCCAAGTGCTGTGKGATTCCCTGAGGGAACAGAACCAGCTCAGCTCCTCCTCCACATCCACCTCCATGGAGAAATCTGGCTGCTCCAAGCTGAACAACTTCCAGGTGCTTGGSAATTGTCTGGGAACAGCCAGAGCTGCACAGAGGTTCCCTGAATCCTACTCCCCCAATCCCATCAAAGAATCCAGTTGTTTACAATGGGAGGCTGAAAAGAGAACAACCATCCAACAAAGGAACCAGGATATTAAATCAGAGCTGTCTGTGGTGACAGCAGGGAGAGGAAGGAGCCAGGAGCAGGACTGGATTCTGAGCACCTGRAAACAATCAGGGCAGATCCTTACTGACATCACAAAACAGGTAAATTGAATTAAAATTGGCACACCCAGAGCACTCAGTGGTTCAGGCACTGCTCAGCCAGCAGGAGACAGGGGTGATAACAAGGAGGAAAATGTTTTGGAATGCCCAAAAAAAAATTATGACCTTTCAGGACATTTCCTGCCACGATTTTTGCCAAGATTCCAGCAGAGMCACAATAAATTCTTGGTTGTTTTCCAGAAGATCCAGGCACAGAGCAGTTTCTGGCACAGCTGCCTGAACAAGGAAAACTCTGGCAGCAGGAATGATTCCCTTTGAACAGAGGGGAAAGAACTTCCCTCATGGCCTCACTCCAGCAGAGTCATTCCCTCTCCAAAACCTTGCTCATTTTTAGTGCTCCTTTAAGAGCATTTGTGTATTTAGAAGATCATTAAGTTTGCACTAAGTGTGCATTTCTTAATTTGCTCTATCAGAAGGAAGACTTTTAAAGATGATTCCCAGCTCACCTTGTTGTAAGTGTAAGGKGTTGGAGAGGTGGGGATAATACCAGACTTTTCTTTCTGATGTCTTCTTTGTGCCTCCAGTACCTGGGGGAGAGGGGAAATAAAAACAAACAAAAACCCAGCTCATGAACAGGCAACACAACCAGCAAAGCCAATGCCAAAGATTCCTGATGATTTTCCATTCAGCAAAGTTATTCCAGCTACTGATGAGTACCAAAGTCCAATTTTTCTCCCCAAGAATGACTGGAGCTTTCACCATGGGGAAAATACTAAAACATCTCCTATTTCAGGGCACTGCAATCTCCAGTTCTGCCTGAATTAAAGCAGCTGCTCAGAACCTCCAACCCCTCCATGCTTGGAACCAGAACCTGAAGTGTGTTTGGAGGGTAACCCAAGCTCCAGAGCTGTCCCTTTTTGTTTGTCCCAGAGCAAATCCCATTGAATGTGTCCCTTGTCTGTGGCTTTGGGCTGCAGGGAGCCCCAGCAGGAATTTTCAGGGCATGCTCTGATCTCTGAGCTGCCCTTCCCAGTGATTAAAGGCTGCCCAGCACTGCAATTAAATCTCCATCTGCAGCTGCTTTTCATTTTCTCCAGGWCTCCAACACAAAGGACAGGAGAGAGAGGGGAAAGCAGCACTACAAAGAGCAGCCTGTGTGGAATTATAGMTTGTGTTTAATGACAGGGGGGAAAGGTGCCCAGGTACCAACCCTCTGCCACTGCCCTTTGTGAGCAAACACATTTTCAGAAGCTTTTTATTCCTTTTAATGGAGTACTGAATGAGCTGGAGCTGGGAGAAGGATGGCAAAGCAGGGATTTCTCCAAAGGAGCTGCTTTAATCCAGCTAGAGGCCAATTGTCACCATCAGTGCTGAACAGAGKCTGGGAAATCAACAGATCCCTGCAAGATTCCTGCACTCAGGGCCCTTCCCAGGACAGCAAATGGGGTTCAAATGATGTGGATAAGGAGGCTGAGGCAAGAAATGATCCCCCTTTAGCCCAGAGCAGGARCTGGTTGTTACCTGAGGTGCTACATAATAGGGAGTGAACTGAGGTGTCATCAAGTCMCCCTGGTCTACTTTGGCAAAGCCAAAGTCACACAATTTAACAGGTGCRTCCTAGAACAAGGAGAAGAGGCTTTATCAGACAAATCTCATTGAATCAGCTTTTCTAACACATCATCCTCCCCCTGCCCTCACCTCACCTTTCCCAAACATCCCCCTCACTGTATTTCCACCCTCACACTCCAGCAGGCAGCTGAGAGGTCACAAAGTGACCCTTCAAAGCAGAGGTTTTGCTTTTCTGGGTGCTCTGGGCCAGGAACAGCCCCCTGAGGGACTGGGAAAGCCCTGAGCCCCTTGCAGGGGGGTCACTRCATATCCAGGTTGTGAGCAGGAGAGACCAAGAATTGTTTGGATCTATGAAAGCACCTCAGAACATCCTGGTGAGGGAGCAGAGCTGGATTCTGGTKGARAAGCTGACTCCTATTTAAAGCAGCAGCAGGGACTCACTGCCCTCCAAGGGGATGGAAAAGCACCAAGTGCATCCARGTAATTCAATTTTGTCACAACATTCAGGTCATTTTACCACTACTCTGAGAGTCACCCTGGAGCCATTTTACAGAATTCAGCAGCAGAAGAATGAATCCCCAAATGTTCATCTTACCAGAGAGTTATCCTTGAAGAGGAGATTCTCAGGCTTGAGGTCTCTGTGTGCAATGTTCAGTGAGTGGCAATGCTGCAAGGCCAAAGCTATCTGGAAAAGGGCACAATAAATCAGCTACAATCACCAACCTGCTCCTGCAGCCTGGACATTTATTTCAGCTTCACAAAGGACATCTCCAACCCCAAACATTTTCACTGCAACTGGGTGGAGTTCTGAGTTAGGACAAATGGGACATGAATCCCACAGGAAACAAAAGCCAGGCTGGTCTGGGCTTCCTAACCATCTCAATTTGAGAAATCAAGGGACTGAAAGCCCCAAAAGTCAAAGCAGGTGGTGCCAGTGCCCCTTCCCTGCTGTGCCAGGGCTCCAGGGGCTGCCCCTGCACAGAAATYCCACCCTGAGGAACACTCAGCARTGAGTTCTCRCTTCAGGATTCCAGGGAATAACTCACTGCCCCTGCTCCTGCTCGGAGATCCAACACTCAGGCAGTTTTATTCTTGGATTTTGGATGGTACTGCCTCTGCACTTTCATCATTCTGTGGCTATCCCACAGAAATGCATTCCTGGATTCTTTCAAGGATGGCTTTAGGAACCTGCAATCCAGGCAGGAAAGCTCCAGGGACTGCACATTTCCAAGTGCAATTCATTTAAAGARAAGCCAAGTGTAAATATTTAAACAGCATTCCTGAGACACAAGTGAGGCACAGCCTCACAAACCCTTATTTGGAAGTCTCCCTGCTGGATTCTGTAGGATCCTCCTCAAGTTTAGAGTCCTTAAAAACCTCCAAATTACTGTCACAAGAGAACTCCACTGCTAATTTAGCTCAGCAATAAATACGAACACATTCCCAGAGGGACATGTTTGAACCATTCCTGGGTACAAGACAACGATGAAGAACCACTAGAGAAAAAGATTTTAGAGAGACTTTCACATTTCAAACTTCATTTCTATGAACATTAAAGCAAAGAGTTACTTGAGACATGAATTCAACACAGAGRATTCAAATCAAAGCCTTCTGGTAAAGTTGTACCAAGATTTCCCCACCACATCAGAATCAAACAGCCCTGTCAGGARTAATTCTGTATTTCCACCTCATTTCTTTGTTGGATTACACCAAAAGGTACCAGCACAATCAGCATYTCATTAGAAACAAGTCAAAGCACAAAGTAACATGAAATTTTTGGCCCCAGGTTCAAATATTCTGAGGAACTGGGGATCCCAGCACTGAACTCCACAGAGATCCTGCTGACAGTCCCACCAGCAACAAAAAAAACCTGATGGACACCAAAACCCCCTGGAGGTTAGAAAATCCAGCACTGAAGAGTGAGCTGGGAGAGAAAGGGTGAAGGAAAAAACGACATTGGAACAAAAGAGACACAAAATCAGAACAAACAGAGCACATCCCTTGGGATCTTCAGGAATTCCACGAGCCTGCATGGGGCTGCAAACCCCTGGCCCAGAGGAGAGAAGCTGTCCTGGAGATTCTGGAGCTCAGCAATCCTGCTGGAGGCAATGCTTTTAGGACAAAAGGAATGACAAAGTGATCTCTAGACCAGGAAAAGCCACSTTAAAGCACAGCAGACCCAGAGAAGAACAAGCCCACACCTTCAATCCTTTATTCCTAACAAAGCTTTGGCATCACTTATAACAAAGCAGGCAATGATCATCGGATCACAACTGAGGATTCTTTTCTCTCATCCTTTTTGCCCACCCTTCCAGCCCCAGGAAATTGGCCCTCCTTTAGGCAGAGCATGGTGGATTTGCTGGGACAGGGGGTGACTTGCCTGCTTTGTTACTTGGCTCGCTTGCTTCTCAGTAAAGTGCCGGTGCTGGCTGATTCTGTGGAAGAGCTCTCCCCCTTCCATCATCTCCATTACAATTAGGAGCCGAGCCCTGTTCAAAAGCATTTCATGTTGTTACAAARATCAGCACAAAGAACAGAACTGCTAAGCTAAGAATGCACATCTCACACAAACACTGCTTTTTTTTAGGGGCTGTTTTGGTGCTCTCGTTTTGCCTTTGAGTGTAAAATCTGCAGGGTATTTTTTTTTTGGCTCCCAGGAGTCTCCAGTTTGCTCCTCCTGATGGGCTCCCACCTCCAGCTGGAACAAACTCCACGTGGATCCATCCAGCTGCACTCAGGATGGAGCTGGAAGCCAGGTGGACACTCTGCCCTCAAGGATTACACAGCACGTGGATGCTTTTGAGTCTCCCTAATTTTTAATTTACAGCTTTACTGGCATAATTATCAGGGATAAAAAGTAGGAAGGTGGAGATCAGGGCTGCCAGATCCTCWAGGAATTAACTCCCAGTTCCCAACACACAGCAAAATCAGCTACACCAGAGCCTAAGCCAGGTCTCAGCTCTTTCATTCTCCCAGCTCTGATGATTTTCTCCACTAAGACCTTATCAGAAATACTTTTTTCCTAATATAATAATGCAAAAAAAAAATCACTCTGCTCCATGTTTTCCTGTGTTCATTTTAAGCAGGACAATGCACTGAGAGTTTTCAGGGCTGAATTTCMTATTTTTTAGAAACAACTCTTTCACACAATGCAGACTGAATCAATGGAAAACCTAAAAAAAAATGGAGATGCATTCAAAAGAGGGAGTGAAGGAGGGAAAATAATTTAAATGCACAAAAGTCAGGGAAAAAAAAAAACAAAAAAAAAACCCAAGAGCTGCTTGGTCTGCAGGATAATTATTAAACCTGGGACCCCCTTTTAAATAATAATAATAATTTTGTGATTAAAACCAAACCAAACTCCACTATACCTTGAGCTAAACATGGCAAGCAAGCTGTGGGGAATGAATSACCCCATGTAATCTTACCTGGGGCTGGATTCATGTGGGAACTGCACACTGTTAGCATAAACCTCAATGATCTGGACAATGTTGGGGTGTGTGGCACACATCATGTGCAGACGTACCTGGAAGAGAAGGGAAGAGCTGTTACTGCACACAGGGACAGGCAGCTGAGCCCTGGGGCACAAAAACACCCCAAAAACCTGCCCCCAAATCATGGGATCACACCCTGAGCTCTGGGAGAAACTCAGTCTTGGAGTTCTTTATAGAATATCAAGACAGAACCAGTTTTTAAGCAGCAATGGAGGTGCAATTGAATTGAAAATGAATTAATAAACCCTAAAATTTAATAATTTGGCTTCTTTCATGCCTCAGCTCTCACAACACCTGGAACATCACCTCCTGTCCCAACTTTAAAGCTCCTCAATCAAGCCAAGTGTCAGTGCTTTTTGTACACAGATGATTTTTGTGGGAATTTTGAAAGGAGAATTTGCTCAGTAACGAGAAATGGAAGTTGCCTGAACCTCGAGGACAATTAATCCTCCTTTAAACTCCCAACACCTTGGAGGAGAGCACATCAAYCCACTGGCACTTCAGGAACTCCCAGGCAGGAGCTGCTTTAGCCCCTGGCACATGGGGGAAAAATCCATTTCCAGAACAACTTGAAGCATTCCTGGAGCAGGGACACCCAAAAGTGAGACACACAGAGACAAAATTCCCTCTCCAACTGGTTCTGTTCCATTACAGGGAGAAAAACACCTTCAAAACACACCTCAATTAATGAGAAATCAATCTCAGCAAATGGGGGTTTGGTGGTGGGGTTTTTTATTATTAAAACACCCCCAAAATTGCAGATTTTTTTGGAGAGAAAAGCAGGAACTGTACCTCATTTCGAGCTTTTGGACGATCGAGGAGGATTTTCAGTGCAAAACGTTCTTGGGAGGATTTTTTCATGCAGACTCTGGTGTGACAGCAACAAAATCATTCAGTCAGCAAGGAGCTTAAAAACACACACCTGGAGCAGTTGATTTGGAGCTCTGAGTTTGCTCTGCACGTGGGAATTCCCAGGAAATATCTGGGATACACAGGGAACACCTCACCCTAAATTCAGCCTCAAGAGAGGTTTTGGATGGAAATAACCCAAAACACACCTGAACAACCCCTCAGTGATGCTGGAATAAATTAAGTGGGATAGATGAAGTGGTTTGGGAAGGAAATCCTCATTTTGGCTGAATTTTTTCTCTTTTTCCCCCATTTAACAATTGAGGAAAGGGCCCACGTTTGAAAAGGCAGCCAAAAGAATAAAGCAGGAAATGGGAGTTTGAATGCAGCAACACAAAAAGGATGGGGAGAAGGCAGGCAGGAAGAGAAATGATGGGAAAGACAAAGGGAGCACCCAGGAAGAGCAGCACAGAGGTTTTCCAGCACAAATTCCCATTCCCTGAAGGGAAAGGCCTTGTTGGAAAAGGGTTTTACTCCCCAGGGGTTGGAAATCCATGAGGGGCAGGGCTGGGATGCAGAGCCAGGGGCAGTCACTGCTTTGTGCTCATGGGAAGAGCTGGAAAAACAACAGGAAAAGCAGGAAAGGGGCAGGGCTGGGACAGGGGGCTCAGGAGGAATTCCTCTTGCCCTAATTCCACAGCCAATGCCAGCACAGGGAAGGGAGGAGAAGTTTTCCTTCCCAAATTCCCCAAAAAAAAAAGACAAAACTTGCACAACCCACATGGAGCACTTGTTGTTGGTAATTTATCCCATCACCACMTTTAGTGCAATACTCACTGACTCCTCCCCAGGGCAGGGACAACCCCAGGGTGTTCCCTTACCTAACAGGCCCACTGATCCCAGCTCCCAGCTTCTGAGTCCAGTTAATGTTGTATTCCTCTAAAATGGAGGTTTCCTGGGCAGGAAGGAGCAGGAAAAGGGAAAACACGAGTCAATAAATGCATAATAAATAAAATTACTACAGCTTTAAAAAAAAAACCAAAAAACACACTCAGCAGATCTGAGTGTAAAAGTGCCAGCTGGGGAAAATTAAATGTAAGTAAATATCAATGCTCATGTCATGATTTACCTGATTAAAATGGTCTCTGTGCAGCTGCAATTTCAGAACAGGGTTACTGAGAGCAGTAAATGTGATTTTGTGCTTTTAATAACAAGGGCATCTCCCCCTGACTCAGTTCCAGCTCCCCACCTATAAATGATCAATCACAATGAAACAAGGAGCCCATTTCAGCATTAAAATGTGGTTTTTTTTGGTCACAGAAAACAGAAAATTGCAGGTTTCAAACCTTTGGAACCATCACACTGTAAATTAAACCCTGCTTGATTAATTTTAGATTTTTTCCTGATAATGAGCCAGGCTCCTTTTGTCCAAATCCACACAAACAGGGCTGGGTTTTGTTAGGCCACAGCTTGGGTGCTCTCAGGCTTAACCACACTCCAAGGCAGGCTGTGAACCCTCMGAGCTTTGATTGATGCCCTGAGCTGGGCCTTTGTTCCTTGATTAAATTCCTGCCTCTGCCCAGGATAAATCACAGCCAAAGCAGCTGCTGCAACAGCAGCACTGGCGAAGCTGAAGGCAAAATAACTCCCAAATCCACTGGAAAATCATGGAAAAAGCCAGCCCTGAAGGGTTTATGAAAGGTTTTAAAGGAAGGGGCAGAAATCTCAGAAATTTGTGGTTTTCAGGAGGAGCTCAAAGGAATTTCTYACCAATTCAACTCAGATAAATTTCACTGTTAGGGAAAAAAAGCTGATTTAATTTTCCTGAGAACTGAAAGCAGCAGGGGTGGGATGGAAACCCAATTTTAGGAGGGCATTAATGAGCATTTCATTTCTAATTCCCTGTTCTGTGGATTTGCCATTGTTTTAAAGAAAAAGGCAACAATTTTATGTCCTGCACTTTTTAAATTTGGATCCCAACCTTCATCCCAAAGCAGCTTTACCACTCAGAATGAGTTCTAAACGTAAATGAATATGCAAATTCGATGTMAAATGAATAATTAAGTGGTCAAGAAACACAAATGACAGCAAATCCAGGATTTGGGATGCCCAGCATCAATTCCACCTCCCAGCTCAGCACCTTCAGCACCAGGAATTCCCAACATTGTCAGGGAAAGGTTGGAATCCACCACCTTGGAGGTCTTTTCCAACCTTAAGGAYTCCATGWTTCTGATCCYAAGCAGCTGGAARTGCTTCAAAAGCACCAAATGTGTTTGAAAATATCCAAGCTGGGAAGCACAAAGGCTTGGATTCAGTGKGTATGGAATTCCTGGGAATTCYKGGAATCACCTGCCCTGCACAGCTCCAAAATTCCTGATTGCACCTTTAATTTTCAGTGGGAAAAATGGGATCCTGATATAAAATATCCAGGATTCCAGCAGAGTCTCACACCCACGTGGAGCTGGGATCTCTCCAGCAGCAGAATTCCCTCCCAGCAAGGCTCAGCCAACAGCCTGGGCTCCATCCCAGCAGCCTGGGATGCTCAGAGCCTGCAAAAGGAACATCCCCAGAGCTCTCCCAGCCTGGATTCCACCAAGCTGCTCTCACACCTGACCTGAACCAAGGGTTTGAGAAGCAAAAAAAAATCAGCATGAAGTATAAAAGTACTAAATGATGAGTGAAATTCAAATTCCAGGGATTTGCCCAGGGAGTTTTGGTTGAACCTCTCAGGACTGGGAGGAGGAGGAGCACAGAAAGGTCCCAAAACTTCCACAACTGCTGCAGCTTTTTAAACTTTAAACCCCAAGAGCTCTGATGTGGACCTTTCCCTTCTCATAAAATACCACAGAAATACATAAATCCTTTTTTCCCCTAAAAAAGGATGGCTCCTTCCCTGGAATGTGCCAAGAAAAAACACAGGGAACAGTTCTGACACTTGATCTCAGGGGTTAATTACAACCTCATTAAGATTTCCTTCTGTTCTGGGCTTTTTTCAGTGCAAACCCCAGGAATTTTCAAGACTGAAATGCTCCAGGGCAGGTTGGAAAAGGCTTGGAACMACCTGGGATAGGGGAAGGTCTCTGTGCCCACAGAGGGGGTGGRATGGGATGGGATTTAAGATCCTTCTAACCCAATTTTCTCCAGGATTAACCAATTGCACGAGGTAAAGAACCTCCAGAGAGGCTGGAAAACATTGGTTTACATCCCTTTATCCCACCAGGGAATTCCCACAGGGCACAGAGGGATCCTGAGCTCACACCCTGAGTCCTGGATGTCCTCAGCTCCAAACACACAAATCCCACACTCCAGAGCTGCTTTTTCCTGGCAGCACCAGGACAGGAGCTCTGGGGAGGCTGCCTGACATCCCAAAAAATCAGGAAAAGGGAACAGTGGCAGGGAATGAGAAAGGAGTTAGGAAACAGGGTCAGAAACAGGGTTCTGACTGCTGGAAAATGTGGGGARATTCTCTTTAAAACGGGCTGTTCTTTGGTGTTTGATTTTGCAGCTTTCAAGCCTATTTAATSCGTGGAACAGAGCAGCCAACAAGCCCTGAGTGATGTCCAAATCTTAGAAAACCAAATTATTTGGTGAAGAATTGGTAAGGTTTAGGGCTTGATGTGTTTCAGTGACATCAGAGCCAGGAAAGGTGAACAAAGCTTGGGAAGAAGAATTTGGACAAAAGGAGTGTGGAATTTATGGGCCATGAGGACATTGGGCAGAGACCCCGAGATAAGGAAGGAACTAAAAACCCCAACTTTGCATCTGTGCTGAAATGAACTCCACTGGATAAAAGGGAATTCCAGCAGGGACAGATCGAGAGCGACTCAGACACCGAGCCAAGAAACGCCCCCGAGCCAGAGGAAGGGAAGGACCGAGCGTGGCACTAATTAACATGGGAAACGAGACAATCATTACCCAACGGAACACTAATTAACGACACAACTATACAACTTGTAGCCAAAGAGCACTAACTCCTTTGTTTGCTAAAACCTACAAACAGCACAAACTTTCGGTACTTGGGGTGCTGCGTTTGTGGGATCCTGCGCCTCGCAAACAACCTCAGCCTCCCCCCCCGCCTCATCTCGGGGCAAAACAACCCCAAAATCGGYCACACCGTGACCCGGCCAGCCCAGCCCGGCGGCTCCCAGCCCTCCCCGCCAACCTTGATCGTCCTGTCCATGTCGTGATCCTGCGACATCGTCCCGCGGGAGCGGCCGGGGGCCCGGGCCGCGTCAGGCAGCGCGCAGCCCCGCACGAGCCTTTGTGCGGCCGCCGCTCCGCCTCATGCCCGGCCGGCCGGGCCGCGCCT
>CADDXX010000348.1:267921-313105 GCA_902810485.1 Alauda arvensis | reverse complement strand
GGAGCCGCCGCCACGGCGCGGACGCGGTTCGCAGGCGGCCGCCCCCGGCGCTAAAAGCGCGACGGCAACGGGAAAGACCCCAGCGGGCTTTCGAGGGGGCGGCGCATTGTGATGACGTCATGCTCATAGATTATCGGGGGCGGGGCCAGATAGCTTCGCTCCGCCCCTTGCCGGGTGCGGGGCGGGGCAAAGCCAAATCTCGCGAGATTTTCATCGCGAGATTTCCATCGCGAGATTTCCATCGCGAGATTTCCATCGCGAGATTTCCATCGCGAGATTTCCATCGCGAGATTTCCATCGCGAGACCTAGTGGGGGTAATGCCGCCGGTCGTGTTGCGGAAGTCTCGCGAGATCTCAGGGCGCCCGCTGGTCTGAGGGGCCGGGTGGCTCGAAGTACCGCGAGATCTCGGGTGCCCGGGCGCCTGAGGGGCCGTGAGGGGAAGCGGCGAGCGGGAGCCTCAGGAGCCGCTCGGTGCCCTCCGGCCGCGCACGGACCGTCCTCCCCAATAATCACACCATGGGCGTGCCTCCCACGGCACCCTCACCGCCCACAGACCGCCCCTCACACCTCCAGCGGCGCTGGAGCCAGGTACCAGGTGTAGTTTGCCCTGTTAAGGCAACACAGGGACAGCGGGCAGGGTACAAAGTCAAGTGAAAATCCTTTAAAATAATAACGCAGGAATTTGTGTGCACTTGGGCTCGCTGGCACAAACCTCCTACAAAAGTGGGGTTCATTGCACTCAGACAAGAAATGTTTATTTGGAGTGGCTACAAAACAGGAGCAAAAGCAGGACGGAACAAAAAAAAAACCTCACAGTTTTCCCTCACAGATTTCACACTGCTCCAGGTACACATGGAACTCAGTTCACTCACAGAAGAGAAACACAGTTCATAGGACAAGGGTTATAGACCTAATTCTGTAAGCCAACACGTACTTGTTATTTTCTATTCTAGAAATCCTCCTAGACTAAACAAGCATTGAAATGATTTCTTGGGAAAAAGAAGCTTATTTATCAGCTAGAGATGTAAAGATCACACCCCTCTCCTGTGGGTGAYTGCACCCACATAATACCCAAAATGTACCCAAAGTAACCACCCATCTTGTTAGTGCTCAGCCAGCTGTATTTGGTATTTTAAAAAGATAAAGCCAAGTAGGTTTGTTTCTTTTTTTTTTAACAAAAGCTCCTTGAAACACCTAAAAAATACCTCTTAATGCAGAGTTAGATATTTTTTGCGTACTAAATTTTGTGTGTTGAGCTTTCCTTTGTGTGTCACAAAGCTGCATAATTATTTTCAAACTCGTGGACAAGGTTGCTGTCCTTTAGGAGTTTTTCTGTGGAATTTTGATTGTCACCTGGGAAAAAAAAAAAAGAAGGGTTACAAATTTTGTGGGTTTTTTCTGGAGAGTTTTCAGGGGTGAGGGTGAGAGAGAAAACTCAGTGTATTCCAGTTAGGGACAGGTTTGGGGACTGGGAAAGCTCGAGGAAAAGGGGGAGCTCAAGGTTTGGGGCAGTTTTGCCCCAGTTTGGTTGCAGCTCTCAGCCCAGCCCACACCAAAGGCACAGAGGTGATCTGGAGCTCCACCAGAGGGTTGGGAAGGCTGTGGATTCAGGGGTACTCACGTTTTTCACCTCCACGTAGGCCTCCAGGCCGTACTCTCCCAGCTCCCGCCCATTGCCAGAGGCTTTGTAGCCCCCAAAGGGAGCCTGGGCACCAAACACATCGTAGCAGTTTATCCTGGAATGGGAAAGGGAGGATGAAATACCTGGAGCTCAGAGGGAAGCACACCTGAGCTGTTCTGGGTGGAATTTCTGGGCAGGATTCTTCTGTTTGTCCCAACCCTGGAATTTAGCAGGCAGGACACAGAACATGGAATCCACCCACATCCCTCATTACCCCAGGGCCAAGTGTCCATTTTGCCACCCTCACCTGTGACTTCCAGGCACCCTGTGCCAGGGCCTCCCCACCTTCACAGGGAGGAATTCCTTCCCAATATCCCATCCAGCCCTGCTCTGTGGCAGTAGGAATCCATTCCCCCTTGTCCTGTCCCTCCATCCTTTGTCCCAAGTCCCCCTCCAGCTCTCTTGGAGCCCCTTTAGGCACTGCAAGGGGCTTTAAGGTCTCTTTGGAGCCTTCTCTTCTCCACTCTCAGATAACCACTCTAAGAGGAGAGATGCTCCAACCTAAATAAATCAATGTTGAGCCGTGGCAGTGCCCAGGGGAGCTGCCAGCAGCTGTGGCACGCAGTGCAGGCTCACCAGACTGTCCCAGCCCTCAGGCTCTGSGACACAAAGTTGGCTTTGTCCAGGTCCTTGGTGAACACAGCAGCTGCCAGGCCRTACTTGGAGTCGTTGGCTCTCTCAATCACCTCCTCGATGGTTTT
The DNA here is from genome assembly GCA_902810485.1 of Alauda arvensis. Classification (NCBI taxonomy): domain Eukaryota; kingdom Metazoa; phylum Chordata; class Aves; order Passeriformes; family Alaudidae; genus Alauda; species Alauda arvensis. Next base: position 310,722 of record CADDXX010000348.1, on the reverse strand, counting down.
GAACTTCAGGATCTGCATCACTGGCCCAAAAATCTGCAAAACCCAAGCAGAGCATGGGGAAATCTGTGTGRAGGGATCACAGGGTGATGTGGGGCTGTGTTTATGTGTGCTAAAAGTCCCACAGGACATGAAATTCAGTGTCACTTCCCCTATTACAAAGGGTGCAACCAGAAGATAATGTAACACTGAGAAACCTCAAGTTCCACATGAGCAGCCAGTGCTTGTAAACCTGGGGGTTTTGCACCAAAAGGTGCTGCAGGACTCACCTCCTCYCTGGCAATGGTCATGTTGTCCTGCACATCCCCAAAGACCGTGGGCTGGATGAAGTAGCCCCTGTCTGCAGCAGCGTTGCCACCACACAGCAGCTTGGCTCCCTCCCTCTGGCCCGTGCTGATGTARCCCAGGATCTTCTTGAACTGCTCCTCATCCACCTAAGAGCCAGCAGGGGACACGTGTCAGCTCCACCTGGAAACACATCCCACCTCCCTCCCACCTGCTGTGCTCCAGCAATTCCTTATTTCAACAGGGAAATGATCATTTTGAAATGGCAGCCTCAGGTTTTGGATGGTTAATRAACTCCTCCCTCAGTGATAATGGGCACAGTTCCAATTGAGTTAATCAATAGATCAGATACTCCCATTCTAATCAACACAATGACTCCAGATTGGGCCTATTTCATGAGATAACAGCTCAGGGCATTTCCTGCTCTCACCTGAGGCCCCTGCTCAGTTTTAAAGTCAAAGGGGTTCCCAACCACCCTGGCCTTGGCCTTCTCCACACTCCTCTCCACAAACTCGTTGTAAATGTCCTCCTGCACRTAGGTCCTGGAGCCAGCACAGCAGCACTGCCCTTGGTTGAAGAACAGGGCAAAGTGGGCTTGATCCACAGCCCAGTCCACTGGGGAGAGGGAGAGAAAACAAAATAAGCAAATAAACCCAGSCAGAGGCTGTGCCTTCTTTAGGACAGTTATCACACACACTGCTGGGGATACAAAGTCCTGTCAGTTRCCAGCATTTGCCATGGGGTTGGTAGGGCAGGAGTTACAGAYTTAMATCTTTATTAAAGCACCCCAGACTAGAGRAAAATAASCTGAGGCAGGTTACAGTTCTCATTGGAAATGTGTCAGGTATTWAGGATGAATTTTCTTCCTTACTTAGCTGSCATATAAAAGCATGTGTTGGCTCATCAAGGCCAAAAATGAGTTTATATGCAAGGGATGAGGAAAGCAGGAATTCACAGGAGGATAAAAGAGTGGTGTGCTCCAAGAGAAATGAAAACAAAACTGGAGCAAGGACTGGAGGGAGATACTGAAACAATTATTTTTTGTTGATAACTGAACTACCCAGCACTGGGAAAAGAACTGGCAGTGGAGGAGTGGAGGAGTGCTGATACACAAATGCAGCAGCTGCAGCAGGAGGCACAGAGTGCTGGTGTCAGGGCTAGAACTTCCCTTCCTTTTCCTTTCCCCTCCAACTCTGCTGGGAAGAAGCCAAGGGAAAAGGCACAGATCAAACWTTCCCCAGYAGCTACTCACTGTCTGCATCAGACATGATGATATTGGGGCTCTTCCCTCCGAGCTCCAGGGTCACCCTCTTGAGGTTACTCTCTGCTGCAGCCTTYTGGATCAGGTGTCCAACCTGCAGGGAGGTGTTGGAATTAACTCCCACAGCAGCAAGAGGGCTCTGGGTTTACATCTCAGTCAGCATTTAATGTTAATCCCCTCACTGTCAGGGCTTGAAATCTGCCCAGAGTTTCACCTCCAATAAGAARCAGCTCAAGGGAAACAATAGGAAATATTTTCAAGAATCCAGTCAGAACAGAAGAGTCTTATGTGATGCAAATACACATTTTACACCCTGGAATCAGCTTTAAACGAGGTGTGGAAGGCAGAGTACCTGCAGTGTTTTACCCAGCTATCAGATACTCCGTGGTGCCAAGGGCTGAAGGTTCAGGCACTCCCTCACCTCGGTGGAGCCGGTGAAGGCCACTTTGTCCACGTCCATGTGGGAGGAGATGGCAGCTCCTGCCGTGGGGCCATAGCCAGGGATGATGTTCACCACGCCCGGGGGGAATCCAGCCTGCCAACGCCAGCAGGACACAGATACATKATTGCTCTTACAGACCAAGGCTTTCACTCCCCTCCTCTGCATGTGACACTCAGGAGGTCTCTGACAGCAACAGCCTTTCCTCCTTTGATTCCTCCTTTGATTTCCCAGGGTTTTATTTTAATGCTGTTTGCAATAACCAGGACAATTTCTCTCCCCACCCCACATCCCAAGCACAATTTGAAGGTGTACATACACCTAAAAATACAGACATATGTTCTCTGTCTGATCACCCTGAAGTTCATTATCTAATCAAACCTCAAAGAGTCCTTCCCTAATCAAGACTTACATCATCTGCACACACTTTATATGAACAAGGGTTTTTTCTTTTTGCTGAGAGAGCCAGGACAACCCAGCCTTCCTGCAGACAGCCTTTCCCTGCTCCTGTCTCCAGCAGTGATGGGATCCTGGCCTTGTCCTCACCTCTTTGATCAGACTGGCCACATAGAGAGCACTCAGGGGGGTTTGCTCTGCCACTTTCATCACAACCACATTCCCAGTGGCCAGGGCTGGCCCCAGTTTCCATGCCTGCATCAACAACGGGAAGTTCCACTGCAAAACAAGGAGGGATTTGCTGGTGTGAACTTGAAAGTTTCTGATTAGTCAGCAATTAACCAGTGAGCTCCACTCAAATCAGCACTTAGGGAAGGGTCTTGTATTTTTTCCTCATCACACAAAATATGAGGGTTAATTCTAGGTAGTATTTTAACTTTATTGTGGYTTCAAGTCAGGTAATTCCTACAGATGAACTTAAAACCCCTTTTTTTTTAATCAGCTGATACAAAGTAAAGTACTGATACAAAGTAAAGCTTACTCAGAGCCCATGAAATCAACAGGCAGTTCTGCCCKCCCAGAGTGAAGTAAGAGCCCTCCCAGCTGCTGCAAGCCCAGCTTTGGGAGGAAGCAGTGGTTGGCAGCAGAGGGGAACTCACCCTGCACCACTGAACTCTTGCAAGGCTGCAGGAGCTGCTGTTACATGTCACTCACCGGGATGATTTGTCCACACACTCCCACTGGCTCGTGTCTGGTGTAGCAGAAAAAGTCTCCATCTAATGGGATGGTTTTGCCATGGAATTTATCTGACCAGCCTGCAAAGTATCTGGAAACAATAACAGTTTGGTCAGTGGAATTCAAACAACAAGTCTGCTGCCAACAGCAAATGAGAGGCTTCCTCTKTTTCAGTCGCTTCAGACACAACTCAGTGCAGGTATTTCCCAAACAGGTGATTTAAAGAATGGGCTGTAAATAGAAATATTTGTGTCTCCCATTGCAATTTCTGTGCTGTAACAGATCAGCACCATTTGTGTGACTTTGGGAAGTCAGAGGAATTCCAGCAAACAGCAAACCCAAAGTGTCTGACATGAAACCATCAGTGAGATCCAGACCCCACAGCACCTGAGCCTGCAGAGATTCAGCACCAGCTGTGGCCTCCAAACCCACCTGAGACACTTGACCACCATGTCCAGATCCACCAGGTAGGAGATGGCGTAGGGTTTGCCATTATCCAGAGTTTCCAGGGCCTGCAAAAAACACCGAGGTTTCCTGAGGAGCTGAGGGGAAGCCGCGTGTACAGCCTTGAGTCAGTTCTTCACTTTGCAGCCTGCATTTTGCTCTCAGCTCCTCAAAAGTATTTCCCCACCCTTTGGGAGTCTGTCCCAAGTCTGATGAAGGGGATGAAGTGGGGATGAAGCCCCAGCCCACGCACGGACACAACCCCACCCCGGTGATTCCCATCCCCGCACTCACGGCCAGGTAGGCGCGGTCCCTCTCGATCAGGTCAGCCAATCGGTTCAGCAGCTTCCCCCGCTGGGATGCATCCATCCTCCTCCAGGGAGAGCCCAGCTGGAACGCTGCCTTGGCTGCCTTCACTGCCTTGTCCACGTCTGCCTGCGGRGGAGCCCAGGAGAAGGGTGAGAAAGGAGTAAGCAGCCCCCACTCCCTCTCTGCGAACAACAAAAGCTCTCCCTGCTCTCCAGGAGGAAACAGCCTGCAGCCAGAAAGCACAAGAGGCTGCTCCTGCCAGGCTTTTGAGGGAARAACCTGCAGCCTTGGCAAGGCACTGCTCAGTCCTAGGGCAGGGGAGCACATGGGTACAGCCCTGGGCCACTTTCCCCATGAGCACCAAGCTCAGCACAAGCACTGCAAGGACACAGCTTTGCCACCCAGGCTGCACCCGTGGGGAGGAAGGAGCAGGAATGGCAGTGCAGCAGGTGGGTGCAGCAGCTGTGCAGCCACAGCCTCTRCCTGTGCTCACCCTCTGTTATCTCAGAGTGCAAATTTCATCAGGTTATTTCTGCAATGTCACCTGCTGGGTTCATATTTGCATCCTAGAACGGGGCATGAGAAAAGCTCCACTTTTGGCACTTTTTCAGAATCCAGTCCAAAGGAGTTTTTTTCCCTTGATCAGCTGTCTCTGATCCATGATTTTGTCCTGTSAGGGCATTTGCTGGTTCCTCCTTGGTTCTCTGTCCTGGCTTGTGGAATGGTCTCGCCAGGACAAGCCAGGCTGCCACAGAGGAGCAAACAACAAAGGGTTTCCCTCACTCTCTCCTCCCCTGGGGAACACACACAAGTTTCCAGACTGGARGAAAAACCCAAAATTGCTGGGAAACACCACCTCAGCTCTGCCACAGACTCCCAGCAGGGCCTTGCATAAGGCAGGTGGTGATTACTTTATTCCTCACCCTTTCTTCTTTTTAAACACTGCAGCAAACACGAAGCTGTCCAGGTGTGACACGGGGTGGTGTCTTCCCCTGCAGCCCCTCTGGAGCTGCTCCCATGGAGAACAAACCCATCTCATCCCACCAACACTTACCTTATCACCCTCAGCCACCTGGCAGATGACYTCCCCCGTGGCTGGGTTGATGGAAGGGAAGGTTTTCTTGCTGACTGCATCGTGCCATTCGTTATTTATGAAAATCTGCAAGGAAAGAGCCAAGCAGGGCTGAGCCTCCAAGCCAGATCCCAGGGAAATCAGGGCAAGCTGAGGAGCATCTGAGGAGCCTGGTTAATTAAAAGGGCTTAACTTGACTTTGTGTGGGCTCCAAACCTGCAGCRATATGAAGGAGATACTTTAGCCTAAAAGCACACAACACAGCCTCAAGTGAATGAAAGAACTCCCAGCTCAGCAAACAGCACRTGAATTGGGAGAGGTTCCCACCTTGGTAGGTCTCTGCAAAACCTGGAGCTGTGCAGGGACACTGAGAAACTTGGGAGACTGAAGAGWGGGAAAATGCTTTAGGCATGGATAATACAGTGAGTTGATTTGATTCCAGAGCTTTTACAGCATTTCTTATGAGTCTTAAGGGTCTTTTCCAATCTAAATGATTCTATTATTTCCCAGATTAACCAATTTTATGCTCCCCATGCACCAGAACCAGGTGCTAAGGGCAGCTTTTTACCAACTCTTTCCTTCTAAGGGTAATTTTTTTTCAGCTCTGTGGCAAGAGAAGGGGAGTGCAAAGATCGTGGTGCTCGCCAAGAACTTGCAGAACGCTCAGAGACAACCACCAAGAGCCCGGACACGGCCAGCGGGGAGGGAGTGGCCGGGCGCCCGGGAACGCTGCCGTCCACCCGCACCTCACACAGGTGATCCCACAGGATTTTCCCGGAACAAGGGGCTGCTCTCTGCAGATAACCAGCCAAGCACCTTCCCCTCCCTTCCAGTGCCCTTTTCCAGAGTTTTTCCTTAAGCTGCCCGCACCGGTGCGGGGTTGCTGACCCCACCGAGGGGAACGGGACAGAGCCCGGTGGCGATGGGACCCCCRCACTTGCGGCTGCACCCACGGCTGCTGTTTTCCAAGGCTTTGGGCCCAAACCCGCGGCTGCTCCGGGCTCAGCCTCACCCCGGGCTGGCCCAGCCCCGCGCCGGGCTCGGTGTGCGGACACGGCAGCCCCGAACCCCCCAGCCCAGCTCGGCTGCCCCGGGYTCCCTGCGCGGCCCTACCTTGTTATAGGCGATGTCGGGGCGCGGGTTGGGCGCCGGGATCGGGGAGGCGGCGGCGGCCGAGAAGGGAGCCCGGAGCAGGGCCGGGCAGAGCCGGGAGCCGCGCACCACCGCCCGCAGCATGCTGAGCTCAGCTGGGCCGGGCCGGGCCGGGCCCCGCAGCTCGGGCCAGCCCCGCTCCGCCCCGGCCCCGCTCCGCACCGCCCACCTCGGCTCGGCTCGAGTAAAACCAGCCTGGCGTCCTTGCTTCCGATGGGATGCTCGCTTCCGAGCTCGATGCAGCTCGGTTCGAGCAGCACGGCTYGGCTCAGCTCGGCTCAGCACGGTTCGGATCAGCTTGGCGTGGCTCAGCTGGGCTCGGCACGGCTCAGCACCGTTCGGATCGGTTCTGCTCAGTTCAKTTCAAATCAGGCTTGGTTTGGCGCCTCATCCGTGTCCAGCAAGGGCACTGACTTCCCTGTCCTTGTCCTGGTCCCTGTCCCTGTCCCGTCTCTGCCATCTCCCGGGCCATTGCCCAGGGAACTTTGTGCCAAATTGCAGGCAACAACKAGGAAAAAAACAGGGGGAAAAAAACCCCAGAAACATCTCTGCTGAGCTGGTTACTTTTGTGGGAAGGTGATAAGGAAGAATTTGGGGACCTGCACTCCTGGTTCCACGGATGGGACACCGTTCCCGTCCAGCCAGGCACCCAAAAAAGCCTCTCCCGTGTGCAGGRGCAGTGGAACAAAGCCAGGGAAGTGCTTTCACAACAGGGAGTTTCTGGGTGAATGCAAATGAGAGGCTTTGTGAAATCGCTCCCAACAACGGCTAAAGGGCTTTTGTTCTGGTTTGTTTTAGATGCCTTGTGCAACTGCAGCCTATCCAAGCGCAGATTCACGTGCAGGGAACAGAGGTGCGCTCGGGTTATCATCACCACCACTAAGGAAGCAACAGTCCAAAAATACAAAGTTTCTAACCCTGTAGTGTTACCCCGTGTAAGAGACTCAGTGAGGAGTCTGTGAAGGGTAACAGAGATGGCTCTGGTTTACTGAAGGGGACAGAAAAATTGTAGAATATGTGAGTGCAGGAATAGTTTCACGCGCTGTCCCAGGTCACTGAGAGTCTTGCTGGAGGTTCCTGCATTTGCACTTTGCAGGCATTTCTCTCAGCAGMGGGGAGTATCAGCCCAGTTGTGCAGGGAGGAGCAGCACAGCCCAGAGAGGCAAAACGCCTGCCCGAGGTTATCCAGCAGGACACGGATTAGGCCGTGTGTTCCCCGGCTCAGCTGAAAAGAAATCCTCTTGCGCTGGATCTCAGCCTCCCTCATCCTTGTCCGCCCGCATCCCTTGAAGGGTGACGGATTCGCGACACTGGCTCCTGGGCAGCCCTTTAGAAAGTGCCACTCGCAAGGACCTCTTGTGTTCCCCCTCCTGTGCCAGCCCTGCGCCTGTTAAACCGCCTGTGGGAGATGGCAGAGCTGTTGTAGCTGCAGGGATGTGCCCGTGTCTCCCGGAGCGAGCGGCTCAAGGCATCCCCAGGGCACAGAGCTCCAGCCCGGGGCTGAGCCCTCCTGTCTGTGTCTGCTGCTGATCCCGGCAGGCACAGCTCAGGACACTGAGCGCTGGTTCTGTGTTAAATACAGCCTTTGGTTYTCTCGAGCAGCCCCTTCCCTCCGCTGGGGCTTGGAGGCAGATCCAGCAGCACAAAACCCTGCAGGGCACAGCCGGCTCTCAGCCCCCTGAGCTGAGCCTGCCTRAGGGAGGTGGGAGCTGCAGGAATCAGGTGCCTCCTGGGAAGCCATCCCAAAAGTCTGCGCTGGGTACAGACAGGCTCAGCTCCCTCCCCCTTCCACAGCAGAGCCAAATGCTTGAGGGTGAGGTGGAATTTCACCCTGGAGCTTGGGAGAATCCGAGACTCAGGTTACCGGCTTCCCCACAGCCTCTCGGTGCTTGTGCTGAGAGCCAGCACGGCCCCCCAGGGCTCTTTGCAGCACCCCTTGTGCCCCCGAGGGCTGGGGGTGGTGGCCACCCTGGGCTGTGAGGCTGCACCCACGCTGCAGGAGCAAGAGAATCCAAAGAACGGTACCCATTACTTTAATAATTAATATAAYAAGTAAATTGCTCATGCTCATAAAGTTACCACTTGTTCSCACAGCTCTCCCCTTGCTCTGGGCTCTGTAAAGCACTGAAAGCTCCCATKGATCCAGTCTGGATCCTCCATGGTCCCCAAAGACACCCCACCMCACTCATGGGACCATGGAGTCCTCCCAGCTTCTCCCAGCTCCACAGGGCAGGYACTGSCTCAGCTCCAGASTCTGCCCTGAATCCAGAGAGCTCGAGGAATGGATTCAGTTCCTCCCACCACCAAAGACTCTTCCAGCATCTGCAGGTTGCTGGAGGTTGTGCTGGAGAAGAAGAGATGTGCTGAAGGAGGAGARACATGCTGGTCCATTCTCTTTATTCCCAAAACCAAGCCTTGCACCCCCAGCCAGGTCACTGCCAACCAACTCTCCCTGCTGCAGCTCTGAATTCCTGCAGCCTCATGATCCAGGGATGGACTTTGCCTGGTATTGAGCCAGGCAATAAAAGCAATGAGCACAGATAACACCAAACACCACTGGAATGGAGAAGCTCACAGGCTGCCCTTAGCACAGCCTCTCCCATGCCAGAGTGGCTGCTTTGGGTCCCCAGCTGAGGTTTCCCAGTGCTGCAGCTCCTGGCTCAGCTCTGCTTTGGAGAATCCTGTGCCATGAACCCCTCGGGACCCTCAGCCAGATGTGCAGCTCAGCTCCAAGGGRAGTGCTGGGCTGGGATCTGCATTGTGCAGATGTTTTGCTCCAGGGACCTGTGGGACAGTGAGACCAGAGCCATGTGGGCACAGAGGGCTGCAGGACCAGGGCAGGATGKCAGCAATGCCCCAGAGCCTTCCAAATGCTCTGTGCTGGGCAAACACCCTCACTGGGGACCCCACAGCACAAATCACCCCTCATGCTCACAGGCCCCAGACTGCAGTGGGGTGGAGGAAGCCCCAGAAGGGAGGGGTTCCATGTTGTTTTTTGGGTAAGGGCAGGCTCGAGCCTCAGCACTCTGCTCACCTGGTCCATGGCAGCCATCAGCAGCACTTGGTCCTGGCACTCCCTGCCTGGGGGAAGAGGATGAGACACGTCAGTTGGTGTGGTGGCCCTGGTGCTGCCCCCTCTGACAGCCAGCCATGGCTCTGGAGGAGAAACTGAGCTTCCCTCTGCTCCTCTGGAGAGGATGTCCCTGGAGTGCTGCAGGGACAGGCCACCTTTGGGATCAGTGTGTGAACTCTGCTGGCTCCTGGTGTGGGATGAGGCAGGATCAGCTGAGATCCTGCCCTTTTTGGCCAAGAACGCCTCAGCCAAAGGCATCTGGCTGCCAAGCTCCCAGGGATGAGCTCTCCCTGGCAGTGCCAGCTGGCACGGGGCAGCCTTACCCTTGCCCTTGCCCTTGCCCTTGCCCTTGCCCAGCTCTGGAGCACCGTGGCAGTTCCAGGCTGGGAATATCTGACTGTGTAACAGTCCTCTGCATTATCTTGCTGTTGCAGACAGCAAAACTCCTCCCCTGGCTTTCACAACACACTTCCACAGCAAAGGCTGACAGTGCAGGGATGCTGCCAGGGGAAAGAGCAGCGGGATGGATGTGGAGGTGACAGGGGTGAGGGGGCTCTGTGGTGCCACACACCACGAGCAGCACCTCCACAAGCCCAAGGTGAGAGTGTGGCAATCCTGATGTTTGGAGACTTGGCAAAGATGAATGTTTCGAGGAAGGGCCAGGGGATCTGCTCCTCTCAGCACCTCCAAATCCCCCAGAGCTGCTGCTTTCCTGCCCTTCCCACCTTCTCTGTGGCTCAGCTGCCAAGTGCCCTGACACGCTGGTGTTTGCTGGTTTCTGCCAGAGCACAAGGAAACACTTTGGAAGAGCACCTGGATATTTTTCTGGCAGCTGAAAGGAGGTTAAGTAACCCACTAGAATTTGATAATGCCACTAGAATAATGAAGAATGTAATCTTGGTAGCAGCCCAAGGGTGGGGCTGTTTGCYTCCACTCACTGTGAATGGGAGCTGGGGAGGTGCAAGCAGCTCCCTGCCCCATCTGAGGGACCTCCCAAGGAAGCMCCAGAGGGACACTGTGAAGGGAATTAACTCAGCCCTTCCCAGAGGGGACAGGAGTGGAACAGGGAAAGGTAAGGAACAACCATTTCTTCCTGGACTGGCAAGAGTTGAAAAGCCCAAGCCCAGCCAAGCTCTGGGCACACCATCAGCACGGATGGCAGGACCTTGGGCAAGCAATCACAGCTGGGCTGGTGTTAATCTGCTCCTCTTGCAAGGGAGTGCCAGCTTCCAAAATCACAGTTTCCCAGGATACAAACTCTGTTACAGCCATATGAACCCAGCCCTTTTCCTCCAAGCCACAAGCAGTGCCAAGTGACAGTGATCAGGAGAGCCAGGACACTCGGAGGCCACAATCCCCACCCTGGGGCAGGTGCAGCAAAGCAGCTTCAGCACAGATGTCTCACCTGCAGTTCTGGCACAGGACGTGGAGTCCCTCTGGAATGGGAACTGGGAAAGCCCCTCTGGATGCTCMTATTGTCCATCCTGCAGCAGAGACCCTGGGCCATCCCCATCAGGCTGCCGGGGGCGGTGGCCAGGGGGGCTCTGGGCTCAGGGGCTGCCGCAGGCCGTGCCCTGGAGCTGTAGCTCCTGCTCAGGAACGGCCCYCGCCCCGCCCAGGTGCTGGAATGTCGCGCCAGCAGCTTGGTCGGGGGGAGGCTCTCAAACACACGGAATCCTTCCTTAACGGCAAAATCCCAGGCCAGCTCAGCCACAAACTCYGCGTCCTTGGGGCTGCTGTCACCTGGAGCTGGGGACAAGAGAACAGGACACTTGTTTGGAAGAGCCTGTGCTGTGTAGTCACATCCCAAACAGCATCACGTGCCCTCCTCTGRGCCAGCCCAGCAGGACTCGGGGAAACCTCTGAGGGATGTGAAAATAACATCAGATTTGATTCTGATAAAGGCTCCCAGGCCACACCTGATGTGYGCAGCCAAACAGCTCCCAGAGTTCTCAGCACCTCCCTGAGAGTCCCTTGGCCAAGGCTGGTTCTGAGCTGGAAGGGCTGAGAGCTCCATCTGTAGGACACWGCTCAGTTCTCCCAGGAAAGGACAGACCCCACAGCACGAAGAGGAGGCAGGAMCAGGCTGTGCTGGAGCAGGGAGGCAGCTCTGTGCCCGTGGCTSTGCTGGGTGGGCTCCTCACCTGCCAGGGGACGTCCCTGCAGCGTCACAGCCAGGCGGAAAAAGGCAAAGGCCAGGTAGAAATTCCAGTTCTCCGGGAGCTCCACTCCCATGTGGCCACAGTACATCTGGGAATACTCCTCTGCCCCGGGAATTTCCAGCTGCCCCAAGTCACACTTGCTCAAGCCTGGAAGATGGGGGGAGGTAACAGTGAGTCAGCTGACAGAGCAGCTCCGAGCTCCCTCGGGAGGGTGTGAGCCTTGTGGYACTTCCATGGAGACACCTGCACCCTCCAGGGCCTGCATGGCTGCTGTGCTGGCTCTGAATGGAACTCTGGGGTTTGGCACCAAAATGCACATGGGGCAGTTCTCCTGTCACTGACAGAGATCCCTCCTAAATGATGGAACCTCTCTAACCCTGTGTTTTCCTTTTTAACCTAGTGCACAAACCACGCCTGATCTGCTTCACAACTTTCCCACCCAAGAGAGAGGGAAAATAAAGCAAACCCAGAGCCCTTTCCAGCTGCACTGAGCCCACTGCCAGCTGAGCTGCTCGGGCAGGAGCTGATGTGTTCTGAGCTCTGGTTGCTGTGCCAAAGGTGAGTGTGCCCCCTCTGTACCTCTGCGAGCACCAAAGTGGGCTGGCAGGAAGAAGCTCATACAGTTATTCGCCAAATCACACAGGGGATCTCCCAGAGTGGCARACTTCCAGCCCAGCACTGCAAGCACTTCTGGCCTGTCTGGATGAAAGACCAGGTGGTCCATCCTGTATCAGAGGGAAAAAGAGATCAGAAAAGTCTCCAGAGGAGGGGAAAAAAGCCCCAGTGCTCAGCAGCAGTGGGTGCTTTCAGTGCTCTTCAATCTCTTCCAAAATTGCCCAGTCCTTTGGGAGGCAGCACAAAGTGAAACATTAATTTCTGCAAGCAGAGGATGGAGGTTACTCAATATTGAACTCCCTGGTTAATAAAGGACTAAACTGTGCTTTGGAGAATGAAACCAAGTTGGTCAGAGCCTCAGGGTAAGCAGAAAGTGAAGCAGGCAAGTCTTTGTCCAGGGGATCTCCTGGTCATTTCAAAGGCACAGAGCCCCTGCCATGTGCTGTGGATCCTGCACAGCCCTCACCAGTGTGAGCCCCATGAGAGGCCAGGAGCCCCCAGGGGAGCAACCAGGGCAGGCAGTGATCCTGCCAGGGTGCAGAGAGCTCCTGRAACCTCGGGGAAAGAGCCTTGGTCCAGAGCTGGCACTGCAGCCCCACAGCCCTGGCAGGATCCAGTTGAGCACAGAAGCACCACAGTGTCCCTCCCCTCAGTCCCAGCCACCCCACTGCTGCAGGGCTTCTCCTGGAACACTGGCAGGTTTCACCACCCAATACCACTGACAATACCACCAGGGCTGACTCCTGAGTGTTGCAGGAAGAGCTGCTGACCCTCCAGTGTTAGACCAGCTGGATGAAGAATTCAATCTCATTCCCTAGGGATGCTGACCCTGACCCAAACCCCAGCTTTTGGGCTGCTCTGAAGCTGCTGCCCCAGCCCAACCAGCACCTTCCRGAGTTTATGGGCCATTTTACACTCAGTCCTTGTCTCCTGCCTGGGATGTGCTCCAGGGCAGTACCTGAAATCTCCATGCACCACTGTTGTCTTCTGGGATTCGGGGAAATGCAGAGGCAGCCACTGGATGAGCCTCTCCATGGCTGGGATGAGGTGAGTTTCCACAGCTCGGTACTGCTTTGTCCAGGCCTCAAACTGCTGCTGGATGTAATTTCCTGCAACAGAGGAACAGAGGCTCCCAGGGAAAGGCACAAAGAGGCTCCAAAAGGGACACAGAARAAGTCAAACAGCCAAGCAGATCTCAGTCCAGAGCCCTGATTTAAGCTCCAAGAATTTAACTGCAATCTCCAGGGATCTCATACATTCTTTACTGGGCACTGGATTTATTACTCAGGTGGAAATAATCCAATCCTGGACAAAAATATAACTGTTCCACCAGCTCCAGGAAGCTGAGCTATCTCTGCAGAGGGACTGGAGGGGATGCCTGGGGAGGTTTGGTCAGAGATGGCAGCAAAGAAGTTACTCCTGTGCCCACAGTGGGCAGAGATGGCAACAAACATGGCAGGAAGCTCTGGGAGGTAGGAGAACTTTGGGAACTCATGGGAAACCTGGATTTGAAGAGCTCTTCACACCCTCCCACCACACCTGGGGATTCAGACTCTGGACTGCTCATCTTCACYTTCCCACCTGCGCCCACCACCCAATACTTTGCTCCATCCTGCCCATCCCTTGAAATGCTGCCACCCAGGAGAAGACAGCACCCAGAGGCTCCTCTCACCGTGCTCCCCGAGGTCCTGCAGCCTGGCAGCTCTGAGGTCCAGGCTGTGGATCCTGGCCAGGACGTGAGCCATGGCCGCGTAGAAGGCCCTGCGCCGGCGCGGCGGCACCGCGGGCAGGGACACGGCGTGGTGGATGTGGCCAGCACAGTGCTCCAGCAGGCAGAAAGGAGAGCCCAGGATGCTGGGGAAGCAAAYCAGGACCAGTGGGGCTGAGGTCAATCCTGCTACTACCCCCCAAATCTCACCTGTGCCCCCCAGGCCTCACCTGGAAGAGCAGCCCCAGCAGCACTTGGGTGCTCTCTGCAGCCCAGCTCAGGCTGCGCTGGCTCAGCTCTGGTCCCTGCAGGAAGCTGAGCTTTGGAGCCAGGCTCCAGCAGCAGCTGTTCCCTGCAGTGGGAGCTGGGCTGTGGGGCTGCTCACACCCACCAGGAGCAGTGGGCACACATGGAGCTGCAGTGCAGAGACTGATTCCTGCAGSCAGCAGAGACCTGAGCAGGCTGCAGGCCTGAGGGCTGTCCTGTCACAGAACTGCTGCTGTCATTGCTGSCTGAGGTCTGGCAGTTGGAGAAATCCTTTCTTTATTGCAAACCTGAGCACTCTGAGTCAGTGGGAAGCCCTCCAATATTGCTTTATAGCTGCTTTCTAAAGAGAGCTTTTGGATTAATTGCTAAAATGGGACACACCTAAACCAAGCCAAATAAAAACGATTCTGTCCTTTGAACTTGCAGAGGCTCCTCCAGGCCCACACTGCACAAATGTTCACTAGATCAGAGCACAGGATTACCTTCTGTCCTCRCAGAGAGCCAGCACAGGGGGCACAGGAACACCAGCCTCAGCCAGAGCCTTCAGCACCCTGCCAGGGAGGGAGAGAGGCACAAGGGAATCAGYCCTGGAACTGCAGTGTTGGCTGCAGACACACCACATCACTGTGCTCAGTTTTAAATACACTAAAATAATGGGGCTGGGGGCAGGTGAAAGGAGCACACCCACACCTTCCCATGGCCCAGAGCCCCCAGACCTTTCCCACACTCTGGAAAACAAGGGGAGGTCATAGATGATCCTCCCTGWGTGTCCTCTGGTGCTGAGGCAGCTCCTCTGGCACAGCAAACTGCAGCAGRGCCCCTCTCACCTGTATTCCCTTGAGACAGAAGGGCCTGGGGGGCCTGAGGGAGGCTCCTCCTCCTTCTTCAGCACCAGCAAACGAGCTCCAAACTTCACCAGATAGCTCCGGGTGGGCTCTCCGTGGCCAAACTGCCGTAACTCCAGCGGGGCTGGGAGGTGGCAGCAGAGGGTCAGCACTTCYCCAGGTTTTCCATCCCCTTCCTGCACCTGAGATCTCTCTCTGTGTCCCAAACCCCTGGGGAGCATGGCAGTAGCTCACAGATACCCCACAGGACAGGAATATTCCTGGTATCTCCTTGGCAGCTTGTGCTCAACCCCTCCCAAAATGAGGAAGTCCTAAAAGGTTTCTTATACCTAGGAAAGTGATGGGTCACTGAAACTGGAATGGYTTTGCTGTTTGCTTGGAGATTCCAAGCCTTTCCTTAATATTATTTTTCAATCCCTATGTCACATGGAAAAAGCCAATAGCTCCAGAATCCCCAGGTCTTCTGATGGAAGGGCCAAACCCAGTGCAATACCTGTTGGGTGGGCACCAAGAACATCCTCAAGGTACTTTTGCAGACGATCCTTTGGGATTTCCATGCCTGGTCTCACTGAACGAGTGTAGGGAACAAATCCTTGCAAAGGAAATCCCAGGTGGGTTTCCAGCTCTTTGAGTGCAGCTTCTGGATCATCAACCTAAAACCAGGGGGGAGACAGTAGCACTGGGTGACAGCTAGAAGACAAAATTTCCTGGGAAAGAGAGAGCCCTGCTTGGCTGGGATGCATTTATCTGTGAATCCATCAGYACTGATCCACTGACACACAGGAATTCATGGTCATTCCCTGCCTACACAGAGCTTCCCACCTTTACCCTGCCCTGGAGAGACTTGTGATGGTGGCACAGGGCTGGGACAAGAGCTGGAGTTCCCTGTGTGCAGTCCAGGGGAGTGCAGGTCACTCTTCCCACCAGTGCCACTCCTGTCCTTTCCCCAGTGGTCCCCAAAATAAAACCCCTGTGCTCTCTGACCCCAAAGCCTGGGGGTAACCTGCCAGTCCCCAGCTGACTCATCCATGAGGCCTCAGACTTTCTGGGAATCCATTAACTGGGGCTCATTTTCTGGTGTGGATGTCTCAACCACACGGATGGGGCAGTTTCTCCAATAGGGAACACAGGGACAGGAAGGAGAAGAGACTTTCCCTGAGGTTACACARGGTTTGGAGCCATGAATGAAACAGCCCAGAGCAGACTTTGCCAGTAATCCCTGCTTTAACCCCACCACATCCTGCAGGGACAAGCACAGGCTGGAACAGAAAGCTTGGCAAGAGTTGGCCAATCCTGAGCTGTTCAAACCAAACAGCTTCTGGACCCCAAATCCATCCTAGAATCCCACCCTGGCTGTGTCACTTTGTACCTTCACTGTTTTCATGCCAAGCTGGGCTGCTGCCTGCAGGTTCTGGCTGCTGCTGTCCAGCAGGATGGATTCCTGGGGCTGGACACCCAGGTGCTCCAAGCACAGCTCGTAGGTCCCAGGCTTTGGCCTGGGCATCCCTTGCTGGTGTGATTCAAGCACCTACAGCAACAACAGAGGGATTATGCATGAGCCTGCTGTGACCACAAACATCTGGGCAGTGCTGGGAATGGAGATGGGAGGCTGGGAAAGAGACTGCTCTAATTAACAGGAGACATGAAGGAGCTGGGCAGGCCGTGCTTCCAGGGGCTGTGTGGGCGCCAGCTGCTTTGGCCGTGGCTCCTCAGCCCCAATCCAACAGGATCAGCCAGTCCTGGCATGGAAGATGTCCAAGGAGATGTCCCAATGTGGGAGACTCACTGGCTGTCCCACACCAACTCTTCAGTGCTGTCCAGGGAAGCCTTGGATGGCAGCACCTTCCAAAGGCTCTGGAAAAGCAGAGTCCTGACTGCTGCACCCAGCAGCCACCCCAAAGCCACCTCCACAGCAGCTGTGTTGACCATAACACCTAAAATCTGCATCAAAAAAGCATTGACTCAGTGTCTGAACACTCCCAGTGCCCTCACAGCCATGAACAATCCAAGCAGCCATTCCCCTGCTCTGGCAACACTCCAGGAACAGCAATGAATCTATAGGATGGATATAAACCCAACACAGGTTGGGGTGCATAGTACAGGGGGTGCATGGACTTTTCAAAAAGTCTCTACTCTTTTAAAGCTTTAGTTTGTTTGTTTGGGGTTTTTGTTTGTTTGGGGTTTTTGTTTGTTTTTAAAGCAGGCAGGGCACTGGATAATAACATTTGTTTCTAGTCTGGTGTTCCAGCTTGCAGGTCCTGTATCTCCATCACTGCCTGTGCCTGTTACACAGAGACTCGTGGCTGTGTGGGCACTTTGCAGTTGGATCTGCAAATGTCACTCAGCCCCTCTCCAAGTGCCTGCAAGGAATTGTGTCAGCAAATGTTTTCCCAGGCTGCTCCACTGATGTCAGCCAARCTGTGCTGCTGCTCATCTGCTACCTGCACTTACAGAATTTCAGCTGCTGCTTTCACAGGTGGAGGAGCAGAGCCCCGTGTGGGATCCATCCAGACTCACCACATCAAAGTGCTGCTGGTGCAGGGGCAGGAACCTCTCTCCATYCCCCAGGCACAAGCTGTGGCTCAGCAGAGCTGTCTTCAGCCCTTCTGCCCGGATACACTGAGCTGCTTCTGCCATTATGGGGAGCTGTTTTATCATCTCATTCCGGATCAGATCCCGCAGGAAGGAGTGCACTGGGACATGGACATTTGCCTGAGAAACAGAGAAACCCCAGGAGTGATAATGGGCCAGAAATGGGGTGAAAATAAGAGKGATTGGGTAGGTAGGCTGCYTGATCATCTTATCTTGCTGTGGCAGCAGAAGGCAGGCAGGGAATCTCTCAGCTAAATTGCTTTGCCCAATTAACAAATGTTCTCACACTCCTAATTCTACAGCAGAGATWAAGGGCTGATTTTGGGAAAGGGAATTCTTAGAGACAGATACTGACAGCTCAGCAGGCAGGAAAGGAATCTGCATTTTAGACTGAGATGTTTAAAAAGGACTTTATTCTAGYAGGAAATTAAGGCAAATTCATCTGCCTGCCCTGCTCAGGGACCAGGATAATGGTGAAAATCTGCCCTGCTCTGACAGCACTGCTTCCTAGATGGAAAATCCAGACCCTCCAACCAAATAATTCCTTTTGAAAGCTCCTCTTTCCTCACTGGACCTGTTTCCCTGCAGTCAGGAAGCACGAGGAAAGCAGAGGGGAGTTGGCTTACAATCTCAAAGCACTGCTGTCCCAATTCCTGCAGGAACTCCACAGCTGTCAGCTCTCCTCTGGAATACTGGAGGGAGAGGCTGTTCTCCCCTCCAGACAGTGCAGCTTGCTGGATGGTGCCAGCTGGAACGCAGCTCTGGGCCTCCCAGTCTGCAGGGACAACAGCAGGGAAGCCAGGAAAGAGCATCAGCAGAGCTGGGAAATGAGTTTGGAGCACCTCTGAGGCTGATACATGGCCCAGCAGTGTGAGAATGATGTGCTGGACTGGGGTGACTGAGCCAGCACAGAGGGAAGGGTTTGGGCATTCCAGGAAGTGCAGCACCTCATCTCTGTTTGCAGTGTGGAGAATTCCTAAAGCTGCTGAAGGACTGCACCAGCCTTGGGTGGCATCAGGTGGTGGCACCAGGGGACAGTTTTGTTACCAGGGCAGGTCAGGGTGGTCCCTGTTACTTCTGTGACTTTTGATGGTGCAACAGCTCCCATCATCACAAGTTCTTGGGTCTCTCACCAGAACCAGAGACAGCTGAAAGAGGCACCTGAAATTTATCTTCCCCTCCATGCACAGGAGCTCTGGTGACCAGGGACCAGATCAAACAGCTGGAGATGTGCCAGGGCTCAGTAAGGCTGAAATATCAGGGAAAGGTTCTTTCCCAGGGAATGGGCCTGAGGCTGCCAGAGCTCCAGGAGCRTTTGGACACCACTCCCAGGGACAGGGTAAGGATTGCTGGGTGTCTGTGCAGGGCCAGGAGCTGCACTGATGATCCTTGTGGGTCCCTCCCAGCTCAGCACACTCTGTGATCCTGTGGGATCAGGAATGGGAGCACACACCTGTGGCTGTCCTGTGAGGGGCTGGCAGCAGCACCCCGCTCTCCTCAAAGATCACAGCTTTGTAAGAGAAGCCTCGGGATCGCTGCTGGATCAGCAGCAGCCGCCGGATCCCGGCACACAGAAGGTTCTGGGTGCTCCTCAGGAACATGCTGGGAACCTCGGGAGGGGCCAGGGAAACTCACACCTCAGCCGAGGAGAGGCTGGAGCACCGCTGTAGAATTACAGGGGAAAGTGTTTATTTATGCTACAGAATCATGGAATTGTTAATGTTGGAGAAGACCTCCAAGAKCATCAAGTCTAACCTCCCCAGGTCCACCAAACCCCAGGGCCAAGRGCCGCCTCTGCTCGTGCTGTGAACACTTCCAGGGATGGTGACTCCACTCTGGGCAGCCACTGAAGTGTCTCCAAAAAGGGTTTTACACASGGCCCACAGCCCTTCAAGTGCTGGGGACAGTGGGATCACTCATCACTAACACACACTAATTACTGATCATAATCAGTGAYTGCAGCCATGTGAGGCTCCCAGGGAACAAGGGACACAACAAAGTGAAACGGCCTCAAGGTGCGCCAGGGCAGGTTCAGGTTGGACATAAGAGGAATTCCTTCCTGCAAAGGGTGGTCAGGGATAGGAACTGCCCAGGGAGGTGGTGCAGTCCCCATCCCGGGAGGTGTCCAAGGAAGGTCTGGTGACAGTGAGGGGATGTGTCAGGGGCTGGACTCGCTGATCCCGGGGGATTTTCCCCCTCAGCGTTCCCCGCGCTCTCTCCCCGCGCTCTCTCCCCCTCACAGACCCCGCTCCCCTCACAGCGCCCCGCCCGGCAGCGCGCGAGCCTCCCGCTCTCGCGAGACCCTACCTCGAACTCTCGCGAGCGCCAGCGGCCGCCCCTCGCAGCCCCCCGCGCGCTGCCCACGCCGCCGCGCCGCCCGCTACGTCACGGCGCCGTGACGTCACGGGGTCAGAGGGGAAAGGTGCGGGAGGCGGAAGCGGCGCCGGTGCCGGTCCCGGTGTGCGGCGGCCCCGCCGAGCCCATGAGCGTGTCGCTGGTCGTCATCCGGCTGGAGCTGGCCGGCACCTCCCCGCTGCCCGCGGGCTTCGCCTACAGCGCGGCCGGTGGGTTCCCCCCGCCGGGGGCACGGGCGGGGCGCGGGGCAGCGCGGCCGGGCCCGCTCCGCACCGCGCAGCTGCCGGCGGGGCCCGTCCCGGAGCCGCCCGTCCCGGCGCTGCCCGTGCCAACGCCCGCTTTGTCCCCGCAGCTCCGGACATGGCAGCGGAGAGCACCGGCGCGGCCCCCGCCGCCGTGCCCGCCTGCCTGGAGGGGAAGGGCCCCGGGGAGCGGGCGGCCATCCTGCACCAGCACCTGGGCCGCAGGGAGATGACCGACATGATCATCGAGACCATCCAGCCGCGGCCAGGTACCGCCCGGGGGCGGCGGGGGCGGTTTGGGCTCGCCGGTGGCGGCCCCGCGCTGGGGAGAGTGTCCCGGTGCTGGCACCGGCCAGGCCGGGCGGGGGGCCCGGGTGTGGGGGGGTTTGCGGCTCCGGAGCCGGCCCTGCAGCTTGGAAAGCAAGCAGAGAGGCTCAGGAAGGCGCGCTGGGATGTGGGTGGGTATTCCTGGTGGGCATTTCCCGCTGAGCTCATCCCAATGCACCGCTGCTCCCGAGGGGAGCAGGGACAGCACCCAGGGAGCAGCTGGAGCTGTGTCAGGGGGGTTAGGCTGCATCTCAGCTAAACGTTCTTCCCCAGAGGGTGCTGGGGCACTGAGCAGGGAATGGTCCCAGATCCGAGGCTGCCAGAGCTCCGGGAGAGTTTGGAAAACACTSCCAGGGATGCACAGGCTGGGATTGTTGGGGTCTGTGCAGGGCCAGGAGCTGCACTGGGTGATCCTTGTGGTCCCTTCCCCTCCCTAATGGGGAAACTTTGCCTTTGTGAAAGACGAAGCAAAAGCTGCCATGGAAGGAAGAAAATCCTCGGAGGCTGCGTCAGCTGAGGACAAAACYAAACAGGAGGATCAAAGCAAGGAGTGTGAGGCTGCTCCAGACTCGCCTTCCAAACAGCTCCCAGACCAGATCTCCTTCTTCAGCGGGAACCCCTCGGTGGAAATCGTTCATGGAATTATGCACCTGTACAAAACAAAGTGAGAATTCCTGGTTAATGGGAGCTGGGAGGGTGAGTTGGCCACCCTGGGGCTGTGGCTCCTGAGTGGGGACAAACAGGAAGGGTGACTGGCTCCTGGGAATGCAGGGAGGGACTGGTGTTAGTGGTGGATCTTGGGGCTGGCCTGGGTTCCACAGCTGTGGGTGACACTGGGGGTGTTGGGGGCTTGTGAGAGTGTAAGACAAACACAGATTCCAGAAAAAAAAAAATTAAAAGGCATTTGAAAGCAGCTTTCCAAGGGATCCCACAATGAAATCCTGAGCTTTGTGGCCTTGGTGACAGGCCTGGGGAGCTGTGTGAGGCAGGATCTCATCCTGCATTCCAGGGGTTACAAACAATTCCACTGCACTCCCCTGCAACTGTGTGAGAACTCCCATTTCAGGTCTTCTTGAAAGCCACCAGGAGCCACCAAATGGGCACTGGGAATAGTCACAAACATTGCTCAGTCAGGAATAGTGCTGAGCACCTGAGGCTTGCCAGCTTCAGCTGTTTTTATAGAAAAACAGCTGTCAAACCATTCCTGGCAATCCCGTTGTTCTTGGAGCTGCCCAGGTTCATCCTTGGCTAAAGGATTCTGATTTGTGGTCGCTCATCACAGCCCCTCTCAGGCTTTCARGTGTTTTTGTGCCCTGAGAGTTGATGATAGAGTTTGAAAGAGAACCAAGGCCAGGCAGCTGCTTTGRAGAGYTGTCTGTTCTTYTCTTATCTCTAAAAGTTCTCTYTGTCCAGTGTGAAGTTTGTAGGAAGCCAGAAAAGCARAATCTGACCCTCCTACAATGGCACCTTTACTTTTATAATCTAAATTATGTYAACAATGGTTTCTTTTAAGTACCAATAACTRTKAYCCAYATTAGACAGTGAAATCTGACCAAAACCCAATCAAGAAAAGGCCACCACCCCTGCAAAGATGGAGGGGAAGAAGAAGCAGGAAAATTTTGATAGACACACCCAAATTCCTCCATCTTTACCCCATTCTACCTATATAGTAAAATCTAAAAATTCTACTTTTCACCCCTGTGGCATAGCAATAATTATACTAATTAAACCCATGTGGTCTGCATCTACTCTCTCAGACATGGCAGCTTTTTCCAGGGACTTAAATCAAAGGCCATAAATATTTTTGGCTCGGCCTGGAGCCTCCTGGAGCACCCAAAGGGGTTCCCACAAGCCCCTTCCTCCTCCTCAGCCATGACAAAAGAGGGCTGAGGTTTGACAGCAGAGTKGCTGTGAGGGTGTGGTTGGAGCTGAGTGTTTCCAGCTGTGTTTCCAGCTGTGTCCCTGCTGTGTCCCCAGCAAGATGACGTCCCTGAAGGAGGACGTGCGGCGCAGTGCCATGCTCTGCATCCTCACTGTCCCCGCCACCATGACCAGCCACGACCTCATGAAGTTTGTGGCCTCCTTCTACGAGGTCATCGAGCACATGAAGATCATCAGGGACTCCACCCCAAACCAGTACATGGTGCTCATCAAGTTCAGCTCCCAGGTGAGGTGCTCGCAGCGTTCCCTGGCTGCAGGAATGGCACACAAGTGTTCAGTGCCTTTACTGGGCAGCCCTGAGCCAGGCTGGCACTTATCCATGGAGAAACAGCCCTGTCCTCCTTCCCAGAGAATTCCTGGGGCTGCTGAGGTTGGTCCCACACCTGGAAGCAGTGGGTGTCATTTTTTGGCTGTCCTTTTATTTTTGCGGGATATTTTTTTTTAAATGACTCCATTTACAGAGTTCTCTGCTATGTCTCAGCTTGTTCAGAGTCTTGAACAGAAAAGACCCAGCCAGGGGAGCTCCCTTTGTTTTAAGAAAGACTTTTGCTGCTTTTCTGAGGGTGGTCTCACAGCCACTGCCAGAGCCCCCCAGTCTGAGAGCCTGGGGGTGAATTGATACCCAGATAACTCAGTTTGCTTCTTCAGGCCCCTTGGACTGGGCAGCTTCAAATTCCCCCCTCAGGTTCCTGTGTGGATCCTTTCACTTGGACATTCTCTTCTGCCAGCTGTACAGGATTTATTTTGGGGTTCAGGGAGAGATTTCTCCCAGCTGTGAATTCTGCCTGAGAGATTTCCCCAAGCCCTTTGTGCAGGTGGAGGATTTGTGTGAGTTTTGTGCTAACTGCAGTAGTTACAAAGATGGTTTTTTATCTCTTGTTGCATTAAATTATTCAGGCAGATATTTAGTRCTAAACAGCCTTGCAGCAAATCCCTAAACTTTTGCTCAATTCACCCTGAAATTCCTGTTTCTCAGGCAGTTCCCTGAAGCTCTGTTGATCCATAATGGCTGTGCCTCAGGTAGCAAAACAAATTTCTAGGTTCCTTATGCTCCTGCCTGGAATCACCAGGAGAAGGAGAATGTGGCAGTCAGCTGATGGCCTCAGGTTGTGGGAAAAGGGTTTGGGGAGCTCCTGAGTGAAAAGTGATGATGGATTTGGCAGGGTTTGGGTCAGTTGTGCCTCTTTTGCCCTGGAAGGTGCCTGGGCTGTGAGTGGTGAGTGGATTCTCCCCCACAGCTCAGCTRTCACCAACCTGCAACGTGGCCCTCTCCCATTTCTGCAGAGACCAAATTTGCTTTGCAAATGCACTGAGATTGCTGACAAAGGGTAAAACAGGTGCWGAGGGGAAATCCCCAGTTCCTGCTGAATGCTCCAGTGTCACTGTGGTGTCACTGCCCTGAACTTCAYTTGAGTCTTCCAGAGGTGATGCCAAACCCAGCACCAAAATGGTGCCTGGAGCTGGCTGAAACCCCTCCTCTGGTGTTCCAGGGAGGAGATGGGATGTTTCTCCTCCTCTCCCTTGGTTGGATCAGCTGGGGTTTTTATTTTTAACCCATTTCCCCTGCTCTGTGGCCAGGCTGATGCAGAYAGTTTCTACATGGCCTGCAATGGGCGGCAGTTCAACTCCATCGAGGAGGACGTTTGCCAGCTGGTSTACGTGGAAAGGGCTGAAGTCTTCAAGTCAGAAGATGTAAGTTTGGCTTGTTTTTTTTTCTCCCTGCACTTCAGAAGGTTTTAACAGGATTATGTGGAGAATAAGCAGCAAAAATGCCTTAATACATCACCCCCAACTCTGTTTCCCTTGGAAGAGTTTGTGTGGTGACTCCATGGACTTTGTGCCTCAGCTGTGACCTACACCTGCCTTGGGTTGTGATTTAGGGAATCCACAGAGCACAGTGGGGTTGGCTGCAGGTTCAGCCCTTTCACTGAGGCCTGGCTGTGGCCCTTTGAATGCTGGGGATCACTTTTGTTATCTTTGCAATAGATTCCCAACCACTGTGCAGCCTCACAGTGTTCCTGTGTCACCATTTTGAACCCTGTGATGGGAATTTGGAGTTAACTGCTGGTGATGGGAAGGTGCTGAGCASTTTCTCTCTGCTTGGTGCTTTCAGGGGGCCAGCCTGCCCGTGATGGACCTGACAGAGCTGCCCAAGTGCACCGTGTGCCTGGAGAGGATGGATGAGTCTGTGAAYGGGATCCTCACCACGCTGTGCAACCACAGCTTCCACAGCCAGTGCCTGCAGCGCTGGGAGGACACCACGTGAGAGCCTGGCCTTTATTTGCACCTCTGAGGCCCTGCTTGCAGTGCTGGGGGTTGTGCTGACAAAGCTCTRCTCCTCACTGTGGGGGCAGGAATTACTGCAAGTCCTAATGCTCAGATTTTCCCATTAAGGGGCTCCCAGAGAGAAATCTCCCTGCCAAAAGTAATTGAACAGTGATTCCCCAGGGCCTCGCTGCTGAGGCAGGGAGGCAGTGGTGGAGGAATGCTGATCCTTTCAAAAATACTCCAGGAGAAAAGTGCTGGGCTAAACAGGCCTGGCTGCACACACAGAACCCTGCTTCACTCAGCCTTGGCAGCTCTGCCAGGCCCTTCCTTGGCATTGCAGATGGATCTGCTCCTGCCTGGAGCTGAGGGGCCTTGTGGGGAGCCCTGCAGCCTTCTCTCCTAGCTGGATGCTGGGAGGGGAGGCAGAGCAGGAAGGGGAAGGCAGGGGAAGAAGGGACGATGACAAGATGGCTCAGGGATCAGGCAGGGGAGGCTCCTGTTGTTCCAGGTGAGTGATGGGAARTCCCTGGCACAGGGAGACCCTCCCTGGCACAAGGGCAGGCTGGGGGTGTGTCTGTCCTCAAAGGAGCTGTTCYTGCTGCCACTGACCCTTTCCTCTTGGTGCTCCCAGCTTCCCAAATCCCTGTGGAGTGGGATTTGGGTGTGCCTGCAGCCCCCAGGTGCTGCTGSCAGCTGGGTGTGTTTGCCATTCCTCAGGACACTTTGCTGCTTTGCTGCAGCTCAGGCAGGCACAGACACTGCAGCAGGAGGCTGCAGATCCTCCCTGTGCCTGCTCCATCCCAGTTCCTGGATTCTCTGATGGAAAGTGAGGAAGGCTGCAGCTCTCTGTGATCTGTCACTCCTGAGYCAGAGTAACAGAACTCAGTGAGATCAATCAGATTTGGAGCTGTGAAGGCTGATGGGCTGCTTTGCTCCAGAAATCCAAGCCAGTGGAAATTTGGGGCAGTGGAGCATAGCTGGCACAGGAGAGAGATCCCAAATAGCCCTTAAATGTGGAATATTCAATTTAAGCAGAACTTATGCTCCCAGTCTAAAGAAATGACAAAGGAAAACCCCCRTTCTCCTTGCTCAGGCACCACAGAGGCTGCAGGTGCCTGAATTTGAATAGGAACTGACTGCAGCCCAGTTGTCTCTCCCCTGGAAGATTTCTGGGGCTTACCCAGCAGCTGATGAAAATTGTATGAGCAGTCCTGGTAGCTGGGTGCAGCCTCAGTTATCCCATTGCTGTGCTGAGCTGCTGCTGCTCCAGGGCTGGACACAGCTTCCTTCTGGTCTGGTGTGTTCTGTCTTTGTGGCAGCACCGAGGGAGTTACAGAAGAGGTGAAAGGTCCAAAAGGGATTCCTGCTACTGATTCTTTTAGGGTGCAGTTATGGGATGTTCTTCCTGGGAAAGCTGAGATTGAATCCTTCAGGTTGGGGTGGGATTGAAGCATCTCCCTGGAGCTCTCTTTTCAATGACTGGGATGTGAAGATGCTGCTCCCTGTGTCTCATGACATTCTTGTTGCCCTCCAGGTGCCCTGTGTGCAGGTACTGCCAGACTCCAGAGCCTGTGGAAGAGAACAAGTGTTTTGAGTGTGGAGTTCAAGAAGTAAGTAGGTGGGTGGAAGGTGAGATCTGGCCTAGATCTGACTGCACAGCTGTTTGGCTTKCTTTGGGGCTKAATTCTTGGGCTGATTCTRGGCTGGTTTTACCAGCCACTGGGATTTCAGCTTTCCTTTTGAGTTGCATCAGTGCTGGGAAGGGATGTTCCCTCCCAGCTTTCCTGTTCTGATGAACCCCTGTGATTCTTAGAAAGATCAGTGTGACAGCAGGGAGCCAAACCAGCCTGATGGTGGTGGTCTGTGCCCTCCAGAGATCCATCATTCCTTAGCCAAGGCCACTCTCCCATCTGGGTGGGATTTATCCAGCCCCTTGGATGGCAGGGATAAATCTTCTCTCTTCCAGCTGAGGAGGGGGAGTTGGGAAGCGAACGCCGCTCATTCCTGAGGGAGCAGGGTGTGGGTCCAGCTGTCTGGGGGTGCTGCTGCCCCCTCCCAGAGCTGCCCCCTGGTTGTGTTGCAGAACCTGTGGATCTGCCTGATCTGCGGGCACATCGGCTGCGGGCGCTACGTGAGCCGCCACGCCTACAAGCACTTTGAGGAGACGCAGCACACGTACGCCATGCAGCTCACCAACCACCGCGTCTGGGACTACGCYGGGGGTGAGCTGCACTCCCCCGGGGACAGGGGCTGAGGAGGTTGTGTCTGGGTTAATGCCTGACTTTGGGGAGCAGCTGTTCTAACAGCAGCTTCCAGGGGTTGGAGGAGGGTGAAGGTGGCTCTGTCACAAATCAGAGCGGTGCCACAGTGTCCCTGGAATGTTTGTTGCTCCTTTTCCATCAGTTTGCCCTGGGCTGTTGTAATAAATACATAAATAAATACATAAGGTGGCTGGGAGGAATCTGCTGAAGAACAAGTCCACGTGGTGTTGGCTTTGTTGCCTGGCTGAGGGGCAGGGTCTGGGTGGTTTAATTGTGCACTCAGATCTGAGTGCCCACGGTTGGATTTTCTCTCCCCAGATAACTACGTGCATCGGCTGGTGGCAAGCAAGACTGATGGCAAGCTGGTTCAGTATGAGTGTGAGGGGGACATGTGCCAGGAGGAGAAAATTGATGCCTTACAATTAGAGGTAAATATTTTCACTTGTTGGACTCTGCGTTGTGCAAGTGTTTCCAGCCCTGCCACAGCCACGGTTCAATCCCATCAGCTGAGGCAGCAGATCTGYTCCCAGCCTGGAGGAAATTGTCTCCAGGCAGGAGCAGGATGGGTTTACTGCTTTTTTTTTTTTTTTTTTTAATTTTTTAAGCCTCTCCCTGGCTCTGCAGAGCCAATGCAGTGCAGCATGAGCTGGCTGCAGTGTCGTCCTGTGGTCACTGATTAAAGAGGAGCTGCTTGTGCTGCTGCAAACAGGGGGCACTGGAGGGAGAAAGGGGTCTGAGGCACTCCCCAGCCCCTTCCTAGTGGATCTGTGCTTGGGTGCAGAGCCAGGATCTGTGTGGAACTGCCAGTTTGGGTAGTGTAGCTCCCAAACTGARCGAGGCTGCAGGGATCCACAGCTGTGTGCTCACCTTGGCGAGCACAGAGAGCTGAAAGTCTGATGCCAGCTCTGTTCTGTTCCCTTCCCTTGGACAGATAATGATTTATTTATTTTTTGTACCTGTTGCCCAGCTTCTCCTCTCGTAACTAAAGGAGAGGAGCTTGAAATCCCTGCCTCACTGAGCAGCCACTGCAGCACGATTTCAGCCGCATTAGACACGAGGGTTTGTGAGGAGGAACAGCCCACAGAGACCAGACTGGAGGAGCTCGTTGCTCACAGAAATGTTTGGTTGCTTTTCAGTGAATTTTCTGAATAACACTTAGATGCTAAATCAGCTAATTTTAACCTTTTTTTTTTCTGTGAGGTGGTTGCTTAAAGCATGTAAGATTTCTCTTAAGAGATTGAAACATTCAAGAGAGAATGAATTTGGCAGAGTGTTTTGGCACTCAGAAATTACTGRGAGTGATCAAGGCTCTGTGCATGTTTAATTCTCCAGTGAATGCCTAATTTGATGCTTATTAGCYTGATGAAAARGAGTAATCACCTTTTTCAACCTTCTCATGACTCATTGCAGAWCCAAAAGGGAAAAGATGGGATGTAGGGCACAGATCCTTGTTCAGATACCAAAATGAATGGGCCATGCATGTTGGAGAAGAGTAATTGGGAATAGTTACAGAGAGCTGAGGGTGCTTTCCCAGAGATCTCCTTATAGGAAAGCTGGATGTGTGCATTGATCCTACTGCACTGGAGTTTGAGTTGTGGATGGGAATTCTTCYCCTCAGACTCTCAGGACAGGGATGGATGATGCTTCATTTTCCTGTAGACATTTATTCCTATTCCCATGAAAAATCTGTCACCTCCTTAAAAAGTTCTTGGCTTGATACTTTTACTTCATTGAACCTTGTTGTGCTGTTCAGGCTTTCCTTAATTTCAAAAAAAAAAAAAAAAAACAACTCCAAAATGATTTGATTTGGAAATCAAACTGGTGAAAGGCATCAGCTGGATCCTGCAGCTGGGATGTGTATCCAGAACCTGCTGATTTCATCTGGTTAAATTGACTTGTGGATTGGAACCCTTGGGGGCTCCTTAACCAGCAGGGCCACCCTGACTGCTCCGTGTCTGTGTGCTTGCAGTATTCCTATTTGCTGACGAGCCAGCTGGAATCCCAGAGGATCTATTGGGAAAACAAGATTGTCAGGATCGAGAAGGACACAGCTGAAGAGGTGAGCTCTGCCCTGGGCCCTGTGGGAAGGGTGCTGGGCCTGTTAAATGGGAGAAGAAGGAGCTGCTGGATGTCTGGTTCAGCCTGGGCGCCGCCTGCCGCAGCCCGCTCCGCTCCCAGCTGGGAGRATTGGCTGGGAGATGGATCTGTCCCTTATCTGGCTGCTCCCAGGGAGCAATTTGCTGCTCAGTGGTGCAGAAGCAGGTAGATTGCCACAGAGATTGCAGCTGGATTGAAATGTGCTGCTGGGGAAATGCAGCAGTGGYGCTGCAGGATGCCGGAGCCATCCGTCTCTCCGACACGGATCTCCAGGGAATGCTGGTGGAGCAGAGACAATATGACTTTAATTTGCTTGGCTGCAGAAGGTGGAACTGTCTCTCTGCTCCAAATGCATATTGATTTGCCCTTTCYTTTTGATCCCCCTCTCTCTCTCCTCATCACCCTTTGGGAAAAGTTCAGAGTCTCCTCCTATAAAGCATCCTGCAGGCAGGACTGCTTCAAAATGTCACCAGGAGAAATCCAGGGAGGATATTCTACTGCTTTTTCACTCTACACAGATCCTTTCAACCAGGTTTAAAGTCAGTCAGGATTTAGAATTAAGTCCTTAACTTTCTTCAGGACTTCTAATTAACCATTTAAGTGTCTGCAATTGAGTAAAAATAGAAACTGTGACCGTTGAAATGGTGGTCATTGACCTTGTSCTAAAGAACAGTCCCAGGAATCTTATGGAGAGCCCTATAAAAGGAAAATATGTATCAAAAATTGTCTTGCAAGTGGCCAGGAGACACAATCCTCAAAGCAGCTTCAGAATGAAACCACTCAGATCTCTGCTCCAAACGTGGTTTTAAGTTTAAAGATCCCAGTAATTTTCTCCATGGCACTTGTTCCATGTAAGTCTTGTCTGGATCRGTGCCACCATGCAGTGTATTCCATCCTCAGTGCTCAGGCTACTTCCCCAAATTAACCATCAGGTGCACAGACATTCCCTGAGGAGGACTGGAAGGSTTCACACCTGCTCTGCATCCATGTGTGCTGACAYTTGTCCAGGCTGCTCCTCCAGGAAAGCCTTTTCCATTATTTCCCTGCCCCACTGCATGGGGCACCAACAGAAGGGAAACAAGAATTCCTGACTRAATCTCCTCTCAGTCTCATGCTGGRGGTTTAACCCCTGGAGAAGGAGAGCTTGGCTTTCCCCAGGAGCAGCAGCTGGAATGGGGCAGCAGAGGGAAGAGGAAGGCCATGGCATGTTTGTGTTTGTGTGAGGGAGATATTGGTGTCAGTGGGTCAGTGCCTTCTGACAGTGCTGCTGAGCCAGCCCCTGCTCATCTTCACACTCATCCTCTGAGCTTTAGCTCCAAATGAGCAAAACCCCAGCCTTGTAACGCCTTGAGGTGGAAATCTGAGTTTGTTGATGGCTCCAGAACCACGAGAGGGTGGCCAAAGGGATGCTGGATGCAGGCAGGAAGAAGTTAAAGAGCTGCTGCAGCTTTTGGCAGTGCCTGGCACGGATCTGCAGCCAGAGTTGCTGTTCTGTGGGAGCAGCTTCCAGGGCAACGTGGCTCCTTGTCTKGGATCCAAGGGTGACACAGGGGGTCCTCACCACAACAAAGCCTTTCCTTACCTGGGCAGAGGAATTGGTCAAAGTCTAGGAACAGCTCTGGAAAACCAAGTGTCCTGACGAAAGGGCAGTGGACTTTGAACTGGTTGGAAATGCCCCTGTGTTTGTTTTTACAGATTAACAACATGAAGACCAAATTTAAAGAGACCATTGAGAAGTGTGACAGTCTGGAACAGCGCCTCAATGACTTGCTCAAAGAAAAGCAGTCAGTGGAGAGGAAGTGGGTACCGCTGCCAGGTTCAGTTCCATGCAGCCATTAAAACACTGACATCCAAAAAGGGAAAAAAAAAACCACCCCTGCTATTCCTGGGCAGTTTTGAGCTGTTTAAGCTGCAACACTGAGAACATGGCTTGCTTTAAAAAAAGCCCTGATTTCTGTAGGTGTTCACAAATGGGAAGTGTCTGAGTGAGCACAGCTTTGAGGCCCTGAGCTCCCTTTCCATGCTCTGCATGTTTGGCATTCAGGGATCCTTCCTCTCCCTGATCCCAGGGAGATGCCAGCCTTGGTGGGTGCATCCAGAGGGATGAAAGGCAGCTCAGCAGAGGCGTCACCCAGCACAGAGGAACATGGAGATCTTGGGAAGTGCCTGGAGGAACGATGTCAAGGCTGGGAATTGTGGATCCATGCAATCCTTGGGTGGGACTGTGTCCCTGGCTGGAGCAGGGAGCACAGGCTCCATGCAGCTCCACTCCCTGAGTGACAAAAGGCAGAGGGTGCCAGCAAACTGCAGAATCAGAGTTGTGRGAGCAGGAAGCCCTGTCTGTGACTCACAGGGCTGTAACCCTTGTGGGAGCATCTTCCTTCCCRATGAAATGGCATTTTGAGGGTCTTTGTGTGGCAGGAGGCCCCAGACTGCCCTGAGCTCTCTCAGGGTCCCTTGTAATCCCTGTGCCCTTTTTGGCACCCATTCCAAAAGCTGYAGGTGCAYGTGCAAGGYCAGTTCYATYTCCCARGCACTCCCTGCCTGTTGCCTGTGCTGTTGGAATTGCCTGGGTGGGATTTCAGACTCTTCTTGTATTGCCTCCCCTTGCCCATCTTTGCTGGAAAACCAAATTCCAGGTGGGGTTGGTGAGCTTGGGGTCAGTTCTGCAGTGAAAAGGCTGTGTCTGGGTGTGCAGTGCTGCTCTCCTGACTCCTGCTTCTCTCTGCAAGGTGCTCCCAGCTGAACAACAAAGTGGCAAAACTCTCCAACGAGCTGAAGGAGGAGCAGGAACTGAACAAGTGCCTGAGAGCAAACCAGGCCTTGCTGCAGAACAAACTGAAGGAGGAGGAGAGGGTGTTGAAGGAAACCTGTGAGCAGAAGGACCTGCAGATCTCTGAGATCCAGGAGCAGCTGAGGGATGTCATGTTCTACCTGGAGACACAACAGAAAATCAACCACCTCCCAGCTGAGACCCGCCAGGAGATCCAGGARGGACAGATCAACATTGCAGTGGCTTCTTCTGCCAGCTCCTCCACAGCAGGCACGGGCAAACCTTCCTCCAGGAGAGGCCGTGGCAAGAGGGGSAAGTGAGAGCAGGAATTCTCTGCTCCCCACCTGGAACTGGCCCTGCCAGCAGCAGGCCAGGCTCACCTTGGGACTCAGGCTGGAAACACTCAGCTCACTAAAGCTCAGCTAGAAAAATTGTCTCCAGAGCTGCTCATAAAACTGGCTGCCAGTCAGTGGAGGTGTCTGTGGTATTTAAAAGCATTTCACTGCACTATTTAGCTGTTTTTAGGCAGATCTTGGTGACCATTTTGCCTTCCCTCCTTTTCAGAGCCCCTCCTGTCATGCATTTGACTTTCTTGGAGAGTGTTTTGGGGTGGGGGGGAGTGTCCATGTCCAACATCCCATTCCCTGCAGGGATGCTGTAGAGTAGGCTCAGCCCAGTGTGTAAGGCTTCTCCAGTTCTTCTCCTGGATTAAAAGTATTCTCAATTAAGAAGTTATTTAATAAACACTGTAAGTTAGGTTATATAACATCTCCTTTTTGTATGTGCAGTCCTGACACTGCAGAACTGCCTGTGCAGGAGTAGAACTTGGAAAGAAAAAGGAGTGAGGTGTGGAAAATAAACCATCTTAGTGGTGTAAGCAACCAGGCAAGTCCCAAAGGCCAATTGTGTGGGAATTTAAAGGCTTTAAGGGACTYTGCTCTGATCTCTCTTCATTTTCAAGGTGGCCTTTGAGAGGCCAGTGCTTGCTGTGCTGCCTGTAGGGCAGAAAGGGTGGAAGTTTGGTGTTTTGGATGCTGTTGAATGTGGTTATTTTATAGGTATTTCTACAAATTAAGTAGAGTAACCTGGGAGTTGAGGAACACATTCCTGTTGCAGGGGGTATGTGTGTCCCCAGCCTGAGCTACTCTGGGAGTGTTGGTGTGAGCTCCACAGCTGTTCTCCTCAGAGCCAGGTGGGGAGAGGGACAAGCAAAGCCTTTTCCAAACTCTTCCCTCCTTCCTGGAGCTGTTGGTGCCAGTGGATCCAGAGGTGCTGCCCCTCCAGCAGATCCTCAGCAGGAGCTGCAGCTCTTGGGTCTGGTTCTGTGCTCACCAAAACGTGGCCACTATCCACAACCTCAGCTGGGCAAAGCTTCCCTGTGACTTGCCCCACTGGGACACAGGTCCTGGAAGGGAATTTTGTGCACTAATCTGCTTTGGTTTGGTTTTTTTTGTTGGTTTTTCACTTAGAATCTAAGACTGGATGCTCTGGGGTGGGAAYTTCCCCTGGAGAAGCGACTGTCCTGGTTGCTGTTGTGCTCAGAATCAGAGCATTTAAAGGCTGATCATTTGTTAAAAGTGGCAGGGAGAGTCCCCAGTTCTCTTTCCAAGCCACAGGATGATCCTGGTCCTTGTTGGAACAATCATGACCTTAGTTTGGAACACTGAAACAGCTGTGGCTGAGCAGGTCCAGCCTGGMACACAGGCATGAAACAGCCAGTCCTTTATTGCTAGAAGTTCTTTTTTTGGYCCATTGCAAGGGCCAAGTCCCAGTCCCTGGAATGACCCTGGGAAGAYTGGGTGGTTCTCATCCGCTTCCTGGCTGCATGGACAGAGAGAGCTGAACTTCCTCACTGCACTCACAGGGCTCTTAGTGCACTCTGGGCATCCCCTGCTTGGCTTTGGAGATCTGCCCCCACCACCTGGAATTTGGACCTTTTCWGACTTTGTAGCAGGAATGTACACTCACTTTTCCAGTGTGTGGATTGTACTACCAGGCCTCTGCCTTCTGTAAATTACTCYTAAGGACCTCGAGATGTACAGCCCAGCTTGCTCTCCTAGAGAAACTATTTTATTTAAGATATATTTTTACACCATTAAGATCCTCTGACCTTTTGCTGAAGGCTTGCTTTGTGTAGAACACTAAAGATGCTGTACTGTATCTTGGAATTCATTTTCAAAAAATGTGATGGAAAAATTAAACCAGCGTGCAGTTCTTTCTGTGTGTGTGTTCCACTGGAGGGGAGGGAGGAGGTTATTTTGGAAGTCTGATAGTTTTTAACTCAAAGGCAAAGCCTGTCCAAATGAGCTCTTGKTCTTATTTGGGCTGGGGAAGTTGGGCTCAGCTGAGCTGATAGGAGCAGATAAGGCTGGGCAGTTATCTCTTGTGCAGAAAAATAAGAATTGTGGAATGTTTWGCATTAAACCAAATAATTCTCAGTCCTTGAGTCCCCTCCAGCTTCTCCTTAAACTCTCCCAGGTGAGCAGAGAAGCTGCAGTGTCTGWCTGGGTGTTTATTCACTGCTGTAGATCATTGGGCTCCCCCAGGGCCCCTCCCTTGGGAGACTTCCCCCAAGGAAATGGGGCTTGTGGTGAAGGGAAAGGYCCCAGCTCAGGCTGATCTGTGACTTTTCCTTACCCCTCATCTGSATCCACAAGTGCCTGGAAAAAGCTTTGGCACTGGGACCTCAGCCTGTGGTCAAGTTTTGACATGAGCAAGTGGAGCAGCAGGTCAGCCCTGGCTGTGACTCACTGTCCCCACAGCAGGAGGCTGCAGCACAGCTGAGAYTGGCCGAGCTCCTGCTGTGCTTACAACCCTTGAAATAGACTTATTTGATTTTGAAATCCTGGAAGGAACACACCTTTCYCCAGCTGAACAGCTGCTGGGGGGGTCTCCTAGGGAGCTTTAGGACACAGCTTAATGTGGGCTCCATGGAATAATGGAGAGAGATTCCTTCAGGAGCAAGAAATRAGGGACCTGCTCTCCCCAAAGCACGTGCTGGGAGCCTTACTGGATCCTGCTGTTCCCTCTGGAAAAGGTCCCTGCTTCACCTCCTGGCAGGGAGGGAGCAGGACACCAAAGTGATTCTGTGAGCAGGGGCAGGAYGGTGACCAGGAGCCTCTGCTGTCACTGCCGTGGGGACAGCAGCCAGCTGCCCGAGAGAGGAGGCTGGCAGGGGCTGCAGCAGAGGCTGTGGGGCTGCAGGGGTCAGGGAGAAGCCCAGCTGGAGCAGGGTGCCAGGCAGCAGCCACACGGASCTTGGCAGAGTCTGGAGGATGCTGCGATGATTCACTGCAGCAGCTGCTCCCGAGCGAGCGCAGGGAGAGGCGGCTCCGCGGGCTGAGGGGAAAGGCAGGGACAGAGGGCTCTGCTCCCCTGCTTGAGAGGGAAGTTCTGGGCAGCTGGGGGTCAGCTGGGGCCCAGGGCTGGGATGTCACTGCTCCATGACAGGACTGTCCCATGGCAAAGCTGCATTGGTGGTTTGGGGTGACACATCTGACATTGTTGTTTCTGCTTCCAGGGTCTCGTTCATTTTTTGTCCCTTGGGAAGAAGCTGTCCCTTAATACCAATGAATCCCCTGCATGTCACCATTCTGCAGTCCTGGGTGAGGTGACACCTCTGGCTTGTGCCCGAGGAAAACCTCTCACGGTGCTGTGAGCAGAGTGGACACAGAGTCCCCTCAAGGCAAAGATCCAGAGGTGTCCATCTGTCTGAGCTGGAGCCCCCCAYGGCCATGCCCTGCAAGGGGCTACTCTGCTGTGCCACCACTCAGCTCCYTTTACCTYTCCCCTGAWGCCCARTTCCCTAAGGCCCACTGGAAAATTCCTGCCTTGATCTGCACCAACTGAACTTGTCTGTTCTCACTTGAACTCTGAGAAATTCACATCCATTTCACCAAAACCTCCTACTCCCTTTTGTTGTTTTTCTTTTGTTTTTATCCCACAGGACAGCCAGTGATGTTTGGGGTGKTTTGCAGCACAGGAGGGATATTTGTGCATTCCTTCCCCAGCCTGAATTCCTGCACACCTTTCCCAAGAATTGTGCTTGGGTTCACCCCAGAATCCCAGGAGCAACAGTAAAATAGGGACAGGAGCAGGAAGCAATTGGGAGATATTTGCTTTCATTCCAAGTGAAAGCCCCACACCTACAGCTTCCTGCCCCTGCACCACCCCTGAGCAAACATTATTTATAGCAGCAAGAGCAGTTATAGCTTTGCCCCTTCTTGACCTGGAAGTAATTGGTTAATTGAGTTAGACAACAAACCTCAACACACTCACTTGGTTTCCTTCCACCTTCTCCCAGGGAGCTGCAGAGTCAAACTTCTGCCATCCGAGGCTGTTTAAAAACATCAAACACCTCCGGGAGAACAATGTTGAACTTCCCCACCAGGAAATTGGGCCCTGTTGAACCTTCTTCAGGGCCAACAGCTCCTCCAAAGCTGCTGCACCTGGGGGGTTGCTGCCTTGCTGGAGCTGGAGCTGAGGTAGGTGGGGGCTCTTTGGGGAGGGTTTCCTTAGCTGTGCTGAGGCTGGGAAGCTGTGGAAAGCTTTGCTGCTGTTGCTGCTGCTGGGAGCTGAGCTCTGAGCTCACCAGGAAACTGAGATTTTTGGTCTTTGCAGGTTCAGTAATGTGCTGATTTGGTGGTTGGAGAGGTTCTCTGGGTTTGTGGGCCCGAGGGCTGTGGGTGAGGATGAGCTGTGTTAAGCAGCTGTGTTTATTCCCTGCCTGAGATCCTTGGCTGTGCTGATTTTTCCTGCAATGAGCTGGTTTCTTTGCCTGTTTTCTGTGTCCCTTCTGTGGCCTTGGAGGGCAATGTCAGTGTGGGACATACCTTGCTCTCCTGGATGCAAAGATGATGGCTTTGACAACGATTTACAGGCTCTGCCTCACAGTCTCCTCTTCCCTCATTTATGTGTTTTTGTGATATTTATCAGTCTCCACTGATGAGGGACACTCTTTGGGGAAGAAGAGCCTCTTGCCATGTACAGCAGAGGGGTTTAAGCAGGTGAAGGGAACCCACCTGGGTGAGCTCCTTTTTGGGGTGCTGGGAGACCCCCAGTTACAGGTGTCAATGATGTTCCAAAGCAGCTTCATAAATCTGTGTGTCAGAGTTCTGTAAAACAAAACCAAAGCCACAATTAATCCTTTCAGCATCTACACCAGGACTAGATCTGCCAGAACAATTCCTCTGCACTACTGGGAATCTTAACCCAAGCAGAATTCACTTAGGCTGGAGAAACTCCTGGTGCTGTTGGCTGCAATCCACGGTCTGTGTGGAGTCCCAGTTGGAAAAACCTTCTCTGAGGGCTGGAGGAGCTGAGTGGGAGATGTGGCCAAGCAAGATGGGTGAGCTGGAGTTATCCACAGTGATCCACAGGAGACAGGGATGCTGCTGCAGCTGGAGGCTGATGGAGGGGAAGCTGGATGGTCTTGTCTAAGCACAGCTGTGTCAAGAGTTTCCCTCTGCAAGTGCAGGGGTTGCACAAAGAGCAAAAAGGACTTTTCCCAAGCAATTCTCCTTGGCAGCTTTCAAACATGCTCTGGTTTATGGTGAAGAAGAAATCCCAGCTGGATGCTGCTTGTTCAGTGAAGGAGCACCAAGAGCCAGGTGCTGCCCTGGGATCTGGGAGCTCCTGGCCTCTAACCCTTCCTGAAAAAMCCCCTCAGTTTCATCACAAGGAGCCAAACACCTTCTCCTCCTTCCAAAAAAATCAATGTGGAGGAATGATCAATGGTGTAAAAGCTGAGGCTTACGTGGGAATGCAGGCAGCACTCTGCAATCACAGCATTTTCCTCTGCAGAGATCGAGTCAAACTGCAGAAGCAGCTAAGAGGATTAGATATTTTTGATCATATTTGCAGCTGTGCTTGCTGTAACTGAGAGGAGAAATCCAAATATCTTGCCTTGGTAGGTGACTGAGAGCCTGGAAGGGAGTGCCCCCTGGGGACCCTGCTGCTTCCCAGAGCCACGAGGAGCTGATGTTCCTGCAGCTGGAATTGTGGCACTTGGCTCCCTCAAAGATCCAGGCTCCAGTGGAAACCTCCCTGGGAGCCAGCCTGGATACAGGGCTCTGAGCTGCAATGGTGGCTCCAAAATCTCAGGAGGTTGAGGTTTGCAAAGTGCCACAGCTTAAACAAGGAATGMTGTGAAAGCCCTGCCAGATTCAGAGCCAGATGTGAGAGGGGAGATGCTTCCCTGGACATCACCAAGGATATTTCTAGCACTGCAGTGCTAGAAAACTAATTCCACAGTACAGTTAAATTTCAGTGTCTAATTCTCACCCATTCAGCACTGTTGGAGTCCAAATGAAAATACCTGACTRTTCTCTCCAAAGCCATCCCTGCAGAGATGCTGGGGATGCACTGCCAGCACTGCAGTAGGAAGCTCCTCTGGTTTTCCCAAGGGACAATTCCAACAGGCCCTTGGACCCCRGGATGGGCTGAGGGAGAGTATGGGATCCATTCATCCCTTTCTCCATTCTTAAATAAAAAYGTGGCCAAGGAAGAAGACATCACTCCTTGAGCCATGTGGTTGCTGGAAGGGCTTGGCCCTGCTCACAGAAGCTGCCTGGGCTTTCCCTTCTCCATGGATGGAGCTCCTCAGATGATGCCCTTATGCAGGAGAAGCAGGTTCCTCCTGAAGCCAAAATCCCAGATTTGAGCCCTAGGTGAGACATCCCGGAGGAGGGGAAACTTTCACATCTCATTTCCAATTTGCCTGMTGATTTTAGCACAGGGGAAAGGGGGAAAAGCACCAGAGGTAACAAATTCAACCTTTTCCAAACACAGTCATGTGGCTGTCATCTGCCAAAAACATGAACCACAATCATAATCCTAAATTTGTCCTTTGAATGTACCTGTGCCAGCTCTGTAGCAGTTTCCTTCTAATCCCCAGGGATTAATCCTGAAGTGCATTGAAACATCTGAGGTGAAGGGCTACAGTGGAAATTCCTTGCAGGCTGGTAATAATAACTGAAAGCTGCTCTGTGAAGCAAACCTGAGGCTGACTTGGTTTTTAATGGACATCTGTCTGTAGGGGGAAAAAATGCCATGGCAACTGGCTTTCTTGTTGGCACGGCAGCCTCAGCAAAGGGCCGGGGAGAGGATGGGTATGGGAGGGTCTGTGTGGCTSTGCTGGGAAACCTGGAGGTGCAGCTCGGCCAGGCTGGGAGGCAAAGGTTGTTTATGCTCTGTGAGCACCAGATCTTGAGGGATTTAACAGCTAAATCTTGGCATAACGATTGCTTTGTGTGCTGCTGCTGCTGCTGCTTAGCAGGAGCCAGGCTGGGTTCCCCCCTCCCTTTCCTAAAAATGTGGAATCCAAAGGCGTAAAGYGCCTGGTTGGCGATTTCCTGGCGCTTTGCTGGGCAGGGTTGGTGTCTCCCAGTTTGCAGCTCTGTCACAACAATTGCTGCAGAGCCATGCCTGTGTCAGATGGATCCTGGAGCTYTGCTGGGTGAGGAAGGAAATGCCCTTGTGGTGTCCAAGGCCTGTGGAAATTGAGAGCAAGGGTCATTCAAGGGCTGATTATAGGTGCACAAGCTCTGGCACTTCCGTGCCTCCCTCCAGAGCTCCGTGGACATCAGCATTTCCCTTCATCTCCTGTTGGYTGCAGGAGAAGCAGCTGCATGCATGGCCCAGCAGGGACATCCATCATCCATGCCCTGGCTGTGTTGAGCTGCAGAATCGGGAAGTATGGCAATAAAACTGCAAGTACAGATCAAAAACTGCATCTGCTGGGAGCTGGTCTCTGCTCAGAGCTGAGCTGTGAATTTGGGAGCTGAAAGCAATGGGAAGATCAGGATGGGGGGGAAAGGCAGAGATGGCAGCAGCTGTCCCCACGTGGTTGGCTTGGAATTTGGGGTTTGTTTTTGCTGTGGTACCAATTCTGGTCTGGCCGGGGGTGTGTCATCAGCCAGAACTGAGGGCAGCTTTGCTGAGCAGCTACATCGTATCTCGCCGGGAAGCGCTGCCCGTGTGTCACAGCACCTGATTTGTTCTCTCAATATCCAAGTGTTTGSAGATCCCCGTGCTCACAGCACTGTCCACAAAGCTTTACCCTCCCACAGGAGGGGTGGGGATAATGGCACTGAAGAACTGAAGTCTTCAGGGAAAACACGTGTGTGGGAAAAGCTCAGTTCTCTGAGCTTCTCCAGCAGCTGATTTTGCTTAAAGAAAACCCCCCTGTGCCTGTGCTGCTGTCCCTGTGGATCCAGGCATTATTTGTGTGGCTGGATGCTGCTGAGGATCACCCTGGGCAGCTCAGGGAAGGGAGCACAAGATGAGCAGCAGGTTAGATCAAGGAAATGTTACATCACACGGCACTTCCTGCTAAGTGCTGCTATTATCAGCCTCATTCATCTCCACATGCAAATACAGCCTGCACATGTAGTCACACATCTGGATGGAAATAGCAGTGCTGGAAAGGAGCAGCTCTAACCTGGATCGTGGACAG
The DNA here is from genome assembly GCA_902810485.1 of Alauda arvensis. Classification (NCBI taxonomy): domain Eukaryota; kingdom Metazoa; phylum Chordata; class Aves; order Passeriformes; family Alaudidae; genus Alauda; species Alauda arvensis. The sequence goes on along the minus strand of CADDXX010000348.1, from coordinate 270,651 downwards.
GAGAGGCAAAAAGGAACATGGTTCTCCATTAGGAATTGTTTCCTCTCTTTCTTGGCTGAATCCTGATTTTTTTTTTCTCCAGGTAAACCACCACATCCACTGCTGGCTGTTCTTTGTCACAACGTCATCCAAAATATCAGCTATAAATAGTGAGGGAGAGGAAAAAGAAGGGTRAGAAATGGATAAAACCAAGGCATAAAATAATWAATATTGGGAATGGTGGGCTATCAAGAAAAGCATATTCAGGAAGAAGTAAAGGGAATGACATGCCCTAACAGCAGTAGAACCCCATCACACTGAGAATTTGGGGAGTTCACTGCAGACACAAGGAAGAGCAGTGTCCCTGGAGAAGCTGGCTGCCACTGGAAACCACCCTGCAGCTTCTCTGGTGGTCATTGCTGAGCCATTTCAAATGATCACTTCGACATTTACTTTTAATCTGCTTTTTTATAAAGATGCTCAACAAACAAAAAAGGGAGGGCACAACGAAAGCCAAACAGAGCTTAACAAAACAAACACACTGAAAGGGAAAACAAGTCAAACTGCAACTGCTCTTGAGTCACTCCTGAGGATGTGAACACCAGCCTATTCATACCCTGCTTTCTGAGTACGTAATGCCACCCTAAAATGTACTCCAGTGTGTTCATGTCATGTCTTAGAAACTGTCTCTGCCCGTGGAACTTGTTTCTGTATCTTTTGACATTCTTGACTATCAAGGGCTTCATCTTTGCCCCASAGCCCCTTCAAGCTGCTGCAGGTGCTTTAATGGTTCTTAACCTTCAGCCACAGAAAYAGCCACCAGCTGCTGTGAGCTGTGAACATTCCAGGCTGGAAAAAGCTTTGAAGTGATGTCCTCTAAAAACCCCACGTTAAGTGACCTGGATGGGTTTTACTTGCTCTCTTATCAGACTTCCTTGTGCTTTTTATTAACAACTTCCTTCCCAAAGTTGCTCAAGGTTCAGGACTAACCAAAAGCTGTAGGACTTAGAAASAGCACCCTAAAGAGGCTGGTTCACAGAATCATGGAATATCCTGAGTTGGATGGGATCCATAARGATCATCCARTCCAACTTCTGGCCCTGCACAGACCCTTCAACATCTTCACAGCCTTTCCTGGGCACTCTTTAACAGCTCTATATATTTCTTATATTTTTATATACTATGATATCCTACTGCTACAACKAATATTGTTATTATTACCACTACTATATTGTTATATATTGTCTTACATTGGTTAAGTGCTTTTTCATGCTAGTGGGTTTCACACAAATATATATATAAAGGATTTTTCTTAGCTGCTCTTAGGGATTTATTTATCCTATCACATACAGTGAACCAGAACTGCTCTTACASTAAATGCTCCCAAAATTGGTGCCAKTGGTCACCTTTGGCTCTGCAGGTGCTGGTGTCTGCCACAGAAACTCTTGGGCTCCAGAAATCCTCAGTGTCCTTCTCACTCAGTTCCGTGGCTGTGAAACAATGAAGCATTTTGTGACTTCACTAAAAGGATTAAAAAATGTAATTTCCTTAAATCATCAGCTCTGTTTAGGTATTTTCAATGGGAAAATTCTTCATGCTGAGCCCATTTTGGGTAAGATCTATCACCTAGCTCATAAAGTGTTAACCACACTTGGGCCTGTGAGGTAAAACAAAAGAATCGGTTCAAAAGGTAAAATGTCAGGAAAATGCTATTTTAAGAAWGCTTTCCAATATTTGTTATCTTTTTACCATTGTGTGCTGCCACCCACAACTCTTCCAACTGCATGGGAAAGCTGTTGCTTTAGGAGCAAGGTGTATAAATAATGCCTGCCTAAGAGCACTGCTCCTTTTTATTCCACTGGAATCCTGTGGGATTTCTAGAGCATTTCTATGAATAGATTAAACTCTGAGCATTTCGAGTAACCATGGCTATAAATCAATTTAGCTCTTGGTTTTCAAGTTGCATCTGCTCTTACTAATCCTGTGTGTGCGATTTTTAATTTTTTTTTTTTTTCTTAATAACAGGACAGACCGGGCTGGTTTTTTTGTGTATGGGTTTTGGTCTGGTGAAATTYCCACTCTGCACCAAGCAGGTTCCACACACAGCCACCGCACCCTGGATTTCTGCAGGGAGCCTGGTGATGGTGGACAGGTTACACGGGAGYGAGGGGAGAACCGGCATCTTGAGCTTCAACGTTTTACCAACCAGCGCGACGCACATTTATATTTCTTTACTACGAGGGGATGCCCTGACTGCTCCGAAATCTGTAAGATGGAGGGGCACTGCAGGGAAAAACCAGCAGCCATCCTCCGGCCCCATCTTGCCTTTCCCTGGGAGCAGGGATGTGTTTGGCAGCGACGGCTCGGGCTCTCTGCGGATCAGGGCTCCGCAGCTCGCCGGGGCCCGGCGTCCTCCACCGGCCTTTCGCAGCCGGCCCGGGGCTCGGCCATTTTTCCTCCATTTCGTTGTCTCTCGACGCTTGGTTTCTTTTGAACGATGTGCTGCGGTCCGAGCCCGCCGCCCTCCCACCGCCGCTCGCTGGGGCCCGGGGAGGGGCGAGCGCGGCCGGGCCCCACCAGGCCGCGGCCTGCGGGCCCTCAGCGCGGGGAGCGCCGCACCGCGGGAGCCGCGCCGGGCCGACCCTCCCGGTATCACCGGCGGCTTTCGGAGGGGGCTGAGCGGGTTCGGGGAACTCTTCCCGACCCTGCCGGGGCCTCACGGCCGGGCCGGGCGGGCGCTACCGCCGTCCC
>CADDXX010000348.1:201512-261898 GCA_902810485.1 Alauda arvensis | reverse complement strand
TTTWWWAARGSCYKKTWWTTTTGGGGGGGTAGRTTGTACTCAGCCCCAGCTTGGTGTTTTTAAAAGCACTTGAATGCAGTTGGCATCTAATAAAGGTGCTCAGGAGCTCTGAGCAGCCTGGTCTAGAGGAAGRTGTCCCTGCCCATGGGATGAGGATGGATCTTTAAGGTCCTTTCCAACCCCAGCCATTCCATGTGACAYCCAGCTGGATTTAGRTTCCAGTGTTGTTTAGATAACACCRGACATGATTCTTCAGGTGTCTTTATTGAAATGGTTGTGTGTCAGTAAGGTGAACCTATTTATAAATTGAGGTTTTTTTTTAATAGAACAGAAGATTTATTTTTGCCTCACATTACAGTGAGTGCTCCTGAAGTCATAACACAAACCTAAATCACTGTGAGGAGTGTTTGAAACTAGGACTTCTTGGTACAAGGGAGGAACCTGGAGTTAAGAAACACCAGTGGAATTGAAGAATTGGAGCTGTTGGGGATGTTTTTTAACTGCAGGGATGCTTTGGGGCTCAGGTGCTCGGGGTGGAGGGCACAGACTGACCCTTCTCAGTGTGCAGGGTGTCCTGAGTGCTACACAGTGACAGATGGGCATTRGGAGGAGGAGCTGCTGGTTTTGGGGACATAATTATTGGGTTTGAAGTGTTGTGAGGGCAGTTAGAAAGGAGCTCTCTCACAAGTCAGGGCTCCTCTGTGACCTGTGGCAGGGTCAGGTGTTGGGGTGGCCCAAATCTGACACAGTGACAACATCTGGARTCTCCTGGCTCAAGGAAGGGGACCCTCTGAGCCTGATCTGGGTTTTGTGTGCCATAATGGTTTGGAATTTGCTTTGGTTGCAGGATTGTTCTTTTATTCTTACCCTGATTTTATAAACTTTGTGTTTCCTTCATTTTATCCTTTAATTTATCACAGCTAACCCTCTGCCTGCTGATGGCAGATAAACCCAGTGGGTCCTTGTCAGGCTCTGCTCTCTGGGAATGCTCAGGGAATGGGTTTTCCTGACCCCACTCTCAACTCTGACTGAAGATGGGTTAGGAATTGTTGCTTGGTAGGGAGCAGAGCAGCTCTTTAATCACATTCCATGTGTGTGTTTGCTTGCAGAGGCCGCAGCAGTGGCAAAGGACCACCTCAGCCCACGGTGAGTTTGTGGTTCCTCCTCTTTGTGCCAGGGCAGGGCAGGAGGAAATAACTTCTAAGAATGGCAGATACTGGAATATTCTCTCCATTTTTTTTGCCTTGGGGTTACCATGGTGGGTGGATACTTTAGAGTGAGATACAATTTTCTAAAGAGTAGCATCTCACATTCATTTGAGTCTCCTGGGAGAATGAAGAGGGGAAGGTTCACTTCAACTTTTGRCTGCAATAATATAAATATTCTGCATTTTCTTGCAATTACAGCAGTAAATATAAACARCATTTAACTTAAGGCAGTGCTTTGTGAATTAGCTCCTATCTGAAAACTCTAATTGGCTTCTCCCTTTAACAGATGACAGTAAGGCAGCATTTAATGAAATAAAAATAACTACTTTGTTTAGCTTTACTAGAAAACTGCTGAACCATTATTCTCAGTAGCTCCAATGTGCAGCTTCAGTTGTTCTCAAGGCTGTGGATTGTTGGAGCAGAGATGTGGCTTGACTTGCAGAACATCATTTTATCAGAGCTAAATACATGGATCTAATTGAAGGAGGGAATCTTTGAACTTCACTCATCAAATATTTGCCAATTTGTTGCTGGCCTGGTTTTCAAAGATGCCTATTTTGGGGGAATGGAGCAGAAGCAGAGRGATTTAAAAGGGCTGCAGTTTGCTTACATAAATGTTTATTGAAGATACCAAGATACTTGAGGAAAACTCAAGAAGCTTTGAGGAAAACTGGTGGGAAAGGTCAGAGGCAAACACTGAACATCCCCAAATGTTTTCTGTGTGCTRGGTCACTGGAGTGTCCCCAAACTTGTCTGTTCAGCCCAGCAAAGKGGCTGACAGTTAAAAATACATTTTTAGTTGAAAAGCTCAGAATATGGTGAGRTCCCAAGAGCTGTTTTAGCATCTCTTGTTTTTATAAACACAAAGAGATCCCAGCTATTGCTACAAAACACCTGCACTGAGGTGGATGTGTCCTCCAGCAGCCTGGGGACACCTGCCCAGCTCTCCCAGCCAGGATTGCAGGTCCTGCTGCTGCACTGAGTTCCTCTGGAACTAAATTAATGRCTGGGATTGTGGCAATTTAGCACTCCACAATTTGATGGCTTTAGCTCCTGTTAATGTGTGTAATCAGGGCTGGGAGATGAAAGGATGAGGCTGAGCAGGCCTGAAAACACCTTTTTGCTTCTGCAGCACTGCAAGTGCCTCATTCTCTTGATGGTTCTTAAAACCAGCAGGGCTTTTTTTTCTTTTTGTGTTTAAAAACAAAGCCCTGCTGCCATCCCTCAAATCTGTGCACATCAGCTGCACCCAGCCAGCCAGAGAATTTCCTTAATGGAGTGACATGAGGGGCTCTCCTGGGATTTTCAGCTTGTTTGGGAGGGTGTTAGGTCTTTAACTGGTCAGAGAAAAGTCAGGGTCACTCTGAAAACCTCCCCTGGCATGTTTAATATTAATATTTAATRATAAATACTCCATGTATCTTGACTGAGTAAGATTTTTACCCAGTGTTTCTGAGATTTTCTGTGTCCTGATGAAAGCCTGGGATGGGTTGGGTTGGGTTGGGTTTGGTTTGGGTGCTCTGCTTTTGGAATTTCTTCAATATTCATGATGGCTTTCTTATTTTTCAGATTTCTTTTGATGGCATCTATGCAAACATGAGAATGGTTCACATACTCACATCAGTTGTTGTAAGTCTTCATATTTGAATGGTTCCTGYAGTGACAGGGAATTGTTAAATCCACTAATTGTAATATAAAGGAGGGAATGTTAAACTTTAAACACTTTTTGCCAAGGTTGAGCTGTAAAGGATCACAGAAATTTTAGGCTTGGAAAGGTTTAATTCACAGAGTTACAGCAGATTTCTTAGGGCACTGGTTGTATTCTGAATTTCCTGTCTTTAGAGAGGTAGTGCATAAGTAAAATGAATCCATGTGCAGGGATTAGRAACCTTTCTCCCAAGATTTTAAGGGAAGTCCTGACATGGCAAAATGAAGTGARGCAAACTGTCCCACATCTGCTTGAGGCCAGGATAAGCTTTTATCCTCATTTGTACCCACACAGGCACAGATTTGGGGTTKGCACAAAACCTTCTTTGTGTCTTTTAACTGGTCAAGAGTCTCGTGAGAACCAAATATTCTCCAGTGAGTCTCTTAAATCCCTTCAGAGCTGCCCATCCACACCCAGCTATTTGAATTTGCAGAGCACAGCAGTGTGTTTATAAATGGGCAGATGCTGAATGAGGAGATTTGGCTAAAAACTGAGCTGTATTTTTACACTTTGGACCTATGTAAAGAACACAAGTTTAAGAAAATTATTTTTTTATGTCATTTGTCATGTTGGTAGAAAGTTATATTTTCATTCTTTCTTTCATTCTAGGGATCCAAATGTGAAGTACAGGTGAAAAATGGTGGTATATATGAAGGAGTTTTTAAAACCTACAGTCCTAAGGTAATTTTTTACATTTTGACYCTTYYCTATTGTGAAAATTCCTAATCCCGAATAACCAACACTYGATTAAAACTTGAATATTTCCTGTGGATTATTTTTACTGTTCATGCCTAGATTTTCACAAGCAGACTGCAAACATGTGAGATTTTTTGAGGGGATGGCTGGGCAGTAAAGCAGAGCCTKTGTTTGTGTTCCCCACAGTGTGATTTAGTGGTTGATGCTGCTCATCGGAAAACTGCAGAATCCAGTTTGGGGCCAAAACGAGAGGACATCCTTGAGAGCATCCTCTTCAAGTCTTCAGACTTTGTTATGGTGCATTTTAAGGATATGGATACCAATTATGCCAGAAGAGGTAAATTTGTTTTAAAATTTTTTTTAATGTTTTAAGGTTATAATTCAAGGTTTTTCTCGAAGTTGGTGCTTTAGGATCCAAATAGGGAAGTTTGTATTTAGATTTGTAMTCCTTGTAAAACTTCAAGCTTTAAAACTTAAATTCTTAATGGTGCAAAACTTCAGCACCAATTTGTATATTTTTTTTAATTTATGAAATCAGAAATTCATAAATTAAAAAAAAAAATAAATTTTTGAATAGCTGGTTTGGTGTCTGGAAAGCAAAGCCTCAGTGGTTTTACAGAATATTTTATGGTTCTATGGGAGGTAGACACATTTTTTGTAGATGTCTTTCTAAATTTTTCTGTTAAGAGTTATACAAGAATCAGTGAATACAGAAACTCTTTGGAAAAAGATAATTTCTCAGAGTTGAGATATATAGAGTTTATACTGAGGTAACTCCTGTGTCTAAACATGCATTCATRGAATTATTCTATAAATACTGCAAACAAAGCTAAAAACTCTTTTAAATTCCTCTATTTGTGTTTTATTTTCTCCTTTCATTCTTGTAGACCTGTAGGTAAAGCTCTTCAAAATACAGAGAGGTGACAGACAAGTCTTAAAATCTTGAAACTGTTCAAATTAAACAATTTTGCAGGCAATGTCTGACCTCCAAGCCCCTGATTATTTTTCTAAAACCTAAGAGCTCATGAGTCAGTTCTATTCCTGTGCAGATTTCTCTGCTTTTGGGCAGCAAATCTCCAGAATCTTTATTCTTAATGTTGCTGAATTTCTGGGATAAGGAATAAAAGGAAATGCACAGGTTTTTGTGGGGTGAAATTGTCTCTGTGTACATTYACAGGTTGGTTAACAACTGTCACAGGAGCTCAGTGGTTATTGGAACACAGGTTTTATTCCCATTAGCAGGGACTTAGAGATGTGTAGAAATTCAATGAGAATTTCTCTCTTCACCTTGTGTTTGTACCTGTGGATGTTCTTGCCTGATTTAAAGCTGCAGAATGAGAGGTTTGTTGTTTCAAGGAATTTTTTTTTCTGCTTTTCCCAGATGATGATGCATAATGTCAGAGCAAATGCAGCATTGAAATGCAGATAAGTTGCACGTTCTGGATGGGACTTGGAATTTAAATTACATGAGAGCTGTTTTATAATGGGTTTGGGATGAACATCACTTTAATGTAAATGCAAACTGGGCTCTCCCTCACCCAAATCTTTATAGATTTTGAGCAGGCTGAATGAGGAATATACTACTGCTTCTAGGAATAGTTGCTCAATGAACATTTTCTAGAACAAAATGAGTGTTTCAGGTTGAACAGTCCCTCAGTTCACTTYATTGGGTGGAATGACTTGAGTCTAAATCTCTTAAATACTGGAGAGCTGAAATAAAGCCATAAAGACTTGGAGCAAGATGAACTGGAAGGCTGCAGGACTTGATAACTCAGAGTGGGTGAATTAATCTGCTTTCCATTATCTGGAAATGACACTTGAAAGTGTAACTCAGTCTCTGATCACACCTTCAAATTAGAGCAATGAGGGGCTTTCTGCTTCCTGGGAAATTAAATAAGCAAGGATTCAAAAGGCTGGAGGTTTATGAATGTGCATGGAGGAAGTGCTGGCCTTTTGTTCTTGTAAATAAACCCAAATCTTCGTGGTGCTGGGTGACTTAGAGTGAGAACTGACTCAGAACTCCTGCCTCAGGACTTGGTGCTCCTTTATTGGTGCTCTGGTGACACTTAGCTAGGAACAGAGACTTCTAAATTGTCTAACCCTCAATGGTTTTTGGCTTTCACAAGTGAGGAGAATTTAGTTGGAAAGGCTTTAAAATCATACTCAAATCAAAGGGTTTTTCATGAGCTCTCCATTGGGAGGCTTACCTGGAGTWGGRATTTTGGGTCCCTTCCTRCTCAGAATATTCTGTGATTCTCTCTGTGTAGTTTCTTACCCTGTAGGAGACTTCTAGAATTTTGTGGAGCCCTTGAACTAAATAAATTTCTGCAGAAGGTACTTCTTTGACAATTTTAATGCATCCTGGTCTCCCAATTCAGTACATTTATGGATTTTATTCCATTTGGTCCCTGCTGGGCTGGAGGAATGGGGGCAAAGGGGCTCCTGGCTGTGGGTCTGGATCTTCTGAGGTTTGGGTAGCAGAGATGTTCTCTGGATTATGGAAAAGAGATTGGGAAGAGGAATGAGAAAGAGCAGTGGGGAGAAAGGGAATGAGAAGGAAAATAAGAGCTGTGTGTGAAAAGSCTCTGGCAGGCAGCTCCCAGTGCTATCAGAGCCCTGCAGCTTTGGGGCAGGGAGCTGATAACCCAGCCAGAGAGTTCAGGGGAGGGAGCAGCACTGCAGGCCTGGGGCTGGAACTGGGAGCAGCACACGTGGGGTTGTGCCAAGCATGACACTGCACCTTCAGAGGCACCCCTGGAGAGAGCCTGGGCTCTGCCCAGATTGCAGGAATTGGGAGCAAAATGGATAGGTCTGTGCACAGAGGGGTGTTGTGGCTGTGAATGYTCAAMAAAAATCRATGTGTCYCTGCTTTCTGGGCCCTTCTTTGCAGCTCTGTCAGTCTGCACAGACCTTGCAGCTCCTGGAGGGGCTTGTTTGGCTCCCAGAGGAATGGMAGGGAGTCACCTGAGGGTCTCTCTCTGCAGAACTGAGGTTTGCTGCAGTACAGGCAGGCTGATGAATGAAACATAGACTGAAAAACCCAGGTGAAGCTGTAATTCACCCATCATCCCCCTTTCAGACTGTTCTGTCTGCATTTAAAGAGGGACTGACACTGATTTCTGTATGTGCAGTGGAAATCAGCTGCTAAAAGCCCACTCTCAGTGCAGGCTGARCTCCTTGGCTGTACATGAATATTATCACATCCTTTCTGCTTCACCTTTGAGTGCTGAGATCTTGCTGCTGCTGGGTGATTTGGGCTCCTGATTGATGCAGGGGCTTCTGTTTCTCCTGATTCCACACAAGAAGGGTTTCCTGGAGCCCTKAACACTGATCTGGTTTGCATGGGATTCAAATTTCTGTTAAGGCTTTGGAGTTGCCTTCTTGGCTCCTCTTTAAAGACAAGACAATTCCAACATCATAACTTACTGGTGAAGTAAAAGACTTCTGCAATGTTTTTATTGTGTTTTTGGCATGCTGAGGGAAATACTACAAATCCAATGAAAAGAGAGGCAGAAGAGAATTGGCTATTTGAGTTTTCCCTTGAATTAGCTCTGAGAGTGGCATCCTTCCAGAGAAAGTGTTGCAAGGGGAATAGCAGAAGGCATCTCATGAACAAAGGAAGGAAATGTTGGCTCTGCAGAGCCGGTGGTGACTGGTTTTAATGTTTCAAATCAGTAGYAAGAAGTTACAAAACAAATCAGAGTTTACTGTTGAAACCATTAAGGTGAAACTCAGTTTACTTGGACTTGATCAAGGCTTCAGTGAGTGGCATCAGCACCTTTGGCACGTAGCACTGATTGGTTTAATGGCATTTCAACTGCAGACTGGCACTTAATTGCACATTTGTGCTCTTCACCAAAATCTGTTTGTGAAAACAAGCATGTTTGACATTGAAATTAATTAAACCCGGGCTCTTAATTGCTCTGTTCTGGCACTTTTTTCTTTAACTCATTTAGTRGCACACACTTGAAGGATTTGCCCCAGCTGAGTTTTTCACAGAGTGTGTCTTTTTAATTTGTCTTGATATGAATTTCCATTGCACAGAGTTCTCCTTGGCCTTTTTTTTTTTCCATTCATGAAAAATTATTTCATCATTTTTTTTACCAGCCTTTAAAACCAGGTCTTTAATACCCAACTCCTCWGCTTAGGAAATGTCACATTAAGCAGGGACAGAGGCAGAGGGGGCTAATTGAGTGCTACAGCCTCAGCCTCTTGTTTCASCAGCTTCCATTTGATCTTTAACTCGGGTTTTACCGTGTAGGAAAGGGATTGATTAAAAATTTGGCCTTGTCAAGGTGTCATGTGAATTGCTCCTTCAACAGCTCAGAGATAAGAGGCACCAGATAAGGGGGAAGCTGAGCCTGTGCAGTGTCTTGTCAGCTATTGCTCTGCCAGTCAGCACTTGCAGCAGCTCCTGCTTTGCCTCCTGCTTTATTAATCATCTTAAGAAGCCACATTTTTGGTTTTGGAAGCTGTTATTTTTAGTGGTTTTTACATTCATTCTCAATTTYGTTGCTGATTCATTTTGGTAGAAGGCTTTGCTGGGTTTTTAATTCTGCCCTGCTGTTTGTTCCAGGGAAATACTGATCTGTGCCTTAMAGGTGCCATTCAAACTTTACCTGGATGCTCTTGAGACCACATTGGCTGGCTGGGATTACCTTTGTACCTTGAATTTCTCCTGGTTTTGGCTTTTCTTTGAGTTGGGGAGGTTAAACAGGCACAGCCTCGCTTGTGACTTAAATTGTAAAATGAGAGAGGAAGGCAGAGCTTCCAGTGCAGCTTCCTGTGATACACTGGATTTACTGAGAAACTTCCCCACTCAGACCTGCAGCACTCGCTGATAGTGGAGTTTTTGTTTTGACTTGGGTGTTTTTTCCATCTGTATCATTACAATAACAGCTCTTCTGAATGTTTATGTGGCTGTTTAAATAAGAAAATTAGTGGGTTGAGTAGATGAGTCTTGTTAAGCTGGTATTTTATTCACAGCATCCAAAATGGCACAGTTGTGTGGGGTTTGCCTGGAGGAATTTAATAGAAATGAAGGAAACACCCTTCTGAAGCACAGATTGCCTTCATCAGGTGCTGCCATCAGGCTCCTAATTCAGATTTATCTGATCTCACTGGAGAGGAGCTCCCTCCAACTCCCAGAGAAACAAATTCCAGTTTCCTAAAAGACATGAACAGCCTCCAACTTGGATTTGCTGTAAAATGTCCCAATCTGAGCAGAAATAAAACATGGAATTCACGATGTTTGGGGCAGGAGCATCACTGAGTTAAGCCATGGGGTATTGATTAATGCAGAATTTCCATTCTTAAAAATTCTTTAAAAGTCTTTAAAATTCTTAATAATGTGCTCTTTAGCTCCTACTTAACTATGAGTTGTAGCACTTTGTTCCTGTGTAGTTTCAGATGACATTTGAACCCATAAATATAGTCTGTATTATAATAAAGAGCATTTTAAAAGCTGTTTGTGTGAGCATTTCATGGGATTGTGCTGGCTGTTATTACAGAGACCAAGCACAGTGAAGTTTTATCCAATATATGTGCAGATTGGGTAAAACAGGAATAATGAGCAGTGTCAACAGTCTCTCTTTAAAACATCTTCAGTGGTTGTGTAAAAGCTGTTACATCAGTGGCCAACTTCATATGTTGGGAATTCTTTTCATCATAGCTTTAAAGTTCATTTTATTTTTTTTTTCAGGCAGATTTTTAGATCTTGCCAGGAGTTAATTTAGGCCACATTTTTCCTTAGCTGGCACTGCCTGCTGGTTTGATTTCATCTTTTCTAAAGGTCTGGAATGTTTGCTCCTTATTTCATCAGTAGAATGATGATAGGAAATTCTGGATTGAAGACTTATTTATTTTAGGCTGATTTATTTATTTATGAGCTTATAACAAGCTTRTTTGATTTTTTTTTTAAAGTTCTGTGTGTAGTTCTGAGATCTGGTTGCTTACAAATACAAAAGCTTGGTGAATGGCTTTAGATATATTTTTTCTGTAATACTCTGGTATTATTCCTTCTTAAGTCTGGCTTGTATGAAGCATGAATGAGTCAAAATAAATGGTTGTGATCTTTATTTTTTATGTTTTTGCATAATTTTTATAAACAATAGAAGAACCTTATTGGGTGTTTATTCTCTTGTGTTGTTGAGAACAAAAAGTAGAGAGTTCCTGAATTTTTCTGTGTGATTTGGATAAGCTGCTGCTTGACAAAAACTCTGGCAGGAGAGGAGACCCCTCTGTTCWTGTCACAGGAAATGGGAGCACCAAGCTGATGGATAATTGCTCTAAATTCTGACATCTTAGAATTCAGAATTCTAAAAATTCTCGTTGGAATTTCTAAAATTTTAATGGAAAAATAGAATTTTCTGTTGTTCTAGTCTAGAAGRATAGAAATTGCTTCTGTTTCCACAACTCCTCAACTCASCAGCAGAGCTRGAGKTGTGTTGAGGAGTTGTGGAAATAGRAACAATTTGKATATTTGAAAGGAAAAGTGTGTTTTGCCCATTTAGGGAGTTACTTTCCTGCTTTTTTGATGTTTGTACACTATTGTGGTGTGCAGTTGTGTGGGCTGGTTGGAAAAGAATTTTACACAAATTTTCTAGAGGAACAAGGATCCTTGTGTTGCCTTTTTTTCCTCTTTTTCTCCCCCAAATAMACATGTAATTGTAAAAAATATTTAGAAACAACTGAAAATCATTCTATTTTCTGATAGGGGACAAGTTAGTCTGAACTTCCACAGTTACCCTGAGTTTGGAGTGGGCACTTTCCTGGTGTGCAGCAGCTCCAGGAGAAGGGCACTGCTGACACTGTCCCTGTGATTCAGCTGTACCTGGGCTGTTCCTCAGATAAAAACCAGTGTGCCAACTTCCCCAAACTGGTCTCACTGGTCTCAATCTCCCCACTCTGTTGCAGATGCTTTTACTGATTCAGCCATCAGTGCTAAAGTGAATGGAGAACACAAGGAAAAGGATCTGGAGCCATGGGATGGAGGAGAGAACACAGCTTCTGAAGAGCTGGAGGCACTGGAGACTGATGTGGTAAGTGATGCTTTTTATCAAAATGAGCTGTTTCCCTGSACCTGCCTTGAAAGAATTCCTTAATTTCAATCCAGTCATGAACTTTGGAGGAGCAAAATTGCTGTCCTGCATTGTGCTGGTGGATGTTGAGTCTTTGCCAGCAGCTGCCACAGCCCTTTGGAAGGGATGTGACTGAGAATAGCTGCCTTTCAAATGGCACTTCTGGCCAATCCTGACCAATGGCAGCTGCTGTGGTAAGAGCTGTGCTGGACTCCTGGACCCAAAAAGCAGCTTTTGTTAAAGACTCCAAACCCAGCAATGCCCCAAAGTGATTTATGTTTAATCAGAGCATTCCTGTCTGGCTGTCATTGCACTTGGAAATGATGGGGAGATTGTGCTCACCGAGTGTCCCTGGGCTGCAGATGGAGGGGATTGATGGAAGCCTGACCCAGGCACAGGGACAAGCCTGAGATTATGAATCATGAGATGAAGAATATGGCCTCAAATGCCATGTCCTCATATGTCACAGCAGTCAGCTTTTCCTCAAGCAGCARTTCTTGTAGCCAGGTATTGAGCCTGCAGTGTGTTCAAGGAGATAATAGCACTGATTAGAGCATATTAACTTKGGGTAGAACAATTCTCCTGTCAGTTTTGGTGGCCATACTGTAGAGCTGAGATTTATTGGGAYACCCAATACTCTCAGTGCTTTTATAAAACATTCAAACCATTTATTGTTGTGCTTGAGTGCTGTGATAGCAGTTTTACTGGAGTGGGGGAGTTGTGCAGATCAACAGGAATCTTCTGCCTGTGGTGCCTCTCAGGTAACTCCATCAGTGCTTTTGGAAAGTATCAGAAGTGTTAATTTGCACATTTTTGGGAAAGGCAGAAAAAGATATTAATGTATGAAAAAGRTATTAATGTACTGTCTTGCTAGCCAGTAGTTTTCTAGTACAGAGTGAGCATGTGCTTAAAAAAATTCACAAAAACAATACAAAGACTCAGAACAAACAAAAAAAAGGATTTTGAAGGTAGAATCTGTGCTGATAAACAAAGCTCCCTGAAATAAAYTGTGGCATTAATAACCTTGTTGTCTGGACAGTGAATTCACAGGCCCAGGAAAAAAGGGCAGGAGGGTTTAACTTGTGCCATCAGCCCTTCATTKGAAGGGAAATGTGTTTCCAGTGCCATTTTGAAAAACAAGCATCATTTTCTTCTAGTCTAATGGATGGGATCCCAATGACATGTTTCGTTACAATGAAGAAAATTATGGTGTAGTGTCCACTTATGACAGCAGTTTGTCTTCTTATACGTAAGTGCCACGATATTTTGTTCTTAGATTTGTGTTGAATGTTCTCCCTTGGTTTGACAAACYTTACATCCTGCAGCTCGTTTTGCATGGTTTCTGAAGTGGTGGAATCAAATAACTGCAAAAGCAGTGAATGAATGGTGCCTAAGAAACCTTGCCAGCTTTCTGTGAATAGTTAGATGTAGAAATCTTTATATATTCCCTTAAATGGGCACGGCTCATTCCCATTGCAGACTTCTCTGAATTTAGCCATGCAATAARGCTCTTTTCTTGCAGAAACTTCCAGGAATAGGGTGGAAAGCTGTGAATTAATTTTGTGTGTAGCTGCTATACCTTTGTTTAACCTAGCAGAGCAGTTTGGCTAAMCCCTGATTTTTTATGGAGACAATTGATCTGGAAGATTCTGGAATGCTGAAAAGCTGCTGATAACCAGGGTGGGGGTTGTGTGCTGGGGGATGGCTTGTTTAGCTCTAAAGTTTTAGTTAAATATAATAACAGCTGAAATATAGAAGTAGTAGAAAGGCTGCTCTGGCTACTCTGGCAGTGATTTATTCCCCAGGGTCTGCAGCTATAATGTTCACTGCAACTGCAACACAAATGGACTGCAGATGTTCACAGCCATTGTGAAATGGCTTCAGTATTTCCCCACTCTTTTAACCCCCAAAGCAGAAACTTATTTTTTTTAAATATCAAGAAATCACAGTGAATATTTGGAATTTTTTTTGTTTGTGCACTTGTCTGCAGGTGTCTGGTTCAGCAGTCTGATTGCTCTGCTTTGTGCCAATGGACCTGTAACAKGGTGATAATCAAAGTGTCCTAATCAGCTTATGTTTGAATCCTGGGGAAGCTGTCCTTCCCTTCACTGCTCTAAGTACTTTTTGTACTTTTGAACTTTTAGTCTTCCATCTTTCTGCTTTCTGGATATTCRTGGAAACAGATTAAAAACATGAAGGTGGCTTTAAATTAATTCAGTTTTTTTTTTTTCCCTAGTCAAGCAACTTGCTTTGCATATCAGTCTGCTAAACTGGGAAGCTTTCCCTGATTTTCCAACTCTGGGATGAGCAGCAGAGTAGTTACATGCTTAGATGTGCAGCTGAAGGATTGTAAAGGATTTATTGTTTGTTTTCTCTTCCTAGAGCTAAGCAGTAGCAGGTATAGTTTGTCAGACTGCATCAAGGTACAAGTTTGTGTTCCAGCAAGTGTATTGATCATCACCAGGGTTCTGAGCAATGTCATCCTGTCCATCCCCTTTCTCTCATCTTTAATGGCCTGTTAGAAAACATGAAATCATTCCCTGCCTCTTCAGCTTGCTATACATCCCTTCCTTTTTTGCCCCCACTTTAAATAAATGAGGATTATTGGCTGTTCTCCTTTATTTTGTTAGGAACAGAGGGGCCTGGCACCAGSTTTGCATTCATGAAAATCTGATTTGAGCCAAAGCTTTATGCTGAAGGGTTCTACTGAATATTCTTGCAGTTACCATTGATAAGGCCAGTAAATGTTCAGACTGGCCAAAAATGTGGGGAAAAAACTTGTGCTGCAAAATAGCTGAGTGCTGGCTTGGAATTTGGCAAAGCCACTTGTTTTCCTGGTTCTGCCACCAGCACTTGAGCAATTTTGCATKTATTATTTTATACCTGGCTTGGATCTCCACCTACTTTCTTTGTTTTTTCTTCTTTACATCATTCAAAATATGGGCAGTAGTGATTYTATGATGCCCAGCAGAGCATGGGCCAAGCCTCAGCTCTGTTCCATATTTTTATGTAGCTTAYTCTGAATTAAGGTTGGTGGAACAACTTCTGCAGCTCCCAAGTTAAAATCAGGGGGAAAATTTGTTCTTTAAAACCTGACACAAAAATTAGGACAGGTAAACCCCAAAAGTGGGTGGCAGAAGGAGGTGCCAGATATGATCCCATCCCTGGTTGAGTTTTTTCAGTGTTTCACTGCTCATGTATTGAATTTTGACTTCGTGGCTTTCCTGAGGGATGGTTTTTTGCAATATTCCATTGCCTGAGAGAGAGAGAGAGACATGGAATGGATGGGATTGAGGTCCTGGCACTCAGAGATGAGTCAGGAATTTCTGGTGCTGTGCTCTGAAGTGTTGCATCCATCTTTTCTGCTGTTCTTCATAACTGGGAGAGCTGAAATTCTGTGGCTGGAATTACCAAAGGATGAAGGATGTCACTCCCTADTTTCAGTAGGATTGTGTCTGCTGGCAATGTGTAAATAGCTAAAAAAAAAAAGTCAAATTTGGGCTCTTGGAGTAGCTTCTTGTGTAAACAGCAGTCTGAGGCTTTTTATTCCTGGTGTTCTCAAACCATGTTAAAAGTTGGAGCCTTTGCACAGCTTTAGGGATTGGGGGATTTTACAAATCCTGTGGAAAAGTTCTGCACCCTGACCTCAGCTCTCTAGGCAGGTAAATGACCCTGAATTTCTCCATAATATCCAACCAGGAATTTTTTGTATTAAAAAAAAAAGACAGCAAGTCTACTGGCTTAGAACAAGGATTTTTTTTTTCACTTTGACTCGGTTAGAACTAACACTGTGTGATTTTTTTTTTTTTGTAGCTCCTTTGTGCTTTTGAAYGCATTTCAGAGATTCTTTTCCTTTCCATTGTCTTTTTAGGGTGCCATTAGAAAGAGATAATTCAGAAGAGTTTTTAAAACGGGAAGCCAGAGCAACTCAATTAGCAGAGGAAATTGAATCAAGTGCCCAATACAAAGCTCGGGTTGCCTTGGAAAATGATGAAAGGACAGAAGAAGAAAAATATACTGCTGTTCAGAGAAATGCTAATGAAAGAGAAGGACATGGTGTGAACACTAGGTACTTGAGTGCACTATGAATAGTATTTTTATTTAAATCATGGAGGTATTTCGGTACTTGAGCAGTTYTGCTCATTGATACTGGGCTTTTTCAGCAGGCCTGATTAGGTTTGGAGCCTTGTGTCAACATTGCYGTGCTGGTTTTGGCACTCAGGCTGACTTGGACACCTCTGCCTGGCCCTGTATTATCTCTGGAGGGGAAACAAACTTGCCCATTCTGACCTGTCACCGTGGTGAATTTGTCCCAAATTACAGGAAGGGCCAGTGGTTTCAGTGTGTCCTGGAGAATTTCAGGCATTACTGCTAAATCCTTCAGTGCCTCTGGGCTCATAAAGTGGACTGTGTGGCCACTGTCAAAAGCCAATTCATAAAGTGACTCTTGGGTCAACATCTGATATTATTTAGGCTTTTCCCCTTGGCTTGATGGGGGGAAAAAAAGAGAGAAAATGGGGTGCTTTTTGTTGTGTCTCAACCCTGATAGGAGTTTGCTGTGTTTCAGGGAAAATAAATACATTCCACCTGGACAGAGGAACAGAGATGTCCTGTCCTGGGGAAGTGGAAGACAAAACTCACCGAGGATGGGCCAGTCTGGATCAGGCCCTCCAATCTCAAGGTCTGGATCCCACACCTCAGAATTCAGCCCTAACTCTGGAGCAGATCARAGAGTGGTTAACGGAGGCAAGTATCTGAAATCTGACTGACTGCACCTCATTAACGCTGCAGATAATTACCTCATTGTGATGAAATGCTGTGGGATTAGGCTGTGTATTCCACAAACCAGGTTGGCATTCATCATTTAACACAGAGGTTGGGCTGAATTTACAGAGGAGCTCGTTGCACTGCGCTGTCTGTGGCTTTGCAGAGCAGAAATGTCATTTATTTCCCTCCTCAAACACCTTTGTCTTACGTGATGGATGCACTGTGTGGATTTAAAGATGAAAAACTGCAGCAGCMCTGCAAAGCTCTGTGTGCAGGAGCAGCAGTGCTGACACCTGGTGAAAGGCAGTGGCAGGAGGAAGCTTCCCTTCCTTTCTGCAAAAGAATGAAGCCACTTGCTGACTGTATGAAAAGAGGTGTTAGAGAAAAGGAATCCAAAGCCTTCCCTCCAAATGGGTATTTGAGTATTTGCTGCTGGACAYAAGGGTGGTGTTTCTAAGCAGGCACTGCATGGCAGGAATTGGTGTCCCAGAAGCCAAACACCATTTCTGCAGATGGATTTCAGCAGTGGCCTGACCTCAAGGCATTATTTGTAGAATTTTAAAATGCTGTTAGAATAAATTACTGTGAATAAATGAAAAGTGTGTAATACTCAAGTGATCTATCTGGAGAGGAAGTCTGAGAAGCATCTAAAGGTAAGTGAGACTTCCTTTCTAAAGCCAGAGTCAGCTCTATAAAGGATGGACAACTGAACCTTGCCCAAACAATGCTAACMTTGAAATTTGTCT
The DNA here is from genome assembly GCA_902810485.1 of Alauda arvensis. Taxonomy (NCBI): domain Eukaryota; kingdom Metazoa; phylum Chordata; class Aves; order Passeriformes; family Alaudidae; genus Alauda; species Alauda arvensis. The sequence continues at coordinate 245,694 of CADDXX010000348.1, read as the reverse complement.
GTAGTATTTGTGGTTTCTCTCACCCTATTACTCTGCTGAATCAGCATCATAGGCCTAAAATACTCAGAATGGCTTGTAAATTCAATTAATTCTGCTTTGGAAACCGTGAGCCCTACACCCTAGATTAAAATACCTCAGATAAGTGATAAAGGCATAAAATTGTCAGGATTCAGACACTGAACACCGCTGGTTTTTGTAAAGATCCAGCTCCTGGATGGATATTTGCTCATCCTTTGGTTTGCAAGTAGCAGTTTGTGTGGTCAGTACTGTTTGTGAACAGCTGTTTGAGAACCTCTGGTAGCTGTWAAGGACCTTTGTGGAGTGCTGGGTGCTGTGGAGCATTGGTATGCCAGGCTAACAGATCAAACTTTACTGTCTATTCCTTAGTAGTGTTTGTAGATCCTAATTAACCCTTTGGGGAGCCTGCCACATTCACCAGTCCAATTTGACCCAAAACCAAGGCAAAACCCAACCCTGCAGAGAGCTCAGTCTCCTCAATTACCACCTCAATCCATCCCCAAAGGGTTAAACCGTTTTAAAAACAAAAAAACAACAAAAAAAAAAATCATTTTGTCATATTTTACTTTTTTTTTTTTTTTTTGACCTCCCCTTCCCTTTACCCCCTTCCCCCACCCCCTCACCCACCCCAACCCCCCCCATAATTTTTTTCTTTAGTTTTTATACTTTCCTTCATATCATTTGTTCTGTCAGGTGTTCCCTGGCCATCGCCTTGCCCATCTCCTTCCTCTCGCCCACCTTCTCGCTACCAGTCAGGTCCCAACTCTCTTCCACCTCGGGCAGCCACCCCTACACGGCCGCCCTCCAGGCCCCCCTCGCGGCCCTCCAGGCCCCCGTCTCACCCCTCTGCTCATGGTTCTCCAGCTCCTGTCTCTACTATGCCTAAACGCATGTCTTCAGAAGGTACAATATATACCACGATTTGTTCATGTTTTTTGAGGTTTTTTTTTTAATTATTGACCGGCGTTGTTTTGGTTTTTTTTTTGTCGTCGTCGTTGTTGTTGTTGTTGTTGTGTTTTATTTTTTCCTCTTCATTACTTAACCTGTAATTTGTGTTTAACTTTAGTTGGTCGGACTATTTCTATTAACCTTTTTTTTTGGTTTGGTTTGGTTGGTGGTTTGTTGGTTCTTTTTTTTTTTTGTTTTGTTTGTTTGGTTTGAAGAGCTTTACAAAAACGAAAGAAAGCTGTGAAATTTCCCGAGTTTGGTATGAAATTAAACTCAGCTTTGTAAACGCTGCTCAGTGTCTCAAATTAACCAACAGCAACAATGCAGGACCTGATAACTTTAGAGAGCATTTTCAGGACTATAAATTTATATAAAATACCAATTTGAACACAAAAAGCATAACTAAACCATTAAATCACCTCTTGTAAAGTAACCAATGGCAATAATGATAACAAAAATGCTGTATTCACAGAAGTGTACTGTGGAATGGGGTAGGGTGAGCTGCTTCAAAGGTGAATTTGTAGGAAATTTTCATTCAGAACAATAAATCAGCTCCCTAGCAGTCCATAACACACAGAGAAAGGCTGACCTGTGAGTCTTTGGTAGCTGTATGCAGAATTATCCCAACTAAATTTATCCTGGGATGGTACAACAAGGAACATGGTTTATCATTTTTTATTTCAAGTGCATTTAAACCCTGCACAAGCCTGGAAAATGCCAAGTGGTTCTCCTGAGCTCCCTGGAAACTTGCAGTGGGTGCTGTAGCTGGCTCCACTGGAGCCGTGGGAGAGAGAGAGAGGAACGAGCAGGAACTGACTGGGAAATGCTCCTGACCAAAAAGTGGGTGGCAGCCACATCTGTCTGGCCATTTATTGTGGGGTTTTTATTTTTTCCTGGAGTAAGGAACTGAGAATCCACCTGCAAATTGAATTCTCTCTTAGCACTTGTGGTTGGTTTGTCAGGCGTGCAGTGAACTGCTGCTTGCTGCAATGTTTAATTCCTACTGCTGTAAGGATTATTCCTGGGAAATGTGTGTTCTTTCAAATGCTCACCTGTATGAAATTTGCATTGAGGTGGACTGGAGATTCATGGTTTAAATAGAGGCTGGCATTTAAAGATTTATGTAACCAGGAGAAGGTACTTGGTATTTTAGAAGTTTCTCTGAAAGCCATTTTCTGAAGCTGACCCTGTTACTGACCTCTGTTAAAAACGAGCTGCAATCAGCCAGATCCTGTTCACACATGGTTCTTCCTTTTGAAGTATCAACATTTGAGTCCAACCCTGTAAAGAAAATGTTTATTGGGATGTAAGAACTGTACTGCTGCTTAGATTTGAGCATGGCTGTGGTGTGGCAGCTGTGCAGAATTCCTGTATTCACTTATGACTTTGGCTTCTGGTGTTAAACATGCATGACTTGAACCTTGGGATAACAACCCCTTGTTTAGTTGCAATTTCTGCTGACTKGTAAATGAATTGTGCCCTGCTGCAGGCAGTCCAGCCTCGCTGCAGAGAATGCTCTGCTGAAATTCCCCAAGAGCATTGGTCAGCCAGTGGTGACTATAAATGGTTGGCATCACTGACCACCTGACAAAAGCACTGGGAATCCTTGATTTTTCTGGAAAAAAATAGTTTGATAGCCTGGAACTGGGCTTATCCAGARGGCACAGCTGCACCACTGACCTTTATGGCTCAGCTTGCACTTGGCAGTGCTGGATTCTTGGATTAAAATATTTTAAATCCAGCCCTTGCWCACCTATTTCAGTGCTGGCCCTGGGGAGGTGATGAGCATTGGCAGCCTGGCTGGAGCAATGCCTTGGGCTTTTTTTAAGATATTTTATTGCTGCTTTATTAAGAATTTGAAGATGAAATGCAGTTTAAAGAAGAGATTTGGGGGTTTTGTGGTGGACATCAAGCACTGATYGTGTGGGGTTGTCTCTTTTTCCCTCAGGGCCTCCACGGATGTCTCCAAAGGCTCAACGGCACCCACGAGGTCACAGAGTCTCTACTGGTAGGGGTACAATTTCAAGTGGCTTAGAATTTGTATCTCATAATGCACCTGGGGAAGCATCTACTGCTGCAGTGGCACGAGGCAGCCCTTCAGGTGGGACGTGGTCATCAGTTGTCAGTGGGGGTAGGTAAAGCTTGGCTTATTGCAGATGGCTTGCAGGGGGAATCCTCAGAGTGGGGAATGCTCAGCAGAACCCTGCCTTTTCCAGGCAATTCAGGCTCTGAATCMTCAAATCCTGGGCTAAGGTTGGAGTGTGGGAGAAGGATGTTCCCAGGTAGCTGAGTGAGAGTTGGTGCAATGTTGTCCTGAGTGTAAGAGAGAGATGCTGTGCAAAGAGAAGGAAAAGTGTGGGAATTAGTTGTTGGCAAGATGCATTTTTAGGGGGTTTGTTGGAGGAGTCAGGAGGAGTCAGAGATTTGCCACTGCATCCCTGAGTTTGGTTATGGCAGCGTGGCTGGACTGTGGTTTGCAAATGAAGGAGGTGTTTGGGTAGAGGGAGGTTGGTGTTAAAAAATCAAATGRTTCTCCAGTTAAGCTGGATGTATTTCTCCTTTAAAATTTACATGGATTTGRAGTGGTGCTGTTGTTCTTGGCTACTGTAGGAGCAGTTATAGTGGGTGTCTTAATCAGTTAATGCACTTTTTAAAAAAAATATTTGATTTAAAAGTGAAAGCTCAGTCTTGTGCCACAAGTCTAGGCTGGAGTTGTTGAGTTGAGRCCATGTTCTGGTGGGCTGGCAGGAGCTGGGTGTTTCCTTGAGGGCAAGAGAGCAACAGTTGGGTCCTTTTTAGGCACCTTTTGGGTATTTTTTAGCAGTGCAGAATTCTAGAGGAGGGCAGTGGGAACACATTTCTCAGAAAGAAGGTGTGAATTAGACCCACACTGATTTGTTGCCTTGTGGAAAAGAAACTTCAACTCTTCTGTTGTGGCATTATTTTGTGATTCACCTTCCCTGTTTATATATTATTAACATATATATATATATATATAATATTAATATATATTAATATGTAAGTAGGACTGTTAAACCACTTGCCTGCCTTTCTGCTCACTCACTGGGAGTTAAAATGTGACAAAAAAACAAAAGTGGGATGAGCAGGAAGCAGRAGCTTCAACAACTTACTCTTCAAAGAACACACAACTCTCCTTGCTGCTTTAACAGGGGCAAAAACATACCTAAAAACACTCTTTTTTCAATAGGCTGTGTTGTTTTTCTTCCAGCTGGCAAACCTCCAAAAGAGGACGCTGTAAAATGGATGTGTTTTTTCAGCCCTCTTAAAAAAAAAAAATGTTTTACATCTCTTTGTGTGGAGACCTGACCACCTTTTGTGTTCTGCCTGAAACTGGGTTAAATGTGAGCTGTTGTAGTTGTACTGCTGGGGATTTGGGGAAGCATTTTGCAGATTCTTGCTGGGATTAGAGGGCAGTGATAAATTTTTGGGGGGACAGTCTGCAGGGAAATAGCCCCATTATCTGAACTGCTGCCTTGTAAAGARCTAGATGTGCCTGAAAGGTAAACAGGTTTTCAGTTCCTACATAATGCCTCACAAAATGTTTCAAAGCATGTTTTTTTTTCCAGCCATTTTAAAACTAAAAACAAACTGCTGAGCCAGATGGGGGAAGGCTCATCCTATAACTGCTTTTTCCTGTTTGTTTCTAGTTCCGAGATTATCCCCTAAAACACACAGGCCTAGGTCTCCAAGGCAGAGCAGCACTCCCATGGGACCAGCTCTGCCTTCTCCTCAGCCTGGTACTATTCCCACTGAATCTGTTGCCATGCCTGTTCCAGCTGCCTCTCCTACACCTGCCAGCCCTGCATCCAACAGAGCAGTCACCCCTTCCAATGAAGGTAAGTGGCCCTCAGTRCCTTGCAAATGTTCCTTTTCCCTGATTCCTGACAAGGAATGTGCCTAGGAAAGAGCAGGGCTGCTTGCTGAATGATGGGGAAACTAAATTCTACTGTGAGTTCCCATTTCTCCAGCTTTAAACAGCTTGGAGGATTTTGGAGGAGTCTTTCTGCTTAGTTTCTCYTTAAGGAAYATGGGTTTATAGGTGTCTGACTTKAATGAGGTTTTCTTTTTCCAAACTGAGTTTTTGCCTCTTTTCTCTGGTAAAGAAATGCAGGCCTCTGGTTTGAAAGAACTATTTYGAACACAGCAAAAAGAATGGGGAAAAAAAAACCATTCAGTCAAATGTCTAAGAACTCTCAAATCTTTGTAGCATTCTGTATGAGGAGTTTGGACTGCAAATAATTGGCTCTAAGTTTATAGTTTATTCAGCCTATTTAAGATTTTGTGTATGATGAGAGGGATGAGTTTAATTGGGTTTTTTTTCATTTGGCAGTAGGATGGGGAGGGAGGGAGGATGATCCTCCAGGCACCAACTAGGTAGCAGGAAATGTGTAACTTAAAAAGGTTTTTCAAGCTAAAAATGGTTAAATCTCTCCCCTGTTCCTCTCTTTCCTTCTCTCTTTGGTCAGCTGGAGCTGTGCATAAGGGAATAACTTTGGCAATTTCTTTTCCAGCTAAAGATACAAGGCTTCAGGACCAGAGGCAAAATTCTGCAACTGGAAACAAGGAGAATATAAAGCCAAGTGAGACTTCTCCTAGTTTTTCTAAACCTGARAACAAAGGTTGGTATCCAAGGCTTTCATGTACTCGAGTGATGTGGGAGCTGTGCACACTAAACCTGCTGTCCTGGCTGCTTTAGTTGGCATTTTAAGGAAGGCTTGGAGGCAGTCTGGTGTTCTCCAGTGAAATTTGGTCATGCAGTTGTGAAGTGGCACTTTGAAATGTTGTTTGTGACTCATTCCATCAACACCAAGTGTAGAGATGCTCATGTGGATGGTGTGATTTCACTTGGGTGTTTTTTCTTTTTTTTTTTTCCCCTCTTCTTTCTTTCCCCTGCTCACAGAGCTGTTTTTTAGCTGCCTTTGGACTGAATGTGTTTCTGCTCACAATACTTTTGAGCATCATGGTCAGCAGAGCTTTTCAAACTGTACTTAGATTCCTTACATTTCTTTGTCTCTGYTGTTTGTTCATTCAGTTCTCAGAAAAAACCTTTTCATGTTGTTAAACTGAGAACCAGATTAATTCATCCTCTCATTGGAGAGACGTTGAGGATGAGTCCAGCCATAAAGCTCACCTTGATCAGTGTCTCTCCTTCTCTTGCTGTGTTTTGAAATGCTGGCACAGGCTGGGTTGGGGGTTTTGTTGCCTGTCCTTTGTGTTCAGTGAGTTCTGCAGTCCCTGCACCTCGGGGCTTCTGCCTTGGTGTGGTGCATCAGAACTAAAGATAAATCAGTTATGTAATGCTCTGCTTTCACAGAGCCTTTCTGTGTGCTCATCCACGTAGGTCATGGAATTGTACCAAATTAAAAACCCAAAATGAGGCTCTGCATTTCATTTTTTATATCTGCAAAACCGTTTTCTTTCTGCAGACTTAGCAATGTGTGTAAAACTTGTGTTAGAAATGCTTGATCTTGTATTTGGCAGGTGTCTCTCCAATTGTTTCAGAGCATAGAAAACAGATTGATGATTTAAAGAAATTTAAGAATGACTTTAGGGTAAGTTGCTCTCTGTTAATGGTGTCATCATTCTCATGTGCATCCAGATTTAATTAATGAGTTGAACACGCTGCATATGTTAACAGTCTTTATATTTTTGCTTAATTTATGAAAATATCTGTAAGAATTCATGTCAGGTATTGTAAAATCAATGCTGGCTCTTGTTTGTACAATTGCTTAATGCACATAAATGTGAATATTGACTGTGCACTGAAAACAGGACTTGAAACCTGTTTGATCATTAGGCACAAATAATTATCTCACACTCCATATGGAGGAGCTGTTGCAAAATTAAATGARGAGTTTTGCAGAGGCAAATGGAAGATGAATTCATATTACTTATTTCCTGGTTAAAAGGGTTTATTAAATCAGGTTAGCTTTTCAAGTGGTGCTGTTAAATCACTCAGGGGGTTGTCTGAAGCTTTCCTGTCACTCCTTAATCAACAYACAGGTCACTTGAGTGGCTCAATAGCTCCTTACACAGCTTAAACACTCTCAATGCCCATGGATTTCTTTCCTAGTAGGAATGGAAATGGGTGTTTCAAAAGGTCACTCCCAGATGATTGAGGCTTGTGGGACGGTTTTACTCTGTGTATGTGACAGTATTAGATGGTCTCTSCTGAGTTTTGTTTCAATTTACTGAATGTGTCCCTTGGGTTTTTTTCAGTTACAGTCCAGTTCCTCTTCRGATGCAGTGGATCAGCTGCTAAACAAAACCCGGGAAGGTGAAAAATCAAGAGATGTAGTTAAAGAAAAGACAGARTCCACCCCTAAAGAATCCATCATAGAAGCTGGCAGCAACACCAACTCCAGTGGTGGCAGCAGCAAACCCAACAGCCCCAGTATTTCTCCTTCCATGAATAACAGCTCTGAGCAGAAGCGAGGGCCCGAGGTGACCTCCCAGGGTGTGCAGACATCTGGGCCTGGAAGCAAGCAAGACAAAGAGGATAAAGAGGAGAAGAAGGATACTTCAGAGTGAGTAATTATGCCTTTTGGAATAAGCACATCTTTATTAACATCAGGCCTTGTGTGGAAGTCATGACTGGGTGACACGTTCCTGGCTCTGAGTGCTGTTCCACAGGAGGAGCAACAGGGGAAGGGGCTGCCCTGAAAGTCATCTCCTGACTCAGAGCTCTGGTCCTGCTGATGCCTAGTTCACATCTAAAAGCTTATTTCARTGTTTTCCTGGCTCACATGAGCTCTGTTTTCAACTGGAGAACTTTTATGGATGGTTGTAATGAGAGTYCCTCAATGAGAGTGGCTTTTTGCCATTTCTGAGAAGTCAAACACCTCATGGCACGAGATGTTTGACTTCTCAGAAATCTGACTCACAGATGGAAATTAGGTGTTTCTTAAATGATTARTTGCAGATACTCCTGTGAAAGAATAATGCCCAATTAAATTTCTTGTTCTTTATGTTTAGGCAAGTTAGAAAATCAACACTTAACCCTAATGCTAAAGAGTTCAACCCTCGATCTTTTGCTCAAGTAAGTGATTTGATGCTGTTTTAACAGTGCCTTTATAAGCCAACCTTTCCCTTGGAGGAAACTCAAACTAACCCTGCCATATCCATTGCTTCACCTCTTGTTTGCAGCCCAAACCTTCTACTACACCAACCTCCCCTCGTCCTCAAGCTCAGCCCAGCCCCTCCATGGTGGGGCATCAGCAGCCAACCCCCGTGTACACTCAGCCTGTTTGTTTTGCACCAAATATGATGTACCCGGTTCCAGTGAGTCCAGGCGTGCAGGTAAAGTGCTGCCAACTCCCCAACACCTCACAGGGATCCTCAGGAAGCTGTGCAGGCTTAGGAATCATGGAATGGTTGGGAAGGACCTTATAGATCAGCTTGTTGCAGCTTGGGAGCTCGGAGTTAAAACAGTGAAATAGTACAGCTTGTATTGCTGTTGTAAATATAAATCACCTTGTTGTTAAGTTTTGGCTGTGTAAATAATGACTTTTCCCAGTGCTCCCTCGATCTGGATGTTCAAATAATGCCAAACACTTGTAAATGCCAGCAGCCCACATTTATTGCAGATCTGTGCAGGYTTCCTCCAAGCACAGCCTCACTCTCTGCAACTGCTTTGTTTCCAGCTGTGTCCCACTGGTTTCTGGTTGTTGTAGGGATCACTGGCATTTCAAATCTAGCTCCATTTCATAGAATCATGGAATATCAYGAATTGGAAGGGACCCACAAGGATCTCCAGCCCAACCTCTATCCCTGCACAGACCCCCCAGCAATCCCCACCCTGTCCCTGGGAGCGTTGTCCAAGCTGAGACCATTCCCTGGGGAACCTGTGCAGTGCCACCCACTGGRGAAAGGACCTCCTAACCCTCCCCTGCCTCAGCTTTACCCCAGAAAGCTGCAGTCAGGTTGATCCCAGTGCCTGCAGTAGCAGCAGCATTCCTGGGCTGCCTGTTGCCAACCATCTGGTGTTGGTTGTGTGTCCGTGCAGACTCAGTGACACTGATCCAAGCAAATCTCACAGGTTAGGCAGAGTTCACCAAACCACCTAAGAGAACAGAGGGAAACACATCAAAGCTGAGTGGGGGCCCCCCTACCCCAGCACACACTGAGTTTTTAAAGGAATATCAATACCTTCAACTTGTTCTGTTTCAGCCTTTGTATCCTATTCCCATGACGCCCATGCCAGTGAACCAAGCCAAGACATATAGAGCAGGTAAAGGTGAGAATAATACTGCCTGTTTGGTTCTCAGTCTGCATGCAGCATGGCTAAATGACAAATGTCTGTGTGTTTTCTAATCCATGGTAATTTGGTTTYAGTCGATGGTGTAAATGCTATTTTGAATTAAGGGAAGTAAGTGGAAATACTAATGGGTTTTTAGATAAACTAATCCAGCCAGAACGTGCCAGGATTGAGTAATGGGGAGTTGCTTGGTTTGGAATATTGGTTTGACAAACAGGAAAATGTCTCTGTTACTTGGAGCATTAGGATGAGCTGATCATCTCCTATATTTCATAAATATTATAGGTTTGTTCAAAGGGAACTTCTCTGCTGGTTTTCTGTACTGGTTTGCAGCAGTGCCCCAGCTGATCCTTTAATAGAGGGTTTTTTTTAACAGCATGCAGAGACACTATTTCTTCAGGAAGAGTTTGCTGTGCTGCTCTTCTGGAAAGAGCTGGCTCCAGYTTGTTCTTATTCATTCCTGCTGCCCCAGTGGCTGAACAGCTGGACTRACAATGACAATGCCACGTGTTGAAGTGACACCCGTGGCTGTGGAGCCTCACAATGGGTGGTGAGATGCTCCCTGTGCTGGGCAGGGCAGTGAGGGMGCAGAAAGTGCTGCTCTTGTTCTTGTGCTCCTGTAGCTGTGCCCAGTGAATGCCTCTGCAGTGGCAGGCAGTGCTGCAGGACAGGGGCAGCACTGCAGCTCCAGTCACTGCAGGAGGAAATTGTTTCCTGCTGCTCAGAAGCAAACAAGTGGCCTTTATCAGCCTAGGGGAGACAAAACCCTGCAATGTATTTCTGGYAAAACACAGTAAAACACTGTGGCCTCAGCCCTGAAATCTTCTGGTTGCTAATAGTGTTTTAATCAGAAATCCATTGCTGAGTGCTCCCTTGCTGGGTGAGGCRGCTCCAGTTCCGAATTCCTTTTTAAGTTCCAATATTTTCTGCACATCCATCTGTGTTCAACACAACCCTGAGGGAGCTGCCTGGRTTACAGCTCTGTGCCTTTACACTGCTCAAGTTGCCTCCTGCATTTACTTCTTTCTATTGTTCATCTGCAACTTAAATAAAATCACTGAGTGAATTTGCTGATTGCAACATTTCCCTCTCCTCTCCCTAAGGGATTTGGGGCATTGCCCCTGCAGTGGAGTTCAGAGGTGCTTGAGGTAGCTCAGTTAATAGTTCCTGCAGGAAGCTGGAGCTCTCCTGGAGCCCTCCTGGAACTCCCATGCCCATGCTTTGTAGGCTGAATTAGTTTGTTCCAGTAGAGTTGGGTGGTCACCTTCTCAGGAGAGCTCAGGTGATCCCACACTGCTCTGCTCTTTTCATCATTCTTCCCTCTTAGTTATTCCTATTCCTGATAGGTTTTGTCTCYCTTAGTGTGGTCTGTGACCTAAAATTTGCTTTCTGCTGCCCTGAGGGGTAGCACAGAGCTCAAAAGATGTGAATRCCTCAAATTGTGGCTGTGTGGAGACCATTACTGTGCTTTCCTCAGCCATAAGCATGAGTTAATTTAACATAAAGACTCAGATTCCCAGCTGATGGAACAGTGGCTGAGTTGTTCATATAGAGGGTGGAAAAGCCTTTTAAAGGGGACAGGATTAACTGGTTAATGTAGTTATCCTGATACAACCTTTCTCTTCCACATCTGATTCTTGTCAGTCTTTCTCCACCTTTCTCCCTTCCCAGAAAAGGCAGGGCTGGGTGTGTGGCTGTGTATATCCAGCCCAAAGGCAGAAAATCATGTGTTTCCTGGAGAAACTCTTCTTCACACTGTTCCTTTCTAACAGAGAAAGGTTAAAGCTGTGGGGTGAGGATATTCCACGTGGCCCCAGTAATGTAGAACCTTTCAGGAAGCTCCAAAATTTTTTTTCTCTGTTTCTAACACGAGACAATCTCTGTTTTGCAGTACCAAATATGCCCCAGCAGCGGCAAGACCAACACCACCAGAGCACCATGATGCATCCTGCCTCAGCAGCAGGCCCTCCAATTGTAGCTACTCCACCTGCTTACTCTACACAATATGTTGCATATAGCCCCCAACAGTTTCCCAATCAGCCTCTTGTGCAGCATGTGCCACACTACCAATCTCAGGTAAGAGTCCTTTCCGTGCCCCTGATCAATCCAAGCACAAATCATGAAGATCAGAGCTAAATAAACCCCCTTTGTGCCCCACTCCTGAGTCACCCTGAAGAGTTTCTGTGTTCTGGAGCACACAGTGGTGATCTTGGAATGTGCTTCAAAGGCTGTAACAAATTTTAAGGTCCTGATGAATTTTAATGTCCTAACGAACTTTAAGGTCAGTGTAGAAGTTGGCATTTATTATTGATATGGTTTTTKGAGCTCTTTGAAGAATTTCTTTAGGTCATGGCCAGCACATCTGCTGGTTAAGGGTTCTAAAAATAACTCAGTGGACCGCTCTTACTTCAAAGGCTGTTAAATCTACATGTGTAATTGGATAAATGTATAAGCTTAGTGCACTATTAGAGTGGCAAAAATTGGATATGCCAATATTTTCAGTCAGTTTAGCCCTTAAATTTTGGAACCAACCAAAACRCTCAGCTCGGTCTGCAAGGCCGCCGTTTCAACCACGACTTGTTYAGATGACAAAAGTTTCTTTGGAGTGACCCCTCCAATTAACTGTGTGTTRTTTTTTTCTTTGTTCTGCCTGCAGCATCCTCATGTTTATAGCCCTGTAATACAGGGCAACGCTAGGATGATGGCCCCACCAGCACACGCACAGCCGGGTTTAGTATCTTCCTCTGCAACACAGTACGGTGCGCATGAACAGACACATGCTATGTATGGTAGGAAACGTTTTGTGTTATATGTAACTTTTTAAGTCCTTACCTTTGTGCCAGGGGGATGTGTTTAATCTCAGCCTTCCAACGTGTGGGGATTCAGTAGATGTGGTTTATATTTCATAAGATGATGATGATGGTGGTGATGAGCAGAGCGTTGAAAGCTGAGCCAGCTGGTTCAAATGGAGTTCAAGTGGTGCTGATTTCGGTAGGATGCCAGTGACCAAGATGAGATTTCAACCTGGGAGCTGCTAAAGAATTATCTGCTGAAAAGAAGTGTGTTCGAGTTCTCTTGATGCTCTAGATACATCACCCCTTGTTTGTTCCTTGATGATAATTAGTACTTGTTTCATTTTGCAAGGTTATGACCTCAGTTTCAAACTTGACTTTAGTTCTGGCAACTAGTGAAATGCTGTCTTTATGRTACTGCTGGCATTATTAACAGTATGAACACTGCTGTTTGAGCAAAATAAACCATGTGTTGCTTACCTTTCTCATTTGGTAAGTCAAGAAATAAGCAAATGGAACAGCTCATGTGTTGCTCTCACTTGGACAATTAGTCTCTAGCATTATCAGATGGGCATTTTTCACTTCCAGTGAAGTGCTGAAAATGTGGGTTACCTTGTGACAAGAGTAAAATGTGCAAGAACTTTCTRAAGCATTATAAATGTATGATAAACCAAGGCCCAATTTGGAGGAAAAAAGAGCTCACTGCAAAACATGCTATTGAAAGAGGTAGAGTCAAGGTTGTTTAAGGCTTGGRAATTGTCATAAAATGTCAAAACAGCAGATGGTCTCTTGAAAACATGGCATTTCAATACTTGTTACAGCATCTGAGGAAAAGTTTTATTGGGTCACGTATATTATTGACTTAGATTCTAATAAAAGATTTTCTGTACCTTTAGACATCTTTGTATGTTTTTGGGTGCTTAGTTTTACGCTGCTRCTTAATGTCCATGACATGTCATGAAAACTTACAGACAGTCTGGAGTTTAGTTGGGAAATCATTTCTGATTTTCAGAGGTGCCTTACCCATCTGAAAGCATCCTGTCAGATCTCTGCTGTGGTGTGGTAACAGAGTTAAGAAACAAAAATAACTTGCTTTGACACTTGGAGGAAAAACATTTGAGCTCATTTGTGCTGAAGCTGGAAATGGAAGTTACTTGTAGAGATTAATCCTTCTCTCACAGGTCCTTGCTAATGGTGTTACTTTGATCTTTTCAACTCTTGTGCTTGAGGTGTCCATGTAAACAGATCTTCTGTTTGCTTTTTCATTAGATTGAATAGAATCCCGATAAAGCCAACGATCAAAGGCTCTCAGGCCTCCATTGGTGAAAAACCCTCCTCTCAAATTCTAATTAAAATAAAAACCAAACACGAGATAATCTGAGATTTGATTCAGAATGGTTGCATGTGACTTCCTAGCAGTTTCCCATTGTGCAGCATCCTTATCTTCTGTAATCAGTGGGTTCTGCAGCGTTGCAGTACGAGCCCCTTGCCTTGCTTGGCTTTGATCAGATGTCTGTGTAGTTTTTTTTTTTTTCACTGATACTCTAACTTACAACTGTTAGATCTCATTTTGTGTTGGTTTTGCAGCTTGTCTGTTGTAGATATGTGACTGCCTGCCAGTGCAAACAACTAAGTTGGGTCAAACTTGAGAGTTCTTTGGTATTTCCTGCCATGTAATTAAATATTACTTTCCTGAGAGCACCTAATTTCACAGAAATGGCCTGTCCTCCTGTGTTCTTTCAAGTAGCTGCTTGGTGACTCTTCTAAATATTCTCCCACCTTCCAGTAAATGATGGAGTGCTTGAAATTTTTGTTACTGAAACCATTCAAGAGGACCATGAGCTCCATGTGCTAGACCTAGGGTGTGTTCTTGCCCCTGTGCAGACGTGTTCAGTGAACATGGACTGTCTCAGATGTACCCTTCACCTTCCRAGGTGACAGTGACACATGGAATGACTCCTGACGTTCTGCAGCACCCTCTCAATTCACATTTTTGCAAGTCTTCCATGTGCTGAGTGCCTGAAGACCTGGCCCAGATGGACTGTGCTTCCTCAAAGTGTGTCCAGCTGTAAYGTGTCCACTTCAGCTTCCATTTATYCCTGTGTGGGGAAAGGCAGGAATGCCAGAGGTGAAAGAACATCGTGTTGGAATTGTTCACATCTGACTGAGTGACTCTAAGAACATATCTATAACTTATGCTCTGTCTTTTGGGGATCTTAAGTTTACCCACATTTGAGCTAAATATACCTGTGCACTTTGATTCTGGTCCTCTCTTAAAAAATAATTTGAAGGTACAGAGTAACAACTTCCTGAGAAACAACCATCGCTGCTGCTTTTGATTTTGCTCAAACAATTTCCCTTTTGGCTCTTTAAAATTGCTATCTGATTTTTAAAAAATATATATTATTGCTTATTTTAAGCAGTGATATCAGGATTCAGTGGGCCATGCTGCCCTTTTACCCTTCAAGGTACTGGTGCTTGCTTTGAGTTATTCCTGCAAAATTCACTCCGTTTTTCTCCTGCRTATGTGGTAGAGAGAAGATGTCTGCAAGAACTACTGTGCTGAGACCTGGGGGTTGGGGGGAAACTGCTTMTCAAGGTGTGAAATGTTTTCTGGTAAGATCTGAAACTCCACTAATGGTTTGGGAGGAGCTGAATGTCTGTGGCAAATCCTAACAGCCGGGCAGCCAAGAGAAATTCCTGTCGATTTAAGGGAACCACCCTCACTGCCAAGAGTTTGGGGTTGTTTTCCTTCCTGTCTTGTGAAGAGATAGCTGAATCCAAAATACATACAGTGACYTACACTCGGTGCTAAAGCATTCTCCATTTTAAAGGAAAGCACTTCTGTGTGTTTGATGGGCTATTCCTGCACCTCTGGGATTTCCAGTTCACAGTGTCACAACCCCGCTGTTGCCAAGAGAGACAAGCAGAGCTGCCTGCTCCCAGTAACCCCAGTAACAGGACAGAGGAGTGTTCAGATCACTGGGGTTTTCCCCTCAGAAATGGGGAAGGACAATGTCCAGACAACTTACTTCCCAGTCCGTGATGCTTCAGCTGCGGAGCCGCCCGTGTCCAGGAGGGTTTGCAGTGTGACACTTTTACCTGCCACACCTGGAGGTGCCATCCTTCCCCTGCTCAGCTGCACCTTGGCTTCAGGACGTTCTGTGTCTTTTCTGGCAGCTGCTGGCTCTGGGGTGGCCTCCCAGTCCCTGTCCTTGGGCTGCTGGAGTTTGCTGGCCMCGCTCCCAGTTTGGCTCCTGTGTCACACCAAGCCCACACCAGGCTGCTGCTGCTGCTGGTAGAAAATTTGGTTATGGAGGAGAGGGTGGATCTGTCCATTCCTGTGACAGTGGACTTGTGTCAGTTTTCCATGTGGCTGAATTGTTTCCAGATAACTGCAGTCCTCTGAAAAACTTGTGTGTTTAAAGGACTTGTGTAAAACCAGACCTTGGTTTTACACAGATGCATTTCCTGTTTTTTGTGCTCCTCATTCCTGTCCCTGTTCTCCCTTCCCCTTTCCCTTTCTGCATRTGTTTTACTGGTCTGGTGTTGTCTCTAACTTTTATCTGGTTTCTGTCTCAGCAGTAGAGTAAACTCTATTCCCCTGGTAGTACAATGGTGGATAGAAAATAAACTTCAGAGGATTCTCCAGGGACTAAGAGTGAACCAGTCACCAAAGTTGTCTTGGAACTGTTGAGAATGGCAGTGCTATAGCTGAAAAAACAAGGGCCAGTCACTGCTCTAGTGTAATTGCATTTTAACCTTCTTGTTACAGTGGGCAGTAATAGACCATGAGTTGACATAAAGTTTCTTTCTGTGTTAATTAAGAACTGCAGACCTCAGTGTCACAGTTAAGAAGGAAGGCTTGCTTGTGTTTCATCTCCACTCATTTGTAAAATGAAATATCTAGCTCTAATAGCAGCTAAGTAAATAAAAATATCTGCATGGTTCTAGTGTCTTCAAAAAAAATTAAAAAAAAAAAATTAAAACTGACACTGACCTTTCCAGAAGATGGGAAGTATGCACGTGGCAAGAGGCTAATTTACCTTTCTATTTCCCAAATTCAGCATGTCCCAAAATACCATACAGCAAGGAGACAGGCCCTTCTTTCTACTTTGCCAGTGAGTTGGGTTTTTTGTACTAATTTTGATTGCACAGAAAAGCACTTTCTAAAGAASCACATGTTAAAGGAATGGGACGTGTTGAGGGAACAAGTTTCCTTGCACCAAACCAGGATGTGGAAAACAGGAAGGTTCCTCTCAGTGGGCAGGGAATGGAGCTTTGGAACAGATTTGTATGATCACAGGAAGCTGAGTTGTCATTTCATCAAAAATTTATTTTGAATGTGGGATAATCTCTGACTTCCCTACCCAATCTTTTCATCTGCAGCCAGAAGTGGGCTCTAAGAAATCCCTCCCTGTGAGGGTGGGGAGGCYCAGGCACAGAGAAGCTGTGGYTGCYCCATCCCTGGAAGTGCCCAAGGCCAGGTTGGATGGGGCTTGGAGCAATCTGGGATGGTGGAAGGTGTCCCTGCCCATGGCAGGAGGTGGAACAAGATGATCTTGAAGGTCCMTTCCCACCCAAACCMCTCTGATTCTGTAGCCTCTCCTTAAACCTGCCTTGCTCCTTTTCATGAGSCAAACAGGATTTGTACACCTGATGAGTTACCAGCTTCCTAAAAGGAGAAGTAACTTGGGGCCTCATCCCTTTAAAAAGCTGTGGCTCAAGTTTTGAGCCCCTGGGAGGAAATAACTGGAGCTGCAGCCAAGGTGGAGGAAGTTTTCTGTAAGGCTGCCACTGAAGGAGTGCTGGGAACAACTTGTGGTCATGGTTGGATGACAGGGATGAGATGAGGGGCTCCTTGGCAGGTGAAYTTTGATTCCATTCCCTGGCTCAGGTGGGGCTGTGCTGGTGACCAGCATCACTGGAGGCACTGGGAGAGGAGCTGGTGCTSTCTGGACACAGCAGCCTCACCCACACTCAGCAGGAAAGGCAGAGAACTGCAAAATACTGCARAGCACTGCCTCATCTGCTGGTGGTGTGCAGCTGCTTTGAGGAAGCTGAGGTTTTTTGAGAGGGTGCTTGCAGGGTGAACTCTCACCCAGCACAGGGAAAGGAGGAGTTGCAGTTTCAGGCTGTTCCTGTTCTTGCTGCTGTCCTGCTGTGTCTGTCTGTAAGTCCATGCAGCCCATGCCAGGCACTCTCCTGGTTTGGTTCTTTMTTTTTTTGTTTGTTTTTTGCATTATCTCATGCAAGAGGGATGTGAGAAAAGCCACTTGTTCTCCAAAAATCTCCTCTGGAGCAGATTTCCTGTGTTTCTTGTGGCACACTGGTTCTGCCTGAGCAGGGGCTGGRGGATGCTGACCTGTGCTGTGTTCATGCCTCTTGGTTTGGTGCACTGAAATCACTTCAATAACCTCGTTCCTTCCTTGGATTGTCTTTGAAGTCCTCTCTACCTGTGTAAAATGACTTCTTGAAATGTTTGCCTGATAGAAACATTTGCTATTTCTTTGCTTCCTACCATTCAGGTCTTTTAAATGTAGTTATCCTCACCATCTTACTGGCTCTGGCAATAGTTTTGAAAGTTTGTTCACTGGTCAGTTCTTGAAAACAGGCTCTTCACTGCATCTTTGGACCATGACCAGCCCTGACCACCATTGGCACCGCTGAAATTCCGGGGAAAAAGCAAAATTACAAAACTACACAATGTGGTTTCACATATTCCCTGGTAGCTGGGAGTTGTGCTTGATTTCTGCTGCTCTGACCTCTTTTGATTTCAGCTCCTTCTGTGGGTTCTGTGGTTGACTGCTTCTTGTTTGCTCTCAGAAATGGGGTGCAGTTCTTAGAGCTGAATTCAGTCATTCCATCCCTGTGGTGGTTTTTTTTTCCCCATTCCATGACTTCCCTCCCTGTGTGTCCCTGCCAGGGCAGTGCAGTGAAATATTGGAATCACTTTGATTAGAAAGATGCAGAAGTTGAAGCAGGGCAGAGGAATTCAGGGCATAAAAGGTGAGAAACCCAGTGCTGGAGTGAGCTGAGGTGACTTGCAGCAAGGTGTGTCCTTCCCTGGCACATCCTCAGATAATTGGTGGCCACTTGGAAAATCTCCAAAACACTGACAATTGGGAAAAAATGTTGGATAATGGATTTTTTTTTTTTCCTTTTCACCTCCTGTCTTGTCTTACTTGCTGTTAATTTGTGTAGTGAGCTGTTTTGATGACCAGACAAAAATTCCTTTAAAAAAAATCCCAGGGAAAATGTTTTAGTTCTGGCTGAGCAGGTGAATTTTTCATGACTTTCACAAGGCTCCTTGAACAGCCCTGCTGGTCTCAGAGATTTCATTGGCTTGGCAGGAATTCCTTGCACTAACTCAACATGAAAAACCATTTACACTGCTGGAGTTGGAGGCTGAGCTCTGCTTTTGAACTGGGAATGCATTTCAGACCTGCTGAGTTCTTGGTTTGTGTGCAGGGACTGGTCAGGGTTTAGACAAGTGCCCAGATCACATTTTTTTTTGAAAGGCACTTTTATTATCACTATTAAAACATAATTTGCAGCAGCATCTGAAGTGGTTTTAAGCTCTACAAATTTGGTCATTAGGGTGAATCTGCTAAAGACAAAATGAAGGAGAGGAGAAACTAGAGAAATAAATATTCTTCAGTATAAAAAAAAAGTCTTCAAATGTGCTTCAAATCCAAAGATGTGGATAAAATATTTGGTGGTTTTGGAAGAGCTGCCACTATGACAAAAACCTGATCCTCCCCTTGGTTTATATCTATTCTTTAGGGTGCTGTTCCTTGGTTTAACTGGTGTCTTAAGAGAGAAATTCCTTATTGAGAAGTTTTATTGCAGAAATATCTGCTTCAGAATATTGAGTTTATTACTCTCATGGCCATAAAGAACCAAAAGATGAATTGCACCAATGGTTTAAGGGAGTCCCACTTTATTTTGGGGGCCCTTAACAAGTGATGTGGGAAGCCTTGAGTATCTTACAACATGGACTTAAATTTCATGTGCATTTTAAAGCCTCTTGAATGGAGTTGGAGTTAATTTGTAGCCAGGCTTGCTGAGAGCATTGCTGGTCTAACCTGCCYTTTGGCAAGCAGCAATCCCTCCTTCCATTCATCTCTAGCACTTTGGCAAAGATAATAAATTTTTGGCCTTCTTCAGAATGTGTATAATAATGAGGTTGAGAAATCTTCCTCATGCAGAAAGCCATAAAGTTGGTACTGTAAAAATGATTTTTATTATCATTGATAATTCTGGTGTTGTCAGAGATGTCTGAAAGTCAAGTGGGAGCATGGCARGGATGCTGCTGCAAAATACATTTTAGTAATGATACCAAAAGAAAAAAAAATCAGAAATACTTGGATTTAAAGCATAACAACCTGCTGTGGCAGCAGATCCTGCTGGTTCTGACAGCATGCTCAGAAGATATTTGAGGTGGTTTTGAAACCCCTCTCAATCAGGAAGTCTCAGGGTGTACAACTGAGCTTGCACACGTGGATAAGAACATTAGGATCAACTCCAGGCTGCAGGAATTCAGTTCATCTGCATTAATAGGCTGAAACTGCTCATCACTGCGAGGCTGTTTGCTCAGTGAAGATTTAATAGAGCTTGCAGGGATTAAGTTCAATGTGGCAGGCAGTTATTTTCTGAAGGAGCAGCTTGCACAGGGGAGAAAAAAACCTCAATTAGGCAAAAAATACCCTGGCTTTCTGTATTCTGGTGAGTTGGAACGTGTTAGAAGTTGGATTTGTAAGGTTTAAAGCAAACCAGACTGGAGGAAAASTGCAGTGGCCATCAAGTTCTCATATAATACCAACCCCATAAAAAAAAATATATATATATAACCTGGTAGATACTCATCAATAATTAACTTCAGAACAACCAAAAGGCACCAGAACAAATAAGGAACAGTTGAAGRGAATGTTGAACAGGTTGATAATTCTCTTTGGCTGCTTGCTTTTTTAGCACTTGATCAGCAGAACTCTCCTTGGTCTTTCAGGCTGTGACATCAGAGGGTCTAACACATGTAGCTGCAGACACAGCCTGCTTATTGCACAGGACCTAAAAGAAATAGGGAAAACATCCTCATTTTTAGGGTCCTGCTTTCCCATTGCATGCTTTGAGTTGAAAGAAAGACTCCGTTGTCATTATGGCATTTCATACTTAGATTCCCTCCAAAGTTCCCCAAAAAAACAGGATTTAGTGTGGCCCATCTGAAGCAGGACAGAGCATGATCCAAGAATAACTTGGTGTTTGTTGTTGGAGACTGGCATGGCTGTAGCAACAGATGTGGCTTCRCTGGGCTGAAAGTTTTCTGTTGTTCAGTTTCTTCCCTTTTTGGGAATTTTGTACCTTATTTCAAGGAACCAAGRATTCCGTGGCAGCGTTGGGGAGCTCACAGGATGGTGCTGATCCAGAACAGATTGGCCTCGAGGGCAGAGGCAAAATGGGTTTGTTTTAGCACRAGAAAGTGGCTTCAGCAAAAATGTGATGCTCGAGCAGCCTCAGTTTTCTCAGCTGGGATGTGTTTGTTTACTCTGGAGCACACGGGCAGGGTTTGTGCTTCCCTCTGACTGCTCTGTGAGCAATTTCCAGAAGAGTAGCATGGTGAGGTTAGCCAGGTATAAGGCCAAAGAATTTKTTTTTTTGGATGGTGGAAATAAAAATGGCTCGTAACACCTTTGAAAAGTAATATGTCAGGAAACCTTAAATTGTGTGAAAATTATAAATTTGATCTTTGAAACTGGTCTGTTTGACAAAACMAAAGATGAAATACTGCTTTTCTCTGTGAAGTATCTGTTACATTGTCAAATTAGGGAAGATGAACTGTCTTAATTATGGTTGTTTATAGACTTTCCTGCCAAACCAAACTGCACAAAAGCAAGGTAAGACGATCAGCTATTCGCAAGATAAATTCCATTTTTTTAGAAGTGGGGGGAGGGAATACATTTACAGAGCCAAGTGCAGATGGTGACTTGATAGAGGTGCACGTCCTGTGCCTGGGTGTTAAATATTCCTCTTTTTCCATCCTAGTTTCCACTGGCTCACTTGCTCAGCAGTATGCCCACCCTAATGCCACCCTGCACCCGCATCCTCCGCACCCGCAGCCTTCTGCCACCCCAACTGGCCAGCAGCAAAGCCAACATGCTGGAAGCCACCCTGCTCCAAGCCCCGTGCAGGTAACACCACCCTGGGCCAGCAGATTGTGTTTCATTGTGCGTGGGGATGTTTCAGTTGAAGGGTTAAGGGAGGGGTGGTGATTGTGTCAGTGCTTTGGTGTGAGTGAAGTGGAAGTAGCAGATAAATGGTGAGAGGTGATTGGGTTTGGTSAAAGCAGCTGGAAACAAAGTGGTCCTTGGAATGGTGCTGCATTCCTTAATTCCCTGCTGGGAACAGCTGGGAGGCACTCCCAGCTCCAGGTTCTCCATGGTTTTACCTGGCAGTACAAGCTGAGCCTGGTGGGGTTGTGAAGAGTTTCCCCAGGAGCACAGGAGATCCTCAGACTCACCACTGACAGACTCAGAATTGAGAGCACTTCCCCACTCCTTTCTCCTTGACAGCATCAATGTAATCCCTCAGCCCAAACCCAAAGTGCTGTGTCCAGTCTTGGGCCCCTCAGTTTAGGAAGGATGTTGATCMTGTCCAGAGGAGGAGTGGTGAGAGGCTTGGAACACAAACCCTGTGAGGAACAGCTGAGGGAGCTGGGGTTGTTCAGCCCAAAAAGGAGACTCAGAGGTGACTTTAACACCTCTACAACTCCCTAAAGGTGGCTGTGGCCAGGTGGGGTTGGGCTCTTTCTCCACACAGAAACCAACAGAACGAGAAGACACAGTCTCAGGCTGCTCCAAGGGAAATATAGGTTGGATATTAGGAAAARGTTTTTCCCAGAAAGAGTGATAAAGTACTGGAATGGTGGAGTCACCATCCCTGGACACGTT
This sequence comes from Alauda arvensis, assembly GCA_902810485.1. Taxonomy (NCBI): domain Eukaryota; kingdom Metazoa; phylum Chordata; class Aves; order Passeriformes; family Alaudidae; genus Alauda; species Alauda arvensis. The sequence continues at coordinate 223,711 of CADDXX010000348.1, read as the reverse complement.
TAAAAAAAACACTGGATGTGGCACAGGGTGAAGTGAAGGTGTTGATACGTGGGTTGCACTCGATTATCTTGAAGGTCTCTTCCAACCCAGCCGTTCCGCGATTCCGTAAAAAACGTTTTATCTTTTTTTTTTCTTTTTCTCCTGTGTTTCCCTTGCAGCACCACCAGCACCAGGCTGCCCAGGCCCTGCACCTGGCCAACCCCCAGCAGCAGTCGGCGATTTACCACGCAGGTCTAGCTCCAACCCCTCCTTCCATGACGCCGGGCTCCAACACGCAGTCTCCACAAAACAATTTTCCTACAGCACAACAAACAGTCTTCACCATCCATCCCTCCCATGTTCAACCTGCATATACCAATCCGCCACACATGGCCCATGTCCCCCAGGTAAACACAGTTTAAACAACCTTCAAGACTTAAATGTCTTAATGCCACAAAAAAAAAAAAAAAAAAAAAAAAGTTAGGACAAGTCGGGCCTGCTGGAGGGATTGGCAGTCTGTCACCTCTCAGCACAGACTTACCTGTYTGTTGTTGTTTAGGTTTTTCTTGTCTGTACATTGCCTTTCTTTAGAGTTTGACAAAAAGGTGTGTTTGGACCTCAGCTTCCAAAACGCCTGGTGCATCTGCAAAACTGTAGTTTAATGAAGACATCTTAAAGCTGGCACTGCTACTGAAAATAAATTGAGCTCTCTTCCCAGTTCCTGGCTCCCATCCTTGTCCCTGCCCCAGCACTCTGCTCACAGAACTGCTTGGCCGTGGAGCAGAGCAGGCTGGGGACATCATTCAGCTGAAATGTGCCTCCCCTACCCCCCCCTTTTTTTAGGCTATTTCTTGGTCAAATGGGTTCCCTGCTCAGTCAGGTGCCTGACCCCAGGAAGAGCTGGCATACAGAAAGGTTGGAGGTGGGAGCTGAGTGCAGAAAGGCTGAATTGCTGCTTTTGGTGGCAGTTTCAGGCTCTGCATTGTAGACAAAATTTTATACAAATACATCCAGAAAAGAAAACATGAGAGGTTTTCCAGGGAGTAGCAAGGCAGTGCAGGGAGAGAGGAGAGAGTGAAGGTGACTGCAGGACAATCCTTGCAGAAGGAAGCCCCTGTGTGTGTGTGTGTGTGGTGAGTGTGTGCTGTGTGTGTGGTTCAAAGATTGTTGGGCAACCTAAAACAACAGTCTTTGCTTCAGAATCAGAAACCCACTTCTCTTAACTGCTCCCTTGTGGTCAGCTCCCTGAGAAAAAGGATTTGGGGAAGGGAAGCACATAATAGATTAATCAAGAGCTCCGTGTAAAGCAGTGTGACAGAGATTTTTTTCTGGTTGCTAAATCATCTGGATTTAGTGTCCTTTGTCAAGGAATGGGCAGTCCTTGTCAGTAATTTGCCTGCACAATTTCTTCTTCAGACCAAGAACTTGGTGCCTGGCTTCTGCCTTCTCATGCAGGTTAATAGTAGTTTGGGATAAGGTGATSTAACTGTGATTAGGGATGTTAATCTGACAGGTGTCCCATCCCKTGCAGAATTCTGATCAAATCTTTGCTTTGCTCCCTGGGACAGTCAGTTAAGCCAATAAATCAATAGTTCTTTTAGGAATCATTTTACTGATGTTGAGTTTTTAGCTTTTTAATTCTCTTAGGCTTTTGATTTCTCTGCTTTTTTTTGTGGGGGGGAAGGATAAGGAGAGGATGGCCACAGCTGATGATTGCTGTGGCATCTTGGCACATCCTCCCCTTCTCTGGTTRCTGCCAGAAACAAGACTCCTGCTCTGCTCTGGTGTGAAGGCACTGCTGTGAATGCCTGGGTTGTGTTTAGAGCTTCTCAGAGGGGTCTTGGCTTAGTTGGCATGTCCAGTGCTGTGATTTGARACATGAAACATTTGCTTGAAGGCCATGAAAGGGTAAAGCTGTGCCTGAATTTGTGCCCTGGCCAGGCCAGGGAGTGCAGGATGTGACCATTGCCTTCCTTTCTGTGTGCCAAGCAAACCAAATCAAACAAATCAGATGCAACTTTTGAGTCAGAACTGACTGCTCAGGCAGGGTTTTTAGCAATCACAGACAAAGCCTGCCTTGCCCTTGATTTKAATTCGTGCAGTCTCTTCTGCAATTTTTTTTTTTTTAAATGAAAGCTGCAATTTGTGATATTTACACCAAACTAATTGACTTTCCCAATGAAGTAGTTCCCTCAGAAATCTCTAGTGAAGGCATAACTACAGTTCTGCCAGAAATTTTAAATGCATGTGATTATTCCATCGTGGGGAAAACTAATCACTGGATTTAATTGTTTTTTAGCAGCCTCATTCCCAGCTCCTAAACACAATTCTGAAATACCACGCAGGAAGAATTTCAGTCAGGCCAACACAGGGGATCAATCCAATTTCCCTCCAGGTTATCAGATGGATCTTGAGCTGGTAGATATCTCACTTGAGAGCCAGTACTTTAAAATTCATTACAGAGTGCTGTCAGCTGCCAATTTGCAAAATGTTTTGAGCCACAGCAGAAAAATTTTCTCCACTGTGTGTATTGACTCCAGCTGCTCTATGAATAGCTGCTTTATCATGATGGCTTCTACAATAGCATGTTTTGTCAAAGTCAACGTGGAGCCAGTCCTGGGAGGTATTTCTGTTCCACAGCCTGATCTCCTAAACCTTTTTTTTTTTTTTCTTAGAGCAAAGAGTGAGATTTGAAATTGCAGTTCCTGCCTTTAAAGGCTTCTGGGGTGCTACTAACACGTGCRAGTCTGATCAAAGAGTTTGGGGAATGTCTGTGATGAGTCAAGTAACCCTTTTTGTCTTTAAGAAAATAAAATTCTGGCCACTACCTGCTATCTGTCTTTACTGGCATGGGAGACCTGTGAGGCTGCAGTTCTGGGATATGGTAGAAGGACAAACCTTAGGTRCAAATGATGGGGTTTTGGGGCTTTGATTTATATTTTTTTTCCCCCCAGGAGAAATCCACCGAGAGCTCGGAGTTCCCTTTGTGCTTTTAAGAAATTAATGTTTGCTAGGTTTTGAATAAAAAAATAAATTGCTGACTTSTAGAGACATGAAACTGCTCTGAGCTCAAGAACCACCCCCCCAAAAAAAGTTCCTGAACCTTGTTTGCCAGAGGTGATCAGCCATGGGAAGGATTAATCTCMTTTTCCACGGAGACTTAGCCCTGATTGCTCAGATTACACAAGAACTGCGATGAGCTGAACTGGAAGCAGAACAAAGCTGCCCCCAGAGTGTGAAGGGATGAAATCACTCCTGTCAGGAGCACTTGGCTGAGCACTGTGTGGGCACAGGTCACTGGAGAGGACAGGGAGCTTCCCAGGGCAGGGAGCCAGCGGAGAACGTGGGGTTGTGCAAGGAGAGAGCTGGGGATGGGATGCCAGACTCCCAGTGCCTGTCAAGTTCCTATCTGTACCCTCTAGGAAGTGCTTGGATGGAGGTGACTAACAGAAATGTTTTGAAGAATTGTTGCTGAATTGTTAATTTTTTTTTTTTTAATTCCCCCCCTCGTTTAACGCTGGCAGAACGGCTAAAATTGGCAACTCAGAGCCAGCAGTAAAGAGCCCTTTTTAAAATTATTATTTTCCCTTTTTGTTGTTATTATTTTTTTTCTTTTTTTTTTGTGTTACAACCTCTGCCTTAACCCCTAACCCAGTTTAAAAAAATTTAAAAAAAGAAAAGAAAATTAAAAAAAAACAAAGGAAGAGTAAAACCCTCCGGCTTTCCAACCGGAGCAAACCTCTCGCCTGTCATGTGGCCAGGAGTTGCTGCCTCCTTGTGACCATGATACTAAAGAGCTCTTTGTTTCAGGCTCATGTACAGTCAGGAATGGTTCCTTCTCACCCAACTGCCCATGCTCCAATGATGCTAATGACGACACAGCCTCCCGGTGGTCCCCAAGCCGCCCTCGCTCAAAGTGCACTACAGCCCATTCCAGTCTCGACAACAACACATTTCCCCTATATGACCCACCCTTCAGGTGAGGAGTGTGTGCCCGGGAGACCTGCAGCCTAACTCAAGCCAGGTCGAGGAGGAGAAAGCTGGGAGAAGCCAGATTTTGGGGGAAAAAAAACAAAAAAAGAAAAAAAAAAAACCAACCGACCTAAAGATGTCCTTGTGTTTCGCTTTTGGCAGCCTGGAGGAGCGTAGGTTTAGCTGAGATGTGCCTGGTTCAGGGAATATTCTTGTGGTTTTTTTTTCCTCTAGCTCCTTTTCTGGGAGAGGAAAGGAGAAGTGTGAGGCACTGGCACTGTGGGACTGAGTGTTTTTTCCAGGTGTTGCCGTGGATTTGCCGTGGGGGATGGACTGTGTGCAGTTGATGATGAGTTTTGGTTAAATCTGGAGGACAGCAGTGAGGTGTTGTGTGGGGGTAGGGCTGCTCTTAAAGCAGAGTGACAACTGAAAGCTGAACTTTGAATTCAGAGTAACATCCTGCAGCTTTACTTTGGGGGAAAAAAAAAAAAAGGAGGAGTTGTGTGACTTCTTTCCGCTTTAAATGTAACCTTATTTTGGCTTCTTTGATTATTCAAGTTCAAAAACAGCCTCTGAACTTCTGTAGTGATGTAGTTTTTTTTTTAACCTGGTGTTTCCTGGGGAATGTGTGAGCAAGAGCAAAGCTGCTTTCTGAGGGCTTAGGTAGGGAAAAAAAGAGAGAGAAAAAAAAAATCATCCCAAGGACATCTTGATGTGCAGGGTGTTTTGTTCTCAAAAAAAAGAAAATAAAAGGAGAGAAAAAAAAAATAAAGTTGAGCTCAGTAGTTGTCCTGTGACCACTTTACTAGCAAAACTGTTGTGTGGCTTGCCAATTTATTATTTACATTTGAACTTTTTTTTTACAGTACAAGCCCACCACCAACAGCAGTTGTAAGGCTCATCTGGAATAACTGAAAGGCTGGATACCTTTTGTAGGCCAAATACCCTCCTTCTACTGCTTCTGCCAACTGGAAGCACAGAAAACTAGAATTTCATTTTATTTTGTTTAAAAAAAAAAAAAAAAAAGAATTTTTTTTTTTTTTTTTGATTTCTTGTAACATCCACTAGGAATGCTAACAGTTCATCTTGCAGTGGGAGAGATTCGGACTGAGTAGAGGCATTTTAGGAACTTGTGGGCTATTCCATAATTCCATGCACTGTATCTGAGTCCTGCAAGTGCCCCAACTCTGCTTGCTGAAAACTGGAAGTTATTTATTTTTTAATGACCCTTCAAAAGTTACGAACTCGTCAGCTAGCAAAAGAAGTAACAAGAGTGATTCTTGCTGCTATTATCACTAAAAAAAAAATCAAGACATGGAGATCCCATTTACTACTAACAAAAATAGAAAAAAAAAAAAAGGTTAAGTAAAAAAAAAAAAAGAAAAAAAAAAAAGAGAAAAAATTCTAATCGTCAAACGGATGAGTTATTATTTATAAATCACGTTTGATGAGATGATCACTATCGTGAGACAGTGATGTAACTTTTAAGTTAAGAAAACTTTTACTTTGTAGATAATATAAAATAAAAACTTAAAAAAAAAATTAAAAAATAAAAAAAGTTTTAAAAACTGACCCTCCTCGGTGTTTTGTGTGGTGATTTTTGAGTCTCCTTCTCTGGTTTGGAKCCCAGCTGGAGCCAGGGTTTGGGAAATCATAAATTCAGAGTTTTCTAACAAGGTTTTGTGTCCAGGTGATTTTTGATGTTCCTGATCCCTCGGGCTGCTCCGGATGAGGTCAGGAAAGGTCCTGGATGTGCCTTTAAGGTGCTGAAAGGCTAAAGGTCACAGTGGTGCTGCTGGAGGAGGAAAGGAAGGGTAAGAATTCCCTGGCAAAATGCCTGAAAAGATGGGGAGACAAAATTATCCCTGCTCCAAGTGCCGTGTCCTCACTGTCCTGTGTGGTGCAGGCATCACCCCATGGGGACAAACCTGAGGATTTTCACATCCAAGGGAGCATTTCTGCCTTTTCCCATCCAGTATCTACTAAAACAACCTCCAGGCACCTGCAGAGAATCAGACTGAAGACCACGAGTGAGAAACAAGTTCTAAAAACAGTTTATTAAGAGCAGAATTTTGTTTTTTTTTTTAATATTACGGTAAAATCGCATTATTCAAGAATAAGTTACTTGTACAGTACATACAGAAAACAATATATAGAAAAAAAAAAATTACTATACAAGAAGAACTTTTCTGTGCAGGTAAAAAGTAGAACTTTCAAATTAATACGTCCCTACGAAACTGTTGGCTTTAATCGTCCTGCTGAAGGCTGAGTTAGGGAATGCACAGTCACCTCCCTGCCTCTGGGAGCTGCTGGGGCTGTTTGGATCAAAGCTGAAAGTTTGGAATGCTGGGAGACACCGGGGTTTGGTGGTCCAGAGAAAGCTTTGGCTTCTCCTTGGATGTTTTACCCCAAAATAGCTTCAATCCCAAGGGATGGGTGAGGAGTGGTGGTGTCAGTGTTCGGTACCTGCTGGTGCTGCCCCACAGGATGGAGGGAGGGAGGGAGGGAGACATCATCTAATCCTTCATGTCAGGAGCTCCTCCAGAGCCTGACAGCCCTGGGGACACAAAGGCCACCCAGCAGGAGCAGCTGGCAGCAAGAGGAAGAGGAGGGGGGAGGAATTCTGGCCGGACCCAARTCTCGGATTGTGCCCTAAACCCGGTCCCTGCTGTCACACAGCGAAGGCACTGCCTGGTTTAACATTTTATTGCTAAAAACTGTCCTGAGTATGGAAAATGGGGCTCCCCAGCTCCAGGAGCTGCTCCCGTGGCTCCTTGGCTTCCTTAGGTGGGATCCAARCTCGTGTTCCATCTCACAAACTGGTGGCCACAGCTGACTTTATTTCCCGAGGAAGCTGCACCTCCACAGAACCACCCGGGGGCTCTGCCTGGAGAGCTTCCCCTCCTCCCAAAACTCAATCCATAAACACCAATAAAAATCCCCCAGGGGCTGAGGAACTAAACCTGCCCAGCCTTGGGCTCTTCTCTCAAGTCACAAAAATATAAAAACCCTGCAAAACGCTTTTATTCCACAGCGTGGAATGGCTTAATGCTCCATGCTATAATCCAGAGGATACCTTAGGGCCGGGAATAACAGAGTCAGGCTCTGACCAGATGTTTTCTAGGAGAAATGGGATTTCAAACTCAATCCCCCCCCAGGAGCTTGGGAAATAGCCCAAAAATGCCCTTAGGTCCTGCTTGGAGTGGGTCTGGAATGAGGAGCTGCTGGAGCTGGGAGGGYTGGCTGTGGGTGAGTTTGGGGATGGAATTAACGATTAAATAATTAAATAATCAGAGGGGCTCTCCCACAGGAGAACAGGAGTTCTCCCCCGGCAGAGTTTGTTTGCATGGGGGAAGTGGCTGACAAGGGAGATAATGAACCCAACGTGTATTTTACTAATCAAGCGCGGCAATTTCCATTTCAACTGCGGAGAACCCCCCCCTGTAATTAAACTGCAGGTTAAAAATACCACATGCACACGCATGTTTCGGTTCTGGCACCGGAACAATGGAGCCCTGGCGTGCCAAAACAACCCACCCCCAGCAGCATCTGATTTATCTGGCGAGGATTTCTCGGGAATTCATCTGGCAGGGGATGTGAATAAGCGCTGCCTTTTCCCAGCCCGTCCTTTCTTTGCAGATGTAGATTCGGGTGATTCCACCTTGCCTTTCGAGGGGGGAAAACCCCTTTGAATGGAGCTCCGAGGGGCTAAAAGCAGGAATCTTGGCAAGATTTAGCGCAGCCCCTGCGTTTTCCTTTGGGAAGCAGAGGAAAGGAAACAACTTGTGCTGTGCTGTGCCCCCCTTCCCTTCCCCATCCCCATCAATGCAGGAGCACGGGGAGTTATTGATGAGCCTCGGAGGGAGCTGCCTCGCCTGGCACAAGGCAGCCCCGGGGATGTGCTCCTGCCTCTGGCTGCAGCCTTTGTGCAGCTCCGGGGAGGAGAATGGGATGCAGCGGATACAGCTGAGGAGCCCGCCGAGGGGACAGGGCTGCCTTTGTTCCCCCATCAGCCTCTCCGGGGCTGGCAGCGCTGCGGGACCAGCGCGATTTGTGCTCTCAGTGCTCCAGTTTCGGGCACCGGGAGTAGAGAAAGCAGGGAGAAAAAAAAGGAAAAAAAAAAAGCCTTTGCCTGCTCTAAATGCACAAAGCTCAGGAGAGAGCAAGAGCAAGCAAAGGGAAGGCACAAAAGGAAAACCTGAATGATTTCTCCAGTTGATGGCTCCCCGTTTGTCCCAGCATTTTATATATTTATAAACCCAAATTTGCCCTCATGGCTGCTTCCCGGGGCTGTTTGGCCCCCAGATATTTTGGACTTGCCCTTCAGCTTCAGAACCTGCTTCACACCAAAGCCTGTCCCAGAGGCTGGGTTTTTGTGGAATTCCCTAACTCAGCCCAACGAGGCTCTGTGTTTGCTGGTTTTCTAATTAACTGCTAAATGTTAATGCTCCTTGAGGGCTCCCACCTGTATTGCAATTCCAAGGAAAACAGAAGTAAAAAAAAAAGCTTTTCTGTAAATCTCAAGGCAAGTTTTGCATCTGAAATCCCAGGGAAGGCTGCGCTGGGAAATCTGGAAGTTGAGTGCTGCGAACATCCCCTCCCGTGTGGCGCAACAGCCCCAGCCCTTCCTCTTTCCTAAAATAATGGCAGCTTCTCAGAAGTGCTTCCTCTCTCACGGCYGCCCCAGGCAGGTGGAGCAGCCSCAGGGGCTCAGGAACAGCAGCAGAGTTTGGGGACAGCTCAGGGGATGGCTGAGACACAAACCTTGGACAGGCTTTCCCTCCAGGTGAGGAGGTGTCCCCAGGGATCCCCATCGCCTGCAAGAGGCCGTTGTGGAGCTTTAAATGCCACCAAGCTCCTGGTGACAGGGTGTTCTGGGGGTGGGAGAGGCAAAGTGAGAGGAGCAGGGGGTTCTTCAGGGGGAAAGCTGACTTTAGATTCGTGCCTGAAAATCGCTGGGATAGAACGGTTCCATCACCGGGATAAAACTGCTCCATCACCAGGATAAAAACCCAGAGGGATAAAAAACCTCCTTCACCGGGATAGAACACATCCATCGCCGGGACAGAACGGGATCGGCCCCTCCCTTGCCAGCAGGAGGGGTTTGTGTCAGCGCCTGTTGTTAGTTCTCGGCTGGTGCCRCGGCTTAAGGATGGAGCAATTAGTGTTCAGTCTCAATCAGCCGCCAGAGCAGGATGAGCGGCCACAATGAGTGGCCGCAGCTGTGCCGGGTTAAAAAGGAAAAGCAAGAAAAAGCCAGTTTTTGCCTTAGCTAAAACAAAACAAACCAAAAAAAAGCCCAAACCCTGCTCACCACCCTTKGTGGGAGCTCAGCTCAGGTCGGGCTTTGCTGGTTCAGCAGCCGGGGCAGGAGGACGAGGCTTGGAGCAGCAATGAATTTATAATCTTATTTTTTTTTCTTGTTATCCTGGGCTTTTTTTTAAACTTTCTCCAATTCCGTGGGTGTAACACAAGCCCCTGGTTCCTCGGCTGGGCTCTGTGGTGTCAGGGACAGGAGGGACACCGGGCCCTGCGCAGGCACGAGCGGCGCTGTGTAAACAGTGACCAGAAAGCTCTGAGAAGAACGACAAAAATAACAATAAGAGGCCCTTTAACAGGCCCACGAGAGGGAGCACACCCGTACAGGAGTGAAAAATGACCCCCTTCCTTTGCAAAAAAAAAAAAAAAAAAAAAAAAAAAAAAAAAAAAAAAAAAAAAAAGTACAATAATAATCCCTAACCAGAAGGAAGAAACAGGTACATTCTTTCTCTCTCGATGGATGCCCCCTGGAAGATCTCCAGGATTTCTCCACCCGAAAGTGCATCCCAGTGCCGGCGCGGTGCTGGTCACAGTGGTGTGTACTGGTTGTCGATGGCACGGGCGTGGCCCCGGCCCGGTGCCTCCACCTCATAGTCCGAGTCTCGGGGCCGGGCMGCGCTGGTGGCCGCGCTGGTGGCMGYGCTGGTGGCMGYGCTGGTGGCMGTGGTGGCCCGGGGAKGGCGCAGGCTCTGCGCCAGCTCTGCCGGCGGCGGCACCAGGTGGAAGATCTGCTCGGCTGCGGGACCCCCGGGGGGCTCGTCGGGGCCGTGAGGGCAGGAGGAGCCGGCGGGGATGAGGCTGAACTCGGGGCTCCAGCCGGGAAAGGGCAGCGGGAGTGGGACCGTGGTGCTGGAGACRCCGGGAGCTGCGGGAGGAAGGAGCAGATGCTGGGTAAGGGGGGATGCTCCTGTTCCCCCCTCTCCGGGGATGCATCCCATGACCCTCCAGCCCACCCCCTGCAGCCGGTGGCTTGGGAGCAGCTTCTCCTTTCTCAGAAGGGGAACTTGGGAGCTTGGGAGTCACCTTTTTTGCCGCTGCCCCCCGAGGCTTCCTCTTCCCCACTCCATGAACGAACCAGCTCTGCCCAGTCCCGGGGGCATCCACACCCACCCTCCATCCCCCTCTTCCCGCACACCTTGCGCCTGGGGCAGCACGACCACGTAGCTGGAGAGGCGCACATCGCAGGCGGTGCCGCACTCCAGCGGGATGGGGTAGCGGTGGAAGTGGTGCAGCATCTCCACGATGGACGAGAAGCGCAGGTGCTGGACGCGGCACTGGCCCCGCTCCGTCAGCGCCAGCCGCAGGTGCTGCGGGGAGGAGCAGGGAGCTGTCACCCTCCGGGGACATTTGGGATGGGGGACACCGATGGGTTTAGCACAACGCATCCCCAGCCTGTGGCTCCCCTGGGGGTTTTGCCCGCTGGGAGAAAGGCAGGCAGCAGTGGGGAGGGACCAGGAGAGCATCTCCCTCCTGCAGCAGGGGGCTCCCGTGAGATTCCCCTCCCCATCCCGGCGCTGTCCCGCCCGTACCTTGGCTCTGCCCTGGAAGTTGAAGGTGAGCACGTACTCGCCGCGGCGCGTCTCGCTCTGCCGCACCAGGAACACGCCGTGGCCCTCCAGCCCGCCCAGCTGCACCAGCTGAGCCGCCTTCACGCGGGAGATGGGCCCGTGGAACCAGGGGCAGGAGGAGAGGAACTGCTCCATCTTCGGCCCCGCCGCCTCCCCCGGGCCCCCCGGCGTCGCCCCTGCCAGGCACAGCGATGAGTGGCCCTGGGAAGTGGGACCCCTGCCCGTCCCCTCCCCTCTCTGGGTATTTAGGGAAGGCCAATCAGCCCAGGCACGCCAGGGTGTGGTGGCCCCCCGGTGAGGGATGCTCTGTCCCCAGTGTCCCCTGGGTGTCCCCAGCTCACCTTGGCTGAGGGGGTCGGTGCTGCTGGTGGGGCTGGCGGCTGCAGGGTCGGGGTGTCGGCACGTCAGGAGCTCAGGGTCACCCGTGTCAGACCTGCTGGGGACGGGAGGAGGCAGGCTGAGTGCTGGCAGTGGGGACACAGAGCCACTGTCCCCGTGCCCAGGGACATGCGGTGGGCGCTTACCCCCTGTGCACACACTCGTGGATCTCGGCCGTCCAGCAGCTGAGCTGCTGCTCATCCCCTGCCTCAAACAGGATGTCGGTGGCATTGGTGACCTGGGGGACATCAGAGAGGGACACGGGGTCTTCAGAGAGAGAGAGAGACGTGTATCCCCCCCACCCAGCCCCCCACCCCTGCTCGGGACCCCAGCAGGGACAGCACATCCCCCACCCTGCACCCCACATCCCCCTGTGCATCCCCTCCCCGGATGGGAAGAGGAACTGAAATTTGGCAGGGGGAGCTTTTGGGGAGCCACGTGTGCCCCGGAGGGTGGGAAAGGCCCCGGGGGGGTGGCTGCAGAGCCTTTCAGCAGCTCCTTACCTTGAGGACGAAGGTGTGGAGGTTGTCGGGCATCTCGAGGCGTGTGCACCTCCTCACCTCCTGCACGGCCGAGCAGGCGATGAGCAGCTTGGGCTTGGAGCCCTGTGAGGGGGGAACACAGAGCCTGGGCTGAGCCCCACGCCCCAAAAACACTGCCCCACACCCCCAAAACACTGCCCCACACCCCAAAACCACCGCCCCACACCCCAAAAACACTGCCCCACACCCCAAAAACACCGCCCCACACCCCAAAAACACTGTCCCACACCCCAAAACCACCGCCCCACACCCCACTGCTCCACCAGCTCCAGGAGCCACAGCAGCCAGCAAGGAAATACCCAGCTCTGCAGGGAAATACCCCACCAGCGAGAAAATACCCTGCGTGGTGAGGAAATACTGCMTTGTGGCAAGGAAATACCCCCCAGGGCACTGCTCAGTCACTCTCGGGGCACCCCAGGGCGGCTGAGTGACATCCAGACCCATCTCAGAGATCCCCAGGACCCCGCAGTGGAGGGCTGGGTGGAGGAGAGGAGGGAGAAGGGGGTTCCCAGCGTGGCAGCGTGTCCCRGGGGACATTGGGGTGCAGGCGAGGGAACATCCTGCTGGTGGGTGCGAGGGTCAGTGGCGTGCCAAGAGCTCCCCGGCGGCTTTGGCACCGACGCGGGCACGTGACAAAACGCTGAGCAAACACTTCCACAAAGGCTAAAATATCCCTGCGGCAGCTTTCGGTTCCCCTGCTGCCCTGCTGACTGCCAGGAGGCTGCGGCACGTGGAGCGACATGCGGGCTGCCAAAGGGGGGCAAAAATTCCCTGAGCTCCCCTGCACGGGTGCTGGGGGATGGAGCCAACCCTCCGTGCTCAGCCCCACGGCCAGAGCCATCCCAGTGCCACCGTGTGCCTGGCACGGCACGCTCATCCCCCTGCACCGCTAAATTTTGGCTGGCTGTGATTCACACAGCGGCTTCATCACCCCATGGGATGCTGATTCCAGCGGTTCCCTTCACTGTGCCTACACACGCTGGGCTGTGGCACTTCACCCCACAGCRGCATTTGCCACCCAAGCTGCCCAAATTCTGCTCCGAGCTCGTGATTCTCACAAGTAAAACCCACCCCCAGCACCTGTGTGACACTCAGAGTGTCCCCACCGGACACTTCCTCGGTCGTCCGACCGCACCATCTTTCAGCTGCGCTCTTTTTTTTTTTCGTTTCCCCCATCCCCCCTCCTYCCTCCCCCTCTCTCGGCCGAGCACTCGGTGTTCTCTTGGGCCGGAAACGCGGGGCGAGAGGGATCAGCCCTTATCAGCARCGAGAAGAAAGTTCTTAGAAGTCGCCCGAGTACGGCGTCATGCGCGGGGCTGGTGACACCGCCGCGCCCGCGGCACCCCCGGGCCCGCTGGTGACAGTGATTGCAGCTGTGCCGTACAGCAAATCACTGTCACCCGGGCTGCCCCGAGGCGCCGCGCTGGCTGGGCTTTATCCCGCAGCAATTCCATTTCCCTGCCACCTTTGGAACGCGGCCGTGCCCTGCGCCAAAGCGCCACGCGTGGAGAAGGGGAAAGGATCGCCCGTCCTGGCCCCCTTCCCACAGCAGCGGCTGTGACGTGCGGCGTGGCTTTGGGAGGGTTTTTATCAACATCCCAAACCGCAGCGCTGGGGGGTCGGCTTCTYGGGAAGGCGGGGAATTCCAGGAAAAGGGAGTTCTGCGGAGCCCCCCGCGTGTCTCTGGGCGCGGAGAGCGCAGCTGGAGCGCGGAAGGGAGAAGGAAATGATGCAGCRCAGAGATACGGTGCCCGAAAAAGCGGGCTGGCTTCGGAGAAGCGGCTGCCGCAGGCACGGCGCCGCACCTGACCGCGAGATGCCCTGCTCGATGCGGCGGGTACCGGGAAAGGGAGTTCTCAGTAAGCAAAAGTGCACACTCAACACACCACGGGCTCACCCACGGGCTCCTGCTCGGCAAGAGGTGCCCCAGCGGCGCTGCAGGGGTGGGTGATGCCCGCTGCTGCCTGCTCGGGATGGGGTGGGATGTTTAGGGCGTTACAGGTGCTGCTCCAGCTCAGCCCCGACCCCACCAGCACCAGCTTCCACATGGAGATTGATTCACCCCACTGCTCCCAAAGGGATCCTGTGCARCCCAGCATGAGGCTGAGCACCCTCCAAAGTCACCTGGGTTGTGATACCCCATGGAGCTGCCCTCAGATCAGAGCTGCCAGGCTGCCATCACTGTGGCATTCCCAGTCCTGGCACACAAAACTGGGCATCCTGGGCTGAGCCAAGGGTCATTCTCCAGCCCTCAGGGCAGTGGGATCTGGCCCAGCTCTCCCAAATTCCCTCTCTCTGTGGCTGAGCCCTGCTGGGARCATGTGGCCACCAATGGAGGTGACAGTTCCATAGGAAGGGGACAGAGGGGACGCACCAGCTCTCTCAGCACCTACTGGAATACACCGGTATTTCTGGGCTTTGCAGGGAATTTTCCCCACTTCGTTCAAAAGTACAAAGCTCCAGCCAGGCCAGGGCTGTTCCCAGTGCCAGGGGACATGGGGTGARCTGGAAGACAGAGGAAAATGCCCCCAAGGACAGAATCAGCCTCCTGCTCCCTGCCCTGAGCATCCCAGCAGAGCCCTCCCAGTGAGGACACCCCTCTGTGTGTCCCCACATCCCCTGTCCCTGACACAGGGTGTCACAGGAAGCACTGGCACAGCACAGGGACAGCCAGCATGGCACAGGCAGGGCACCCACAGCCAGGGAGCCGGGAGAAAGCGGGGTTTGCCAGGTCTGGGAAGGAGCTGGTGCCAGCTGGGCACTGTGGCTGTGCCAGGAGGGCGGGTGAAGGTCAGGCCAAGGTCAGGGCTGYGTGGGGAGTGCAGAGCCTGCATTTCCTCCTGGCACAGCCTGGCACCAGCCCTGGCACTGCCACTCTCCTCACTCCCTGTGCGTGTGGTACCTGCCAATGCCTCCTGCAGTGGTGACGCTCCTCCAGCAGCTCTCCCAGCACTCCTTCCCTTGCCTGTGGTGGGGAAAAATCACTGCCTTGGCACAGCAGGGCCCTTACCAATCTCCAGCAAGGATTCTTGGGGTTTATGGTGTTTCCCACAGCAGAGCTCCTCCCACCTGTGCCAGGATTGCTCTCCCCACGATGCTGGGAGCTGCTGCCATGAGGAGCAAGTCCTGTCTGGGTGCTCAGGGGACACTGAGGGTGCTGGGGGGGCTTTTTCCGCTCAGGTGAGGTGGAAGGAGGCTCTCCAAGAATGAGAGTGGTGGCACAGCAACGATGGCACTGGCAGCGGTAGCATGGTGACGATGGCAGTGGTGCAGTGATGAGGGTGGTGGTCTGGCAGTGGTGGCACAGCGATGACAACAGCGGTGGCGTGGCAATGACAGCAGCGGCACGGTGACAGTGACATTGATAACAGTGGCATGGTGATGATGGTGGCACGGTGATGACGGCATTGTCACAGTGATGATGGCAGTGGCACAAGGATGATAACAGTGGCACAGTGCTGATAACAGTGGCACGGTGATGATGGCATTGTCATGGTGATGATGGCGTTTTCACAATGATGATGGCAGTGGCACAGTGCTGATAACAGTGGCACGATGATGATGACAGTGGAACGGCGATGATGGCATTGTCATGGTGATGACGGCATTGTCGCAGTGATGGTGGCAGTGGCTGGGCCATCAGGCCAAGTTCGTGCACAGCAAATCCTTCGAGAGCACCAGGAGCTGCCCCCGGCCCCTCCGGGCTCCGGGGGTTTCCCCACGCCGGCTCTCGCTTCCACTCTGAGTCACCCACGGCAGGTGGGGAAGTGCCTGAGCCCTTGTGCAAGGTCCCCRGCGGATACAGGCGAGATTTGTCACTTCTCGTAAATCACAGATCTCCGTGTCCCCTTGCGCAAGGGACAAACCTCAGCTGGAGCTGCAGCGCCGGGCCTGGCTGTGCTGGATGGACACAAACCCAWATCCTGTGCCTGCAGCCCTGGGGGRRGTTGTRAAGCTTTCCAGGAGCACGGAGACACAGCTCTTCTCCAGGGAATGCCGGGTGAACGGGGTGGGAGCATCCCCTGGGGCCAGGGCAKGGCAGTGAGGGCTCCAAGGGTCCTGCTGGAGCAGCCATGGTCCTCAGGAGTTTGCACCACGGGTAATTCCAGCCTTCATCCTCAGGGATTTTGCGTGGCAGGAAATCCAGCTGGTTTCCCTTGGGAGTTTCACCACGGTTAAGCCCAAATGCTCATCCTTGAGGACTTCTTTGCACCACAGATAATCCCAAAAGGTGTCTTCAGGGTTTGCACCACAGCTAATCCTGGTGTTCATCCTCAGGGATCTGCAGGGACTAATCCCTCTGTCCTGCAGCAGCTAATCCCAGGGCTCCGGAGGAGTTGACAGCACAGTTAATCCCTGTGCTCTGGGGTGTTTGCACCATCCCAAGGGGAGAGGTCCACCCTGGACAATGCTGTTTTTTTGGGATAGGGACTGGAATCCCACTGATTTGGGCGTTCTGTGCCTGCTGCAGGGACCCCTGGCTCAGCTCAGCTCCCCMTGACCCCAGGGTGACACATTCCCAAAACATTCCTGCCTCTCTGCAGGCGGACACCGCTCATTTAAAAACCTGACAGCAGCATGCAAAGTCCTGGGCTCTACTCTGGCCTTGGGGAACTGCAGCTCGGAGTTTTTTTTTGGTCAAAGAGGAACACGGGAGGTGATTCCCGCTGCTGTGCGAGCTCAACATCCCCCACCCCTGCTCCTTTGCCTCCCAAAAAAAATCCCCTCTCTGCCCGCCCATCAGCACCCTCAGCCCGGCACAAAGGGGTTTCCAGGACACGCTGTCTCCGAGCATCCCGCGGGCCGTGGCAGGGGACAGAGCCGTCCCCGAGGGAGGGGACCGTGCCCGGCGGTGACAAGAGGCACCGTTGTGCCGGCCCCGAGCGCTGGCTCGGGGGCGGCCGGGGCACAAAGGTCCCTCTGTTCCCATCCCGGGCGGTTGCGAGCGCCGGCGAACGGCGACGGGGGAAAGCACAGCCCTGACCCCTAAGCCCCCTGAACCCCGATTCATCCGGGGTGCTGCCAAACGGCACCCCGAGAGCCCCGGGGGGGAGTCTGCGGGGTGGGATTTGGGGGGGTCCAGGCAGGAATCGCCACCCCATCCCCGGAGCTGGAGGCTCCTCTTTGTGCATTGATAAACCTCCCTGCTCTGCACSAATGAACATTCCCAAACTCCCCAAACTGCTGCAAAGACCCCCCCTCAAAATCCCTGCAAACACCCCCAAAATCACAGCAGGGCTGAGGAAGATGGGGGTCATAAACAGTTATCTATAACAAGGATATATAATCAGTTGTCTATAACAAGGATCTATAAACAGTTATCTATAAAAAGGATCTATAAACAGTTATCTATAACAAGGATCTATAAACAGTTATCTATAACAAGGATCTATAAACAGTTGGCATTTGCCAGCCCCTTGATTTTTTTTTTCTTTTCTTTTTTTTTTAATTTATTTTATGCCAAATTTCGGTTGCAGCGTGGGCTGCTTTAACAATTTCCTGGGAWAAATAACGAGCGTGGAAAGTAAACAAGGTGTCTGCCTGCAGCCAGGACTGAGCCACCCCAAAGCTCAGCCCCAGAGGGATGGGAGAGGGCCCAGCACAGACTCTGCAGTCTCCCCTGGGATGCCCTGGGATTTCCTTTCATCCCGAGGTTTTGCATCAGCCAGGATGATGGAAAAGGTTCAAATGCTCCACGTTGGAAGCATTCAATCCTGCCGGATTGGGTGTTTTCATTCCTGCACTTGCCCGGGGCTGGAGGAAGTGAGTTTGCCCAAAATGCTGGGTTTTTAACCCAAAATCCCCAAATGACATTGGAACATCACAGACACYGGAGCCGGGACTCGCACTCGGAGCAGGGTCCACCCCAGCTGAGCCCCCGCCGTGGCTGCGATGGATCCTTGAATCCTTCCAGAGCCTGTGCTGCCTGCGCAGGCTCTCATAAATATTTACCTTTGAGAGAAGCAGCTCTCAGCCTCGAAACAACCACATCCTGGGCCGTGAAAAAAAAAAAAAAAAAACCACAAAAAAAAAAAAAAAAAAAAAAAAAAAAAAAAGGAGGGGGAAAAGAGACACAACCACCCAAAAAACCCCCCTATAGGCATCTCACTGCGGGGACCCAGCACCCAGCAGCACCCACAGCTCTTCTCACTCCAGCTGTGGGAAGCTTTGGGGGAGAAGCAACACATTCATTCCCTGAGAGCTTTCCCAGTCCTTTTTTTCCCTGTGGTTTGCCCAATATCTCCATTTTTTTGCCCACTTTTCAGCATCCCTGCGAGTGACACTCCGAGAATCAGGGTGGGCAGGACAGCACCCCCGGGGAAAGGCGGATTTTAAAGGATGGGGTTAAAAGGATGGGATCCTTCCGAGCCCAAAAACCCAGAGTTCAATGAAGCAGAGGTCGGGGGGTCCATCCTTTCACCCTTCCCCTCACACCCAGGCCCCGGCGAGCCCCATCCCAGCAACAGTTTCCAAAATAAGAAACTCCGCTCTTCAGCAATTAACGCCGGGGCTGTGGTTACGCTGCTAAAAGTGTTTTTTCCGTGCATGACCAAGGATGGAAAAAGTTGTGGTTAATAAATGACAAATAACCTTTGTCTCCTCGCCCTCCCTCCCACCGCCCCCCCCCCGATACCCAAAAACAGAGCCCAGGGGAGGGAGGGGGCAGGGGGGGAGCGGGAAGAGAGCAAAAGTCACCACCAAAATCTCACAAAGCCCTGAGGCCGCCCAGCCCCGGCGCCTTCGAAGAACAGAGAGAGCCCGCCCTGCCCCGGGGGAGAGGCTGCCCGAGGGTTTTGGGACAGCTCCSGGTGCTTTTGGGGGAGGTTTTGCCTCCCTCAGGGGGTATCCAGGACATCCAAACCCCTCTGGCTTGTGCGGTCCTTGCCAGGAGAGGGATGCGATCCTTGGGGATGCTGCAGGATCACAGAGTCACACAAGAATTTGGGTTGGAAGGGAGCTTCAAAGTCCAACCCCTCTGCAATAAGCAGGGACACCGAACAGCTCAGGATGCAGCCCCCGGGAATGCCAAAAGGAGGGGTGCAGTCCCTGGGAATGCCAGGAGAGGGATGCTGGGAGCAGGATGTTTGGAGAGGGATCACAGGAGCAAAGAATGGTTTGGGCTGGAAAAGATCTTGAAAAGTCAACGAGTCCCAGCCCCTGCAATGAGCAGGGACATCTTCAGCTGCATCAGGACAGGATGCAGCCCCTGGAGATGCCAGGAGAGGGACGCAGTCCCTGGGAATGTCAGGAGAAGAATGCCATGAATGGGATGCAGCCCCTGGAGATTCCAGGAGAAGGATACCAAGAGAGGGATGAAGTCCCTGGGAATGCCAGGAAAAGGATGGCCAGGAGAGGGATGGGGTCCCTGAGGATCCAGAGTGACACAAGCACGTCCTTTCCTGGGCCAGGGATGGGATGATGGGACACTGAGGTGCTTCCTTGATGGGACACTGAGGTGCTTCCTATCATTGGAAAAACTCTTCCCAAGGTGTTCCAGGGAGGAAAACTCCCCCTCCACCACTGCCCTCCCTTGGCTGAATGGCTCAGGCCATGTTTGAGCAGTTCCAGGAGGAGCAGGGATAGGGAATGAGGACCAAAAACACTGCCCCATCCCATCCCATGCCTGACCAGCTGCCACTCGCAGCCCCCAAGCACCAAAAATCGGGGACAGGAACCTGCTGGCTCAGGAGGTGGCAGTTCTCAGAAACCAGATTCAGGTGAAAGGGGTAAAAAAAGAAAAAAAAAAAAAAAAAAAAAAAAAAAAAAAAAAAAAAAAAAAAAAAAAAAAAAAAAAAAAAAAGGAAGTCAAAGCAGCCTCACACTGAGCAGAGATAAAAATAATGCTCCTCCCGTGGCTTCAGCAAAGATGTTTGAGCTGTGGCAGAGGCTCCGAGGGCTCTCTCCGGAAGGAGTCCTCCCGGCGTGCCATCAATTTACGGGATGCACTGGATTTCATTAAAAGGCTATAAAGAAAGCAGCACAAATGCAAATCCCATTTCCTTTCCCCTTCCTGTAGGAACATCTGGTCAGCAGAAAGGGCTCGGGACGTTTCCGCTGCGAAGCACGGCTTCCACGGGGTTTGGGATTTGGCCGTGCCTCTGAGGAATTTGGGGCTGGGGCTCAGCTGAGGGAAGGGGCAGCCCCCAAAGCTGACAAAACCTGGGTTTCGTTTAAATTGATGGAGGTGGAGAGACCTSAGAGGTCCTGAAGGATGAAATGGTGTGGGAGAGGAGAAAGCCCTGATTGCCTCTGAGGAATTCAGGTGAGCAGAAATCTCATAACAGATACCAAGAATCCACCTGGGCTGCAATTCCAGGACCACGGCCAGCTTTTCCCGTGGCACAGATACACACACAGCCATAAATACAAGCACCAGAGATATCCCAATATCCCTCAGTTCCAGCTCCTCCTTCCACACAGCATCATCCCCTCACTCTGGCCTCCTCACACCCTCCGGAATGTCCCCAGGGTGGGATTGCCTCCCTGGAGCCAGGCAGTGACCCTCTCCCAGGAGAGCTCCACATCCCATCATCTCCAAACCCCTCCTTTGCAACACCATTTTTTTGTTCAGTGCCAAAACCAAGCCAGCTGTGGCTGTGAGCCCGGGAAGGGGAGCTGCTCCCTCTCCCCAAATCCTCCTCTCCTGTGGCCTGGGGCAGGGGATGCTCCCTGCAGGCAGTGCCTCGGGGATGGCTGGATTCTCCTGACCCCTTCACCCAGCACAGCCACCCAAGCAGTAAATGGGATCAGGGCTCTTCAAAGCCCCCACTCCCTTTGAAGCCGGGCACGTTATGGGATTAAGCTCAGAGGCCCCATTGGAGCACCAGGAGAAAAGGGGGGGAAATAAGATAAAAGCTGCCAAAAGCAGCAGAACCCCCCCTGCTTTGTCCACACACCTGCCCTTTTTCAAGGTCATTCCAAAGGGAAGGATATTTGGGGGGCTTGCCTTGATGCTGTAAAGCCCTGAGATGAAATTTCAATTGCATCCTATTATTTATAGAAAGAGGGAAGGGGAGGAATGAGGAAGGAAGAAGAGGAAGGGGGAAGGAAGAGGAGGAAGGGGGAACAGGGTGATTCCAGGCAGGCTCTGAGGGTGACCAACCTCCCAATCCAGAGATTACTTGGGGTTGAAAAATCCCAAGGACTGGTTTTACAGCTGCTTATTAAAAGCCCATCMATTTTTCTGTGGTGATCCAACAGCATCCTGAAATCAGGAACAGACCCACGAGATGGGGAAAAAAAGGCAGTGGCAAAAAAGGCAGGAGGATGGAGGGGAGGGGGGCTCCTCACAGCCATTCCCAGGGGGGTTGTTGAGTGTTATTGTGTTATTTTAAAGGAAAAATAACCCCCCCAACAAACTGCTCTGTTCTCACTGCTCCGTGGTTTGCCCCCGTGCTGGGATTTGGGGAGTGGGATTTTCCACCGCCCCCGGAATCCAACCGCAGTCCCTGGGAAAGGGCCTGGATGGATCGTGCTGTGAAGGAGAAGGGAGCTGGCCCCGGCCCAGGGAGCTGGAGAGGAAGGAGCCGCCCTGAGAATATTTGCACAGGAAGCAATTTAATCCAGAGGCTTGCAAAATCCAGCGAGGAACATCCCCCCCAACTTCCGCAGGGCTGCCTGAGAATCCCTCCCCCAGCTCGGGGCTCGGGGGGCTCCAGCCTCGGGGTGATGAGGAGCACCAGGAAATCTCCATCCCACGGAGACTGCAAGGGAAAAAATGCTCAGAGAGCTGGGGGAGCTTGGTCAGTGCCTTGTTGGAAGTGTCTCCTGCTCCTGGGTCAAAGCTGGGCAGGGAATGTGGAAAGAGGAAGAATGTGCTGGGCTTGCTTCCCAAGGGGGAGGGAAAGGAGTAAAGAAAAAGGGAGGAAAGGGAAAAAAAATAAAAGGGGGGGGATAGGGAGAAAAAGATGGGGTCAGTAAAAAAAAAGGGGGGGAATTGAAAAATGAGAAGGGGAAGTGAAAAAAGAAAAAGGAGGATGAAAAAAGAAAAAAGGGGGAAGAAAAAAATGGACAAAAAAGAAAAAAATATTTTAAAAAGGAAAAGGGATTTTAAAAAAGAAAAAGGGGGTAAAGGGGGGAAAAAGGGGGAGAAAAGGGGTGAGGGAGGGAGAAAAGGCAGTGCTATCCAGCTGCTGGAGCACCCTGCAAGTGCCCCCGAGCTCCTGTGACCTCCCTGTGCCCCAGGATGGGGACACACACTCCCACGGGGACAAACAACTGCAACCCTTGACATGACGGAGCAAAAGCAGCTTTTACTTTCAGATGTTCCGATTTTGATGTTGTTTCTTTTTTCAAATATTTAATATTGGAGYCGTTTGGCGGAAATAACAGGAATTCAGCCAGCTGCTCCCTGACCCTGCTGCCCTGAAGGCAGGGACGAGGCTCCAGCCCTACCGGAGGTTTTCCTCCTTCCAAAGCACAAGTTTGTCATCAAAGTTAA
>CADDXX010000348.1:164603-201314 GCA_902810485.1 Alauda arvensis | reverse complement strand
AGTCCTGCCATGTGGAGGAACCGTCTTTTTTTACAGATTAAACACCCCAGCTCCCCCCACATCACTCCCCACTCCCTCACATCCTGCATCGTCTCTGCTCCAGCCACCATGGGAGCAGCTGAAAGCTGAACTTGCAGTCACAAAACTCCTTACAAAACGTCAAACTCCCATCCCACTGGGAGCAGAGAAAGGCACAGAGCCTAATTCCTGTTTTCCCTTCCCTCTTCCAGCTTGCCCAGGCCAGCAGATGCTCAGGCTGCTGGAGGCACAGGGGACAGGGTGGATTTGGGGTTGGTCAGTCCGGGCTGCCCCTCACCTTGGTGGAACGGGCCCATGAGGCTGGGATGAGTGGGATGGAGGCCACCAGCCTCCATCCTCAGCTCGGAAGGCAGGAGCTCTGCTTCCAGCTGGAAAATCCAGCTGTGCAGTCCCAGCAGGGAGAAATGCAGTGACATATTGACCTCAACTGCAGCAACACCTTGGTCTCAGCATCCCTCACTCCCCAAACGTGACCCTGCAGGGGTGGCTTTGATTCCTTCTCAGAGGTATTAAATGAGCCAGGCCCAGCCTCGTGTGGCTGCAGCAGAGGGAGAGCAGTGACAGAGCAAACCCMTCACAGTGAGAAGCCCTCGTGGTGCTGGATTCACCCTGACCCTGCTCCTSCCCGTGGGATGCTCTGGCACCTGGGCATCCTCCCCAGCGCAGAGCCCCGCAGCACCACAGGCTGGAACGGGCAGGAGGCGGCAGGTCCTTACCTTGGGCGGGTCGAAGAGCTCCAGCACGAATTCCTCGGCKTCGGGCGGCCCCGCCCGCCGCAGCACCAGGCGGCAGCGCTGCCAGCGCGTCCCGCTGTCCAGGGAGCTCTCATCCAGCAGCCCGTACTTGAGGAGCCCTTCCTTGCGCACCTCGGGCGGCTGCTCCCTCGACAGCCCCCAGGGCAGGATGCGCTTCCCCAGTCCCGGCTTGAGAGCCGCCTCCGCCGCCTCCCCATCCCCATCGGGCAGAGCATCCGAGGAGCGGCGGCGGAAGAGGCTGCGCCAGCTCCTGCGCAGCTGGCTCAGCGAGAAGGGCCTCCTGGCCGGCCCCGCCAGCTCCTCCGAGCTCCAGGACTTGCGCAGCCCGGAGGGAGCAGCCTCGGSGGCTCGGACGGGCTGCTCGGGGCGGGCACCGGGCTCCGCCTCGGCTTTGGTGGCCACCGTGCCCAGGGACGCGTCGGTGTGGCGGCGGTGCGTGTCCCGGTAATCCCGCGCCGGGCCGGCGGGCAGGATGCGGAGCTGGCTCATGGCGATGCCCTCCTTCACCTCGTGGCAGAAGTACTGCTGGAAGAGGTCGGTGAACTGCACCGAGAAGTTCTCGGCCGCCACGAGGTCATGGTGCGGGTGCTCGGTGGCGAAGCGCAGGTAGTGGCGCGCCAGCTCCTTGGCGGTGCTGATGGCGTGCAGCTCGCAGAACTCATGCCAGCCCCGGGGATGCGCTGGCGTGCCGGCCGGCAGCGAGTGCCCATTCATTGCCGAGGCTCCAGCGAGGCGGCCGCGCTGCAAAGACAGAGCACACACACGGCTGGTGAGGGGCGGCCCCAGTGTCCCCASGTGTCCCCTTGCCCCCCATAAACCCCGGCTGGAGCGGCCCCGACCACTCGGAGCGCTGTGATCAACTGGGTGCCGCTCACTGCCTCATTCGCACCGATACATTGGGAATGGCCAGGGGACAGCAGCTTCCCGCTTGTGACTGAGCGCTGCGGCCACCAGCGGCCACCAGCAGTGGGACCCCGAGCTCCCCCATCCCCACGTGGCAGGGCCGTGCCTCAGTTTCCCCACCTGCGCGCTGGGGAGCGGGCAGGTCGCTGCGCGGGGCGTCTGCGCGGCTTCCTGCCAGCACAGCTGCCTGCAGCTGCCCGCCGCCCGCGGGGACGCCTGGCCCGGCCACATCCGCTCGCCTCCTGCCAAGGCTCCGCAGCGCCGATGGGTTTCCCTCCAGGGACCGATTTTCAATGGAGCTGATAAAACTGGAACGGGGGCGGGACGGGGAGGAAACGACATGAAAAGCTGCGAGAAATCCAGGGATGGGAGATGCCTCGCTGCCAGAATGCTCCCGGCCCCAGCGGCCCCGGGGAGAGGCGGCCACGCCGCCGGGGCTGCCCGGGGTGAGCGGGGATGCTCTGCTGCCTGCCGGGTTCTGGGCAAACCACACCGTATCTCTGCCCCCCGGCAGATTTCGCTGCCAGGCCAATCTGGAGGCACCGTGGCTGGCGTGCAGCCGGCCCGGCTGAGCCCGGCTGAGCCCGGCGGCGGAGCTCCCCCGGGGCCGGCCCCGCCGCTCAGCAGCGAACCTCGTGCTCTGCCGGGGCACTTATCGGGGCCGCGCACCCCGCTCAGGAAGGAAACATCGGCCAACCCACCCGGATCCTGCAGCGCCGCCGAGGGCACCGCCACAACTCCAGCAAGCAGCAGCACCCCGGCTGCTGGGAGGGGAGGAAAAGCGGATTGCGTTTTGTCACGGGGGGAGGAAAAATTAAAAGAAAAGAACGAACAAAAGCCCCGARGGGCCAGGAGGAAGTGAGCGGGAGATGAGGAACGTGCGGGCACAGGGGGATCGTGTTCGCAGCCGGGGCGGCGATAACGCCGGGAAGCGGGGCTCTATCTCTGCCTACCCGCTGCCCTGCCGAGCACGTCCCGCGAAGCTTGCAGGCGAGGGGAGATGTTATCTGCTCCCCGCCAGCCTCGCCGGGCACGGCTCTTCTCAGAAGAGCCGCCCAAAAAGCTCAGGGCCGTCCGGCGTGCCGGCAGTGCGGGCCGTGCSCCCGCCGCAGCCCGGCCGAGTCCCCCGGCAGGGCCCCGTCTATCAGCGCCGCCAGCCTGCCGATGACTCAGCATCCTCCGSCGCTCTCCCGCTTCCTCCCGGCACCCGGGAATCGCCGCTGCAGCGCCCGCGGCKCCGGCACGCTCGGCGGGATGCTCCGGCAGAACGCGCAGGGGAGCGGGACGCTCCTGAGAACCGCTCCTCGGGCAAGTGGGACATTCCCAGGGCAGGGAATTCGCCTTCCAAGGTCTCAGGCTCGCTCTGCGCCAGCTTCCGGAGAGGTTTGTGGCGCGGGAAAAGCCGGGCTTCGTCTGTGCCACGCGGTGGGAAGCGGCCGAAGGCCGTCTCCAGTAGCAACGCGCTTTTCCAAGCCGRCGGTGGGAAACGCTCCCCAGCGCTTCCTCCTCCCAGCGCTGGCACAAGGCCGAGCTCGCTGCTTCTCGCCTGGCACACTTCCCACATGGAAAGAGCTGTCCCGGATGAATCCGTGCYGGAGTTACCACAGCAGCCTCCCGCTCCTCTGCTCAGCCCCAGCTTCCAGCAGCAACATCCACAGGGATCAGAGTTCCCGCTGCTGGGTGAGCTTCTCCCTGCCCCAGCTCCACAAAGCTGGAATGCCGTGGCTTTGAGGCAGAATTTCCATTTTATTCCTCATTTGTTCCCGTGAGGAGCTCCTGGCCATCCTGCAGGTGGGACCAAACACTTCTGACCGCTTTAATTTGCTCTGAATGGAGAATCCATCCTCGGGACTGGTTGAGACGAGGGGCTTCCATCCCTGCTGTTTGCTGGAAGAGCTGCACGTCACCAAGCCCGCCCCACCTCGGGGCTGTTTGTGGSTGCTGAGGTTGTTCTGGGGTGCTGGGATTGTTTTGGGGTGCTGGGTCAGGAACTCGAGGAAGAGCCGGGGACGGGACGGACCGGCCGCGGTGGCTTTGATGCGAGCTGGGACAGCGAGCTGGGGCTTGTGCAGGATCCAGCCCTGCAGCCCAGCCACCCCCAGGAGCTTCCCTYCAACTCTTGCCCAACCTCAGCGTTGCTGTGGTGGCCGTGCCACCACCAAACAGGGACGGGAATCAGCTCCTGGATCCGGCACTGGGTTATTTGTCCCACTCAATGCATTTGTTGTTTAATTGCAGCACCAAGCAGTGCCAGGGCAGCACTGGGAGCCACAATCCTGCCACCAGCTCCYGGAGGATGAGCATCCAGAGCCAGCTGGCCTCGCCAGGGAGGAGCTGCCAGATCCAACTCGCCATGAAGCTGCTATCCAGGGGCTGTGGCCACACGGGAAGGTCGCCCTCCAGCAGSCAGCACCACAAATCCGGCCTCGAGGGGAAGCGGGAGGGAGCAGAGCCCGCGTGGCCGTGCCCGGCCCTGCTCACACTCTGTGCATGCACAGCACCACCACCCAAAAATGAACCTGGCCCCGGTTCCACGGCATGAATAGGAAATGTGATTGATGCACCAGCTCTCCCAGAAATAACTGTCCCCAGCCAGAGGAGAAGCGTCCGGGGGGCATTTGCAGCTCCYTTTAGAAGCACAGGACTATTCAGAACTCATCCCAAGGACTATTCTGAGGAGAGGGGCTGGGAGACGCCCTGGCCGGCCCCGCAGCTCCCCGCTTCCTGAGYGGCAGAAATACAAAGTTCCCACAATCCCAAGAGCGGGAACATTGTTCCTTCCCAGGATGTCCTCCATGAAAAGAGCTATTCTGAGCCGGCTGCAGCCTTTCTTGGCATGGCCCCGCAGCAGCTCTGAGGCGGCTATAAAAGGCCAGGTTACAATGAACGGCACTTTTCAATGGAACTGCATCTGGCACGGCGGCTTTGGGGGGACGCAGGGCCCCGGGAGGGGGGCTCCGGGGGATGCAGGTCCCTGGGGGATCCAGCCAGCCACAGGTGGGCTTGCGAGGGCTGGGTGATGCAGAGCATCCCCCCAGGATGGGGATGGGGCAGCCCCTCTGTGCATCCCGATGCCCCAGAGGCGGCGGATGCTGGAAGAACATCTGGATGCACCCCTGGATTGAAGGGGACAGGCAGGCGTTTGGGGGTGGGCACGGAGATGCTGCCACTCAGGAAGGCAGGAGGGGTTGGTGTGCGGGGGGAGAGGTGGGGAAAGGGTCTGGCTGCAGCCTGGGGATGTGGGGTACACCCACCTATTTACAGCATCACTAAAAAATCAGCCGAAGCCAGTGCCAGCACAATCCACWGCAAAAACTGCCCAGCACTGTCCTCCTCTTCCCTCGGGAGCAGCTCCCTGTGATGGTGAGGATCCTCTGGGTCTCACAGAGGGTGATGGCACAGCTCCATCACTCCCTGGGACCCTCGAGCTGCTTCCACACAAGCTGGAGAATCCCACGGGGKCTCAGGAGGTTCCCTCTCTCTCTTTTGGTTGAGCCAAACCAGCGAGTTAAAAAGCAAGAAAGGAACAGGACAGAGAGATTCCCCCAATCCACACGTCCATCCAGGCTGYAGGAAATCAATTTAAAAGCCAGTGTGGGAAGGCAGATATTGCCCTCCTTCTCTTTCTCACAGGACAYACACACTCCTCCAATTTCACCTCCTGGCACTACACAACTTTCTATATTAAAGACCCAAACTGGCCTTWATTTACAGCTCTGTGTGGGCTGAGCAGCACCACAGACCTCTGGGGACGTGGGTGACATGACAGCCCTTCAAAAYCCACCTGTCTGCCTTTCCCTGACCACTCCAGCGGGACACACAGGACGGACACAACCCAAACTTATCCCGGGTCCAATCCAAGCTCCACCCACAGCGGCTCACCGAGAGCCGCGGCCAGCCCGGCTCCCCAGAACCCCCGTGCCTGCCTCCACACCGCGGCATGTGCAACCTTGCAGCCCGGTTTGCACCATCACACTCTTCCTACACCCACCGCCTGCGGGGAAAAGCCCGGCAGCAGGGTGGCCTCTTTCGACAGGGCTTGTTTTGTTGCACGAAATGAATCGCTCGCTGTGTAGGCGTGGGAGAAACCGGGCRCGGGGAGAACGCTCCCGGGGGAGCGGCTGCGCGGGGGTCCCCGGGGACAGCGCAGCTCCCAGCCAAGCCCTGCCTCTCCAGAGCAGCCCCCTCCCCCTCAGGGATTGTTTGATTCGGCCCTTTTCCCTCGCCAAGCCACGGCAGCACCACAAACCCCACCAGCCCCGAGCGCTTGCACTTTCACTTTGTGTCACCCACTGGGATTTGTCCCCGACACCTTCGCGGGTGTCCAGCGGGTGTGTGGGTGGGGAGGATTTGCTCTGGTGGAAGGTGGAAGATCCCTCAAAAGCCACCCCGACCTCYCCAGCACAGCACAGGGTGCTGGCAGACCCGCAGCCCCGTGGGCTCTGGTGAAAGCAAACCAGATCTCTCCAGAGGCAATAAATACATAAAAGTAAAAGGGAAAATGGAATAAGCATTGGGGAGGGGAGAAGGCACAGGGTTGAGTCTCTCCTGCCCCGAAAGAAGTTAAAAAGAAACCCAAAGCATTGTTCYAGTCCCAGACAAAGTGAAACCTGCCACTAATTCCACAGGCCTTTAAATGCCAATCTCGTTTCCTGCCAGCAAATCCGAGTGCAGAGAGGACGTGCAGGAGCTGGCAGCTCCAAGTCCCCACACAGGCCACCTCTTCCTCTGGCTGCGGCCCCAGAAAGTCCCCAGGCCACCAGCCCACAACTCCAGCACATCTTGAATCAATTTACAACAGTATCGAAATCGCAGCTCAGCAACTCATCCCGGTTTCCTTGACAGTAAATCCCAKCCCGGGCTGCAGTGACCGTGTCACTGCCATGAGCCAGCGGCTCCAGGCTCTCTGTGGGTGACCCTGACGGGATTTGGCACAGGCAGGACTGGGCAGGCTGGCAGGGGATGGGAAGGCCCGTGGGGATGCTGACCGCTGGTGCATCGGCCTCGTGCTCTGAGCCCCTGCCAAGCCACAGAGCCAACAAGAGTCTGCAGGGAGCAGAGAGTCAGAGGAGCTGCYTGGCAGGCTCCAGGTGCCACCTCTGCTTGGCACTCCCAGCGGGCACGGGGGCAGAGGCGAGGCACGGCCCCCTCGGGCAGCGCAGGACCCCACAACACGGGGCAGGTGGGTCCTGCAGCCTCCCAGAGRGGTCACCCCCATGGCAGGGGCTGCGGGGGTCCCGGGGGAGGCAGAGGAGAGGAGCAGGGCTGGTTCCCTGCATGCTGCACCCCCCGGCTCTGGGATYTCCAAAATACGGATGCTGGGAAATGGGGGATGGCGAGGGATCCCAGAAAAAAAAGAGATGCTCTGAAATCCTGTGGTGCCAGAAGGACGGGGGACCCCAGGATGGGGGCACCCACAGAGGAACAGAGCCCCTGGAACAGGGAGTGCCCACGAGGAAARCGGGAGCCGGGAGACCACAGGTCCCCAAGGGTGAGCAGTCCCTGGAAAGAGGCAGCCCGAGGAGAGGGCAGGGACGAGGCTGTGCCGCACAGAATTGGGGTGAGGAGGAAGGGGCTGCTGTCCSAGGGCTGCCAGAGGAAGGGGCTCACCACCCCGGAACGGGGGCACCGGAGTTCCCCGGGTGAGAGAATCCAGCCCGGGGCTCCCGAGGAAGCTCCGGGGGCTGCACAAGAGGAGCGGCCGCCTCGCTGCTTCCTCCCGCCGCTACTTTCGCTTTGCAGCGGCCGCTTGCAGGGGCCGCCCGTCCCGGTCCAGCCCAGCCCGTCCCGGTCCAGCCCAGCCCAACCCAACCCGCCCCGGTACCGCCGGGTTACCTGCAGGAGAAGGCGTCCGGCTGCCGCTCGCCCATGATGGAGCGGCGGAGCGCCCGGGACGGGGCGGGCGGGACGGGGCGCACGGCTCAGCACGGCTCGGCTCGGCTCGGCTCGGCTCAGGCAGGAAACCGGGGCAGGCGGCTCCGCATTTCCGCCGGGCGGAGGCACGGGGCGCGGACCCCGGCCCCGGACGGGTTATGTAAAGCGGAGCGGAGCTGCCGGGGGCGGAGGCTGCGCGGGGGCGGAGCGGAAGGGCCGCCCCGTCCGTTCGCCTGTCTGTCCGTCCGCTCGTACGACTGTCCCTGTGTGAGTGTGTGTGTGTGTGCGTGCGTGCGTGCGTGTCTGTCTGCCTGTCCGTCCGTCCGTCCGTCCGGGCCTCGCCGGCGGCTCCGCGGGTGCGCCCGGCTCCGCGCAGCTCCGCGCCGCCCCTCCCCGCCTCTGCCTTTATCTTATCGCATCCGCGCCCGCGGAGCCAGCGGCACAAACAGCCCGGCCGCGCTCCCCGGGTGGATTTCGTTTTGTATTTTCTACATGCACGTGTATAGATTCAGTTTTTGTAACTTTCAGAATGTTCTCTCCGCGCATTCGGGAGTGTCCGCTCCAGCTCCCCGCGAGTCGGGAGGGAGCCCCGAGCTCTTGGAGGCTCGGGAGGAAAACACCCCCCTTTCCTGTTCCTGCTTGGCCACGTCTTCCCCCAGCTCGGCGGGCTGGGACCCGAGGGACCTCTGCGGTGGCAGCAGTGGGCCAGATGCCGTCTCAAACCCCATTGCTCATAATTTTCCAAATTATCTCGTGGCGAGAGGCACCGCAGGCTGCTGCCCACGTCCAGCCAGAGCGGATCGGGACACASGGCCCGCAGTTGTCCCACACCGTGGGCGAGGGTTTCAGCMGTGACAGAGCRGTCACAGTGTGTCCCTTGGTCCCCAGCAGGACTGGGSACTGGTGTGGGTGGACACAGGTCAGGCTCAGCCATCCCGGTGCCATCCATCTCATCCCAGCTGCAGCCACCCACCCTGCCGTGGGAAATGGAGGGAAAATAAACTTCCAGTGCACCTTTTTCCAGTAAAAGGGCTGGACTGCGGTCTGGACCATCACACTGACATCCCCCACTCGCGTTAATGGTTGTGCCAAGAGCCCCTACAAAGCTCTGTGTGGAATGGCAGCAGTGCCAGGGACAGAGGGACAGATCCCCACGCAGAGGCCACTCACACTGGGCAGGCAAAAGCCACGGCAGAGCAGCCGTGGTGGTGCCCAGGGTCCGGTGCCCACCCAGCACACCACGCCAAGGAAGCCCAGGGATCTGACATCTGGGATTTTGCAGACAGCACCCAATGGATTTGTGGGTGTTGGGAAGGTGGAAGCTGCAGGAATTTGCCCTTGGAGAGCGGGCTGAGACACCCTGAGCTGTTCGTGAACAACACCTGTGTGTCACCCCCCTGTGGGTGCTTTAAACACACCTCAGTTGTTCACCCCATCCGTTCTTCCAGCGAAGAAAAAACTGAAATGCAAACTCCCTGCGGGTGCTGTGCCACCGCTGGGCCACAGCCGGTTTGGACACAGCCCTGCTGCCCTCTTCCAGCCTCAGCAATTCCTGCTGCCCTCTTCCAGCCTCAGCAATTCCCCCCCCGGATCAGATTTGAGCCATAACCCCGCAGCCCCTCCGGGCATTGCCAGGGATCCAGGTGACTCCGCGTCCAATCAGCCCTTCGCAAACCCCACAAGGAAGTGGCTTGGGAGCAGCTGACATGATAAAATCTTACCTTAAAATCTGCYTTTTAATTCCTGCTGCCGTTGCTTTATGCATAATTGCACCTTGTGGCTCTTTTCCTGAGGACGGAGGAGCGGCCGGCGGMTCCGGGTGCCTGCCCCGCTCCCCGCGGGCGGCTGTCCCAGCTCCCAGCGATCGCACTTTCCTTTATCAACTTCATCTATGTCAGAAGCGCCCTCTCTCAGCCTCCTCAGCCCCAGTGGCCCGAGATTTCTCTTTTGTTTTGCTTCCTGTATGGATTTTTCTCAGTCCCCAACTGCTAATTCACTACCCCCAACTTCTGCTTTTTTTTTTTCCTTTTTTTTTTTTGTGCATGTGGGGCTGCGCAGATGCTCTTACACACACACACACATGCACACACTCAGGCGCTGCTGCTTCCCTTCCCCTTTGCACTGCCCTCAGCTTTTAACCATCGCCGCTTTCTTCTCTTGTATAAAAACCCTTTACCAACTTCCAGCCTTCCTTCCCACTTCCCTCCTTAATTCCTCTGCTCTGGCCCATTTTCAGGGCGGGTGGGGTGGTTTGGAAGTGGCCCCTTTGCATTTCTCCAGGTGGGATGCGATGGGTTTCAGGTGAACTCTGCCATCCCACACTGAGCTAATCTCCGTCCTGCCCGAGGGGGCGGCCTGGGGGTGACGATATCAGGAAATGCTCGGCTGGGAGGGTCCGTGCTGAGAGGGAAAACGCCCCCCAAAATCTTAGCCTGGCTTTTAGGTGCCCCTTCCGATGGTTGGGTGGGGGTGGAGGTGATAATGGAGGAGGTGATTTAGGGAYGATTGGGTTGGTTAAGGAGGGGGTGTTGATGGGCAGGGCGCTGATGGAGCGGGATAGAGGGAGTGAAGGAGGCTGGCTGTCCCCGCCGAGCCCCCCAGCGCTCCGGCCGCCGTGGCCGGGCTCCCGCCGCCCTCTCCCGGCCCTTCCCCGCGCTGCAGCCGCTTCCTCCGGCCCTTCCCCGGAGCGGGGCGCAGGGGTCCGGGGGCAGCGCTCCCCCATGCCCGGCTGCAGGGCTGGAGAGGGCGTGGGATCGGGAACCACGCGTGGGAGCGGAGCGGGGCAGGTCCCGCACCCCGAGAGGCGCGGGGAGTGTCGCGCCCGCCTTTCTGTGACAGTCAGGACAGCCTGGAACGCCAAGGCACAGTCCGGGACACGTTTGGGTTCCTGGGGGATGATTCTCTGGCGGTCATTTTGGAGACTCGCAGTCCTTCTCCTCTCTGAGCAGACCGGGGRTCCCAGACCCCCCAGTGCCGCAGCACCCCGAGATTCCCGGCGCTGGGAGTGACTCAGAGCTCCCGCTCCCGCTCACCTCGCTGAGCACCCGCCGCTGTGTAATCACACCCAGTCACCGGTCATGGGAACAGCGGGAAGTGGAGGCCACGTCCAGAAATTCTCACGACACCCCCTTTACCTCCTWCCAGACCCTTTTCTTCTCCCTTTCCCCTGCTGCCAGGCAAGCTCAGCATGGGAGTTCATTTTCCCGTAGTTTCCATCTAAACTTGACGGGGGAAACTGAGGCACGGGGTCTGGGCTCCTTGCTGGGGGAACAACAGGGAAAACATGGAGCTGCTCAGAGGGGGAAGTCCTGGAGCTTGTGCAGCAGCACGCGGCTGTCCCAGGAGAGACACAAGGGAAGCAAAACTCCGCGGGGGAATTTTGTCGGTGTTTTTGAGGAATGGGGGTGATTTTCCAGARCAGCTGTGGAGGAGGAACAACCTCTGCAAGATGAAAACGTGGCTTTGGAGTCCCAGGAAAGGAAAGCAGAGCTGGGAGCGCYGTTCCCTTTTCCAATTACCCTGGCTGCTCTAATAAAGATATYGCTTCTCCCCACGGCCCTTCCCTTTCTCATCCTGCCCTGTGAAAAGGCATCTCCCAGCAAGGCAGGGAGATAAGCGCTGCAGAGACCCGAGACTTCCCACCGGCGACCTTGAGCAGAGCTGCTGTGCTCAGGAGGGAAGATAAAAGCCCAGATGGTTTTAGCGCTGGTTCGAATCCCTTTTTATRGCCTGAAAGTGAAAGCACGCAGGTGACAGGGAAAAACCCTCGGTGAACCGTAAACCTCTGACACAAGCAGAAAAATCGCGAAGYCCTGAGCAGCTGTGCAGGGAAATGGGGGCATCTATGGGTGGGGAGTGGGTACAACCTGTGACAGAGGTCGGGGTCAGCAGGGTTTCTGGGACGGGGACCTGTCAAATTGTTGCCAATGCCTTGATTGCAAAAATGCACACGTGGGGGGGGATGAAGAAACTGGAGGAAAGGGACAGTGATAAGGAGTGCAAATCCTTGACCCCGGTATTTCCTGGGACACGGTGAGGACAGCAACACTGCCAAGGTGGTCCTGTGAGCCTGGAAGGACAACCAAGAGCAGAAGCCTGACTGGAGGCTTGTCCCCACTCACCTTCTCTGTCCCTCTGCACTGAGACCACCCCACACTTGGCTGTGGCTCAAGGATAGGGCTGGAAAGTCAGGAGAGCAGCCAGGACTTGCAGCCTGGTCCCCAGCAGCGTCCCCCACCCACACAGGGCCTGTCCACATCCTGCCACCAACCCTCCTTGAGAGGTTTGCATCGTCCACCTCATCCACCAACCTCCGCCCCTTCCCTGCCAGATGCTCCCAGAATCCCAATTCTTTGYCTCCAAAACGTGATCAAAAACTCAGCGTTGTGCAGCCACCTTCAGGACTAAACGGCTGGGTTTCCCACACATACGTGCATCCATTTATTCATCCCGGGATGTGCATATCCCCTGCCCCCATCTCTCCCCCATTCCCCCCTCGCTCTCTCCCGGTCAGGGCGCCCGGAGCCGTGCCCTGCCGCGCGTTTTGGGCCGAGCCAGGAGCTCCCTGCCCCGGGGCCGAGCTCCGGAGCGCTTTTCCAGCTCCTCCCTCGCGGCGGCGGCCGCGGGGATGGGCGGTGGCGGTGGCGGWGGCGGAGGCGGGCGGGAGCAGCGCTCCGCCCGCGGGGCCGGGCCGGGCCGGGCCGGTGGGAGCCGAGGACAAAGGTGACCGTGCGGGAGCCGTGCCCCAAARCCCCCCGGCACCATCCGACCCCCGATCCAGCGCTCTCCCGGCCGCCACGGCCACACGCGTGTGGCTGATGCTGGTGACCGCCGCGGACCGSAGGTAGAGCCCAGGTGGGTGGAAAGCCTGGCACGACGAGGCCACCGGGGGGACAGGAGGAGGGGTGGCCTCGCACGGGTGACGGGGTTCACGGCCACGGCTCTCTGKAGCGGCAGCCGGATCCACGGCGCCGGCCAAAAGCTTCCGTGCGCGCCGTGGGGAGGAGCGGCGCCACACGGAAAACACGGCGGGAAGGTCACCTGCGCCAGGTGACGTGAGGCACCGGGACAGGCGCTGCCTGGGGCTCCTCCGTGGGAAAACACTCTGCTGGGGATGGGTGGGTGGGGGGAAACCTCGTCCCCAGTGAGCCCTGGTGAGCCACAGCCCACCCGGCATCCGCCGGGCTCAGCACCTTCTCTGCCAGCCGGCTTATCCCAACTCTCCCTTGTTTATTCACCAGCTCCATTTCCTGGGCGCCGGCGCCGCTGCCAGCAAGAACAAAAAGCCGATAAAAAAGCCGATGCTGCGTTTCCACGCCATCGAGGCGCAGCGCTGAGCACCCTCTGTCCCCGCAGGGCTCGGAGCCATGAAGCTGAACGAGAGGAGCTTGGCTTTCTACGCCACCTGCGACTCCCCGGCCGACAACGCCGGCTTCCTCTACAAGCGCGGCGAGCGGCACACGGCCTATCACCGCCGCTGGTTCGTGCTCAAGGGCAACATGCTCTTCTACTTCGAGGAGCGCGACAGCCGGGAGCCCGTGGGCGTCATCGTGCTGGAGGGCTGCAACGTGGAGCTCTGCGATTCATCCGAGGGCTTCGCCTTCGCCATCCGCTTCGGCGGCGCCAAGTCCCGCACGTACGTGCTGGCGGCGGAGAGCCAGGCGGCCATGGAGTCGTGGGTGAAGTCGCTGTCCCGAGCCAGCTTCGACTACATGCGGCTGGTGGTGCGGGAGCTGGAGAAGCAGCTGCAGGAGATGAGCCGGGGGCTGCCCGGAGGATGCGCGGGCTCCCGGGAGCCTCCCGGCCTTTGGAAGCCGAAGCCGTCGGGGCCGGAGCAGTCCCGGGAGCGGCTGCCGGCTCTGCCCGCCGTCCCGCCGAAGGAGAACGGCTGYGCGGTGTGGAACAACGTGCTGGGGRCGGSMGGGCTGCCCGACACCTCTGGCTGCGGTGGGCACGACGAGGAGGGCRGCCCGCGGCCGCCGCCGCTGCCGCCGCGCAGGCGGGTGTCGAACGGAGAGGCGGCGAGCGCCGTGGCGGAGAGCCCGTCCACCTTCTGCCGCCTCCACGAGCAGTACAGCCGCGAGGTGGCCCGGCTGCGGCAGGACTGGCAGCAGAGGCGGCGTGGCCCCCGGCCCTGAGCGGTGGCGGAGCCCTGGGAACCCCCCAGGAACCGGGGCGGGGTGGAGGTGGTCATTGGTGCTGGCTCGGTCCCCTCCTCACCCAGCAGACCTGGCTGTGGCGGTGATGGACACCTGCTGGTGGTGCCAAGCAGGGCTCGGCACCGAGGGACACCAGTGCTGCTCTGTGATGGTGCAATGGGCACCACTGGGGTGCCCCCCAGCCRTGCCCCCATGTGGGTGTGGGGTGCTCCACTCGGCACAAGCAAACTACAAACCACTCATTAACTGAGGCCTCCTGGGAATGGACCTCTGCTGGGGCCTCCTGATGCTCTTGCRGTGGGATCAGGCACTGACAACTTTTGGAGGAGGGTTTGGATGGGATCTCACCCCCTGAGTGTCCGTGTGGGTGTCCCACAGTGGAGAGCCTGCTACCAACTTCCCCTCCCGGCCCGGCCCAAGGCTGAGGTTGGCTGAGCTCTGCCAGATCCCTCTGCTCCAGCAGGATGTGGTTTGAAATGAAAATATCAGTGAGCACAGCCCTTCCTTAACTGCAGTAGCAGCTCTGCATGCTCTGGTGAGCTGGTGACACCCAGCCCTGGGCTTTACACGGGGAGCAATTGCTGCTTGCAGCCTGGATGGTGAATATGGGGGGAACAGACCCTGGGGGGATTTGGCAGCAGTGGGCATTGCCTTGCTGGTGGATATTTTGGGACAGCGCATCATCCCCGTGCCAGCTCACTAAGGGGAAGCTSGTGGTGGCAAATGGGAACGTGTGTGTCAGCAGCAGAGCGTGAGGAATGATTCATGTGCCAAACCAGAGCAAAGTTGGTGTCTCATGCCTGTGTTTCTCTCTAACTTCCACATCAGACATTCGAGCTGCTGGCCCAGAGGTGGGGTGACCCACCCTGGAGCAGGGGGGAGCAGTCAGGGTGCCCTGGCTTAGGGCTGGGTGGCTCCAGCTCCCTTTGCTCCCTTGGGTCAGGCACAAGATTTTTCTACAATAAAAGTTGTTTCAGAACTTCTGTCCCATCCGTGGTCCTTGTGCCCCCTTGGGAGGGGGAGGGTCCAGGTGGGAATTAATGTTTTATTTTAGTGCTCTTCCTGTCCCCACCATGTCTGTGGGGCTGGTCAGGGACTGTGTCACCTGAAGGGGGCATCACCAATGCCAGAGTCTTTCAGTGCCCTGGAACCCCATTATCAGCCTGCAGGGATGGGGTGAGATGGGATGGGGTCACCCTGGGAACATCAGGACACCCAGTGCCTCTGTGGTCCCACGGCAGGGGCAGCTCTTAGCCCGGACAAAATATCTGTCCCCTTGTTGATGCCACACAGGGACTGTGCCCTTGTGAAAGTGGCCAGCACGTCCCCATGTTCCTGCCCACACATCCCAGCTGCACAAATGTCTCCAGCTTCTCTTTAACGCGTGGTCTGGCCGAGGTTGGGCAATCCCTTCTTGGGGAAACCGAGGCACGAAGCCAGCCAGGCTCACCTGAGAGCCCTGCMGAGCGTGGAGCAGCCTGCTCCTGGCCAGGCACAGCATCCCCCCCTATGGAATTTGGCATTTGGAGCAGTGCCAAGGGCAGAKGGGTGCAGCTGCACCCGGAGCACCCAGATGGTTCCCGCGGCTCCATCCTCCGCCGCAGGGGAAGATCCCGGTTTCCATGGCAGCTGGCCCAGCTTCTCCAGACGTTCAGATATCCATCAGAAATCAGTCCTCCTCAACGTGTTAGCTGACAAACAAGCTTAAACAGATACGCAGCATATGGATTTATTAATTCATCAGACACAAACAGCCCTGCCTCRTGTCAGGAGCTGCCGACTCGCCCAGCGATGGTTGGCTCTGAACAAGAGCTGTGCTGGGCCATCAGCAGGGCCACAGGACAGGGCTTTGGGCAACCTGCTCYRGTGGAAGGTGTCCCTGCCCATGYCAGGGGGTTGGAATAARATGATCCTTAAGGTCTCTTCTAACCCAAACCATTCCAGGAAAGGATTTTATGAGAAACCAAGCTRAAACTCACACTGGAGGATGCTGAGCTACCCCAGGGGCAGGAGCAAACCTGCAGCAGGGATGAGCACAGGGATTTCATGGGGCAGGATCACACCCTGAGCTGGACTAACCCCATTTAATACCCTCCTTTTTTTCATCCCCCAGTCATCAGGATAATGAGAGCTCTTGCCACAATCCCAAAGCAAAGCTGTGATTTCCGAGGGTGCCAACACCAGGCACCGGGCAAGCGTGAGAGGACTTCCCATTCCACCACCTCCAGACAAAACACACCCCGAGGCCAGAGTCGTATCCAACTTCTGTATTTAGTGGCTCTTTACAGAACTCGTTCCTTCCAAAACTGTTTAAACAAAGTTCATCGATCTCATAGAAACTTTTGAAGTACAGAACATGAGCCTAACAAAAACGTGACCGGTGTGTCCCGCTGGCTTTCGTACAAACAGGATTGCCGTGCTCAGGACTGCCCTAAGTGCTTCCTCAAATCCCGTTCCACCACAGCTCCCTCTGGAGAAGGAGAAGGCAGTCAGTGGTCACCTCTCCACCTTCCACAGCACGGTGCTTGTCAGGGCAAGGAGAGCCGTGCCCTCACCCAGCATCGCTCCTCCACCACCACCCGAGTATAAAAATACCTTCTCTTCTGATAAAAACATCTACAGTGGAAAAATCACTTCAATGCATCACCTGGGAGCCTGGCAGGGCCTCGCTGGGAGGTGGTTGATGCCATGTGGGCAGGGGACAGGGGCAGAGCAGCCCAGCATGGGACACTCCACATCATTTAAAGGCATTTTGTTAAGTAGAGGCCGGCTGGAGGTGGTGGGGTCAGGGAGGTGACAGGGAGCACACCGGGATGGTGCCACCACTGAGCTCCTGTGTGTGTGCACAGGATCAGCCCTGCAAAGCCAAAGCTCAGTGCTGCTTTGCCCAACTCAGAGCCTGAGCTTGCCCAGTTGAGGCAGGAGTTTGCTGTGACATCCCAGAGCTCATCCTGGCATCCCTGGCATCCACCACGTGGGGACATGGCTGCGGGAAGGGGATGCTCCTCCTGCCCAGSTGCTCTCCCAAAAAAAGTGCTTCARCCCCAAGAGCTGGCTGTGATGCTGGAGCAGCCCCGAGCAGGGCTCAGCCTGACTCACAATTTTTGGGYGCTCACCTCAAGCRCAGCTGCCCCRGGGCCAAAGAGGCTCCATCTTTTCCTTTCCYGAATGGACAGGGAAGCAGGATGCCATGGATGTCCATCCCCAGCGAGCTGGTACCACCCTCAAGCATCACACCCAGGTATGATTTTCCCATCCCACTCCCAAAATCCCAAGCTCAGGCTGCTTCCT
This sequence comes from Alauda arvensis, assembly GCA_902810485.1. Lineage (NCBI taxonomy): Eukaryota > Metazoa > Chordata > Aves > Passeriformes > Alaudidae > Alauda > Alauda arvensis. The sequence continues at coordinate 184,294 of CADDXX010000348.1, read as the reverse complement.
TTGCTTTTGCCTCATTTTCTCTCTTCCTTTGGGAGCTGCCACGAGCCACGAGGCGCCGGGTGGGAGCTGCCACCGGCCTCTGGCTGGAGGGAGCGYGAGGGAACGGCGTTGGGACCATGCTACATCTTGTTCCAGAAGGCTATTGCAGACATTTCTACAACATTTACAACCGCACGGGACATTCTGTGTTTACAAAGGCTTCCAAAAACATAAACCACCAGAACTAAATACATACTCGATGGCGTCGGGGGGGCTTTAGAGTCTTCAGGGACTAGGAGGCAGTCTCTGGCTGGGGCAGAAGCGATGCAGTGTCTTACAGACAGGGGTGGAAACTGCTGAAGTTTTCTTCAATTTGGTCAGTCTCATAGTGCTTCTTGATGGCTTTGCTCAAAAAGTCTTTTCTGTGGGTTGGTTTTTCTTTTTTTTTGTTTGTTTGATTTTTTTTTAAATTGGTTTTTAATCTCATCCAGTGGCAAACTACAAGACTTCAGTGTACATTTAATGACACGACTGCTACATCATCTTGATTTTATAGCTATCTTTAATATCAAAGCAGCTTAAGCTGTTAATAAATTCCAAAGTATCCTTTTATTAAAATATCTAAAAGAGGTCTATAAATATTTTTTTTTTGTTTCGTTTTGTTTTTCTTTTCTAAAATTGTTCCCAGTTTTTTGGTTGTTTTTTTTTTTTCACATTTAAAACAAAGCCAGAGGGGCAGGGGCGGCCTCACAGAGGAGTTGAGGGGAGATCCCCTCTTTTCCACGGGCTCTCCTCTTCCGTGGCACCGGCCACTCCTCTCGATGCACACTGAATTTATCAAAATATATATATATATGTGAGTGGGGGTGTGTATATATATATTTAGGGTGGCGGGAGGTGGGGAGGGGGGCTCAGAACTCCCACTCCAGAGCCTCCTCGCGGTTGGCAGCCCGCTCCAGGCGGTGGATGATGTTGTTGAGGTTGGCCATCTTCTCGTGGCGCCGCTGCACGCTGGTGCTGAGCCGGGGGCCGGGAGGCGGCGGGAGCGCCGGTGACACCGGCCCGGCTGAGGATGGTCCCGGTGAAGCCGAGCCGGTGAGGCCGGGCGAGGAAGCTGCGGAGGGAGATGTTGGGGACACCACCAAGCTGCAGCGGGATGAGCCAGCGGAGGATTGGGAGCTGTCGGGGTGTGGCGGTGGTGGTGGTGGTGGGGGTCCCCCAGCGTGGCCGCCCCGCCTCGGGAGGCTGGGGGTGGCAGGGTGGGGGGCTGCCCCTCGCTCCTCCTGGGGAGGGCCGGTCCCTTCGGCCGCCCCGGCCGGGCTGCGTGAGTCCCGCCGGCGGCTCCAGCCGCCCGCATCGCCCTGCTCCTCCTTCACCTTGAGGGGCGCGGCGGCGCAGGGGGGCTCGCCCCCCACCAGCACGGGTTTGTGATCCTCGCTGTCCGAATCGGGGCTGTGCGGGGCGCGGCGCCCGGGCACGGCCGTGCCGCCGCTCTGCTCCGGGTCCGTGTCATTGTCCTGCGCTCCCTCCACCAGCATCTCCCGGCGCATCCGGGACCTGCGGGAAAACAAGCACGGAGGGGTGGCAACAACCACTCGCTGCCCCATGCCACGAACACCGCACAACGCCAGCCAGTGGACAAGCTGTCCACTACAATGTCACCTAGGGATGAAAGCTGTGCTGCTCCCCAGGGCTGGGCTGCTGTGGGGATGCATCCTGTGCTCCAGCAGCCTCCATCAAGTATTCCCTCCCCATACACAGAGCTCCCGCTCTGGGGTGAGCAGGTGGATGTGAGCATGGAAACCTCTTTAAATGCTCAACATGACTTGGTCAAGGTAGCCAAAAGCACCCACCAGCCTGGGGATCTCCGGTGGGTCTGCCCCTCCCATCTGGGGAAGGCTGGAAGGGGAACAGTGACACCCCCTCGGTGGCACAGCACCCTCAGACCCCCCAAAGCCCAGGAGCACCCGTACCTGTAGTTGTGGAACCAGTTGATGACGGTGTTGGTCTTGAGGTTGAGCTGGAAGGAGAGCAGCTCGATGGTCTGCTGGGAGGGGTATGGCTCCAGCTGGTAGGCTTTCTTCAGGGCTTCCTTCTCCTCCGGCGCCAGCACCACGCGCGGCTTCTTGATCTGGAGCAGGCTGAGCTCCTGGGGCGGCGCGCCGGGGCTGGCGCACTCGGAGCGGGCGCTGGGGGACTCGCTGTCTGAGCCGGCGCTCATCAGCCCGTAGCGCCGCTTCAGGTAGGCTGCAGGACAGGACAYCCAGCTGGCACCGCTCGCCCCCCAGCCCGGGATTGCCCCTCRGGCATCACCCCACGCGTGTGTCACCCCCGCGTCCCTCACCCTTCTTCTCCAGCTTCTTCATGTCGCGCAGCTTCTCCACGTTGTGGGGGTCGTTGAGCCAGAGCTGCATGCGGACGAAGGGCTCCCTCCCCTTCAGGCTCAGCTTGTGCCACGGCTTGGGCCTGGAGAGGAGATCGGACACCGAGCCCTGCGTCAGGCCCAGGATGCTCTCCCCGAACAGCCGCTGGCCTGGCGGAGGAGAAGCAGAGGTGGTTAGAGGGGCCGGAGCAGCGGGACGGGCACCGCAGTCCCCCTGCAGAGCAGGTGCACCCCATTTCCCAGCCAGCATCCTCCTGGAATTCCCATGAGAACCCACAGAAAAGACATCTGGGAGGGGGTTGCATCTACAGGAATCGGGGCGCTGGATCCACGCAGTCTCACCAGCAGCTCCCAAAAACACGGGCACAGAGAGGGTCCGCACCTAAATTGTTGTCYGTCAAGACCTCCTTGACCTTCTTGGTGATGGAGTAGGTGTCCAGCTCGGGGGACATGGCGACAATCTCCTGGATGCCCACGGGCCCCTGGCTGTTGGGATRGGCCTTCCCGCCCAGCGCAGGCGTCGAGCGGCTCTCGGGCTGCTGGTTCTCCTTGCTGCTCTCCAAGGCCAGGGTGAGGGGCTCCTGGCAGCCCTTCTCGTGCTCAGCGGGGCTGGGGGGCGGCGAGGGGGACGGCTGGGGCTCCGCCGGGCTGGCTGTGTGACACCAGGGCACAGGGGTCAGCRGGAGGGGACAGGGCAGGGAGGCAGCAGGAGCAGGAGGGGCATGTGGGGGATGCCTGTGGCTTTGCCCTCTAGAGAAGAGAGATACCAGCCAAGCTTCTCCAGTGGCTACAGCAAAGCAAGGAGGTGGTGGTGGAATAATTAAAGAGAGAAAATGACACCAATATAATGCAAAAAATTCCAGTTACTGCTTTATGTCAGGCACAAAGCCTGAGATTTTTGGTGTGGSTTTCCTTTTATTTTTGTTTTAAATGAAGGGGGCTGGGGATGAAAGGAACTTCCCAAGGTCTGGAGTCGGCAGGGACAGCTCTTCCCAGTGCTGAGGTGGGAGCAGCACAAACTCACTGGCATGCAGAGGATGAACACAGAAGTGGTGGGGACACTGATGGCACACGGGGGACCACGGGGACACTGATGTCACTTACCCTGGGAGGGCGTGGGCTGCTGGCTGATCCCCTGGCCCAGCTGGTCTGTGAGCCAGAGCTGCATGCGGATGAAGGGCTCCCGACCCTTCTGCGTCAGCTTGCTCCACGGTTTGGGCCGCGACAGCATGTCACTCACACTGCCCTGGGACAGTCCCAGCACCTGGGCACCACGCAGCTGTCACCCACKGAAGGTGGGGTTGCATTCCCCCACAGGTGATGGGAAGCTGCCTGCCCTCTGCCCCCATGCCAGGGCAGGGGGAGCAGGATGCCACCCACTGCCACCCRCTGTCCCACRGCATGTCCRGACCCTCTGTCCCCTGCCATGGTGGGAGGCTGGTCCCCAAAGGGCTCTGTTCAGGGAACTGGGCATTCTTGGTGGGAAGTGCCACCAACCAATTAGCGCTGGCCACGGGGACACCGGGGTTGGGTCAGACCCTGAGGACTCAGAATCCTCTAAGGGGAAATGGAGCAGGGGAAAGGAAGACTCTGGAAGGAGCTGGTGAGGGCCAATGAGCCCCAGGCTCTGGGTCATGGAGCAGAGGGGACACCAGACCTCCCCCCTTTCTCCGGGCTGGTACCTTCTCTCCGAAGATCCTCTGGCAGATGCCGTTCTTGGCCARCTTCTCCTTGACCTGCCGCGTCAGCTCCAGCGTGTCCACCTCCCTGTACATGTACATCTCGTACTGCTCGGGCGTCAGCGGCGGCACCGTGGGCTTCAGGGTGCGCGGCACGTACGYGGGGTAGTAGGACAGGCGCCCACCGGCCGCCGCCTCCGCGCCGCCCCCCTCCGCCTTCATCTCCGGCAGCCGCTGCGGCTCCTCCTCCGCCGCCTGCGGCTCGTCCTCGGTGGTGCCGCCCTCGCCGGGCTCGCCCCGCGGCCAGCCCCGCCCGTTGGCCATGCCGGAGTAGCTCGACGAGGAGGAGGACAGCGAGGGCGACACGGAGGTGTAGGGCCGGCTGAGCAGGCTCCGCTCCGACGCCCAGTGCTGGTCGAAGTAGGAGCCGGCGTCGCCGATCTCCGACTTCACCTTGCGGATGATGCTCTGCACGAAGGCGGCGGGGGACAGCACGGCCAGCGGCGTCTGCGGCGGCCCGGGGCTGGCCCCGCTGCCCTCCTCCTGCTTGACGTAGGCTGGGGCGATGTTCTGGCTGACGGCGGCCAGCGTGGAGCGCTCGGAGGGCGCCGTGTCCCCCCCGCGCCCGCCGGCCCCCGACTCCATGTCCAGCAGCGCCTGCTGCTGCGCCTGCATCTCCCTCCGTGCCTGCTCCAGGATGCTCTTGATGGCGTCCTCCGAGCTGCTGCCGCCCGCCCCGTTGGACGCTGCCTGCGATGCTGAGGGGGTTTTGGGCTCGCCTGCAGAGGAGAAGGGGTGAGGGCAGCCCCGAGGAGCAGCACACGTAGTTTGCTGTGTGGCCGCAGTTCCAAGTGTGGGAGGAAAGCGGTTTGTCCCGATCTGGTTTGGACCAGCAGCACCCACAAAGCAAAAGCTGCAGCAGCCCAACTCAAAGACAACTTCTTTTTTTTTGATGATTGCAAAATAAATCCCATTACCAACAATGCGATAGACAAACATGTTTGTTTTCCCTGTCTGTTTTTCCACCGTTCCCGTCTAATTTAATTCTCYGGGATTCTGCTTTCTCAGCAGACTACCTGTTTTAATGTATTTCATTTCTTGTAATTGACTGTGAGAGCAGCTGCTTTAATGATTCCTCATGCCAGATGGATCCTGAATATTCATTTAATCATCTGGTTTGGGGCAGGGGGGGGAGGAAAAGAGTGCATCCAAACTTTCTGAAAGCCCAGATCTGAACTCTGCTGCACGGGGACTCTTCCATCCCACGTGGTATTTTTTTCCAACATGCCCTATAATTCTCCATGGATGTCAGTGGGTGAAACACCCCCAAAAAAGCCCATTTTTGGCATGGGACCCGCAGACACAGAGCACCCCTTTGGGTGCTGCTGCCATGGGACCCACAGACACCCCTGGAGCCACCCCCATGGCAGCACCTACCTCCCTTCTGMGACTCAATCTCCTTCTTTGCCTGCTCCAGGATGCTTTTGATGGCGTCGTCGGAGCCRGTCTCCGGTGTCCTGATCCTCGGCGTGATGCTACCTGATCAAAGAGGCAGGATAACAGCTTTGTCACCAGCGCTGGTTTTACAAGCTCCACTTGTGTGTCAGGAAGTATTTACTGTTCCTCATGTTCGGTTATTTTTAGGGACGCTGGTTTGAAGACAAATGTCACTCCCGATTTGTCGCTACCGGGGCACAGGGAGCCCTGGTAGCCCTGGCTGCCTGCTCCTGCCTCTKGCACRGCATCTCCCATCACCTTGCTCATCCCAATCCCAAGGGCACCCTCTCCCCACCAGGATCAGGGACACARGCACAGGGACCATGTCCCCATCCCTGGCACTGCGCCATCCTGGCTGTGCAGAAGTGTTAATGATGGAGCAGATCCAGGGGATAAATCAGAAACCTGCAGGCTGAAACCAGGTGCATGGACCATGGGTGTGCATTGTTGTCCTGGTTTAGGGCAAATTTTAGAGGAAATTGTCCAGTCCTGGTGCCACCACGGGGACTCGAGTGACCAGCAGCCACCGCCCCCAGAGATGGGAGTCACCATTCCATGGCGGTGCCAACACCGCCCCAAGGTTCCTCAGCACTTAAACTTCATTATTTTAACGAAATATTCCCAAGCACATTGATTCATACAGCACGGAGCAGCCTGATGAATAATTAAATGGCACTTGTCAGAATAAATGAGTAAAGCACGTCCGGGGATGCAGCTTTCCACAGCCATGGCTTGCTGTTAATTGCTGCYGTTTGCCAGGGCTCATCCCAACCCGCATCCATCCCACCAGGGAAAATCCTGGAGTGCCACTGGTGGSACCAGCATCCCATCCCAGCATGTCACAGTCTGCTGAGCCCCCCTGCCACGGCACGGGGCACCCCAGGGTGCTGCCAGRAGCTGGTGTGGGGCTGCCACAGCAGCAGCAGCACCCCAGGACAGGACCCGGGGCCACCCCAACCACTCACCTCTCTGGCGCACCTGGATTGTCCTCAGGGCCAGCACGTTCTGCTCGTCGGACAGGAACTGCTTCATCTTGATGAACGGCTCCTTGCCCTTCACCGTCAGCTTGTGCCAGGGCTTGGGCCGCGCCAGGATCTCGCTGACGGAGCCCTGCGACAGCCCCAGCACGTAGTGCCCGAACACCCTCTGCCCGATGTTGTGCTTCAGCAGCTGCTCCTTCACCTGGAAGGCGATTTCGGCCGTGTCCAGCTGCTCCTCCTCGGCGGAGCTGCCGGYGCCGCCCTCGCAGGGCTCGCCGGGCGGGCTGGTGGCACTGGAGGCTGGCACGGGGTGCGCCGTGCCGCTTTTGGCCGCGAAGAAGGAGGAGGGGAAGGGCGGTGCCCCGCTGCTGCTCTCGCTCTTGTAGCCGGGCACAGGGAGCTGGGGGGCCTTGGGCTCCCCTGGAAGCCGCTCGCCCCCCGGGAAAGGGGACAGCGAGAAAGTCCGGGGACCGTCGGGGGCCACGGCGGGGCCGGGCAGCGGCGGGAGGGGAGTGGGGGACGCGGGGTCATCGGCCGGGGCGTGGTGGGGGGATGGGTACGGCTGCTCCATGCCCAGTGGATCCTTCCCCGACTCATCTTCGGAGTGATCCTCCTCTAGAGATGAAGGAGAGAGAGGGACACACACTAGAGCCCCCCTGGCCACGGCTCTGGCACAGCCCTGCAGCCGAGCAGCAGCTCCTGCCTCAGGTTCCCCAGGTGACATCCCACCGCCTGTCCTTCCCCCCACCACCACAGGCAGGGCAGGATCTGTCCCAGCCACCCCCATTCCCATGGATATTCCCAGCACRGATGTCACAGAACCCAGGGTCCCTACCAGTGCTGGCCAGCAGGCTGGGCTTCTGCAGCAGGTACTTCTGGGAGGGGTAGAAAGCCTCCTTCCCCAGCAGCAGGGCCTCCTCCGCCTTGGAGATGCTCTGCAAGGAGCCAAGCCGAGATGGGGACAGGCGGCGGAGGCACCGTCGGCAGGGCTGGCACAACCCGGCCAGCGCCTCGGGACGTGCCACASCACTTGCCTGGGGGAGGCTGCAGCCAGCAGAGGCCACCTTCATCGCCTTCAGGATGCTGGGAGGGAGACAAGGGGGTGACAGGATGGCCAAGTGTCCTGGCTGTGAGAGCGCGCCGAGGGAGCCGGCGGGGATGCCAGCGAGGCAGCCGTGGGTGCCTGTCATACCTCAGCTCTGTTTTGATCTCCTCGTAGTCTGCCTGGGCCTGCAGCTTCTCCTCCAGCTTCTGTGGAGCAGAGGAGAGCAGGGCTTGCAGCCAGCTCCCGGGGGACACCCAGCACAGCCAGACCCGTGTCCCCCACCCCCTGGGGCACGTCCCAAGCCCCCGCGGGCGCACCTCGATGGCCTCGTTCTTGGCGGCCAGCTGCCCCTCCAGCTCGGCGATCTGGTTGGCAGAGGACTCCTCCAGCTCCTGCAGCGAGCTCTGGAGGTGCTGGACGTCCTTCAGGAGCCGCAGGATCTCCCGGTCCTTGGCTGCCAGAGCTGCCTCCARCCTCGACCCTGAGCACATGGAATAGTTCACTTTGTCCTGCTGGGAGAGGGGACACTGTCAGCTCACGGGGACAAGGGCCATCCTCCCCATTGGACATGTCCCCATAGCAAKCAGGTGAGCCCAGGGCTCAGCCCAGTGCATTGGGGACCCTGGTGACAGAGCCCTGGGGAGGGACAGACCTTCCTTCTGCCCTTAAAGGTCCCCCAGGTGCATTTAGGTGCTGTGAGGGCACAGGTCCCCTTCTCCGTGGGAGGCTGAAGGGCACAGCCAGCAGCACCACCTCAGGGTGGAAACACTCCTCGGGCATTTTGGGATTGCTCCCCAGCATGGTGGATGCTCCCAAACACAAAAAGGTGCTCCCAAGTGCAGTGGGATGCTCCTGGCTATGACAGATGCTGCCAGCTGCAGTGGGGTGCTGCTGGCCCCAAAGGATGCTGCTCCTGGACCCAGACCTGTTCCTGGCCTCAGAGCTGTTCCTGGTCTCAGGGATATTCCTGCCCCTCAGGGATGTTCTTGGCCCCATAGATGTTCCTGACCCCAGGGATGTTCCTGGTCCCAGGGCTGTTTCTGACCCCAGGGATGTTCCTGGCCCCAGGGATGTTCCTGCTCCCAAGGGCTGTTTCTGGCCCCAGGGACGCTCCTGGCCCCATAGATGTTCCTGGCCTCCAGGACTGTTCCTGGTCCCAGGGATGCTCTGGCCCCAGGGCTGTTCCTGTCCCCGAGGTCTGTTCCTGGCCCCAGGGATGCTCCTGGCCCCAGGGATGCTCTCACCCCCGCGGTGCCCGTCGGGGAGCAGCAGGCCAGGCGCAGGGAGCTGTTGACAGCTGCCAGCTGCTCCCTCAAACTCTCCACTTCCCTCTGCGCCGCCTCTGCCCGCTGCAAGAGAACAGAACAGGAATCAGACCAGGCACAGATCAGATCAGGCACAGCCCAGGGATTTAAGATCCACCCCCATGGATTTAAGGACCCCATGTCCTAACACAATGATCCCAATCCTTAGGCACTGGCTGCAGACCATCCCCAGGACACYGTTATTGTTTCCACCCTGAAGGATGGTTTTATTTAYACAAAYTGTTCTTCAGACCTCTTTTATTATCCACATGCATTTATTCGTACATTCATTTTCAGAATTAAATAAAACCAGTTAAGAGGAATGGCCAAGAGTGATGACACCGGAATCYAACACAGGAACAAATATGGGCTGTGCCCTAAAACACCCGTGAGAGGCTGGAGGTGACAAGTGCTGGCTCCAGCAAACAAATGGAGCCTGGCAGAATCCCAAATACACCCTTGACATGGGGCAGGAGGTCCCAGCAGGGGAAGGAAACCTGAGCTCTCCTTTGTAGGGATTCCCAATCCTGGTGCCTGTCAAYCCCTTATCAGTTTTGGGGACTGACATCCACACAGAGTGCGTGCAGCTCTGCAGGGCCAACCCCACCAGCTCCTGCAGAGTCAGCTCCTGGCTCACCTGGTTGGCTTTTTCAAGGTTCGTCATGATCATGGCGACTTCGTCTGCCCTGTGACAGAAAAACGAGGGTGTGGAGGCACAGACACAGCCCGGAACTCGGGCAGGGTTAGGGATAAGGACCCCGCTGATGGAAATGATCCAAATTTCAAAATATTTTAGTAACTTTAGTCAAGTGCTTGTTCGCCTTTGCCCAGGGGGAGGGGAATTGAAGTTTCTCTTCAAGGGACTCCGTTCATCTGGGAAGAACTGGGAGTAGCCAGGAGATCAAGAGGAGATCATGGAACATTAACAAACTTTTCCCTCTTGGTGGGTCAGAGACACCTGGTCTGGGAAAAGRTTGGTAAGAGAACCAAAGGATGAGGACCCAATTAGCATCGAAGGCAAAGGGATTATCAATAGGAGATTGAATACTCAGGATTGTGTCATTTGAGACCAATGAACGTGAATTTCTGTGGGGTTTCTRGGTATAAATATGTGAAAGGCCTGGTAAAGAACCACGTGTGATTGAATGATTTTCACTGCACAACCCAGGCACGCGTGGATGAAATAATTTCTGCTGCACATCCTGGCCAGAATAAAGTAATGCCTTGGCTCTCCAACACTTCAAAGAGTTTGTTGGAGAGTTCCCCTTTTTCCCACAGTTTCAGTGACACCCATGACTCAGGATGTTCCTGCAGTGGCTTGAAGCGTCTCAGCTCCTCAAGTAGCACCACRGAGACGTCCCGGTGCTGCCAAAAGTGGCTCAGCCCAGCTCTGAGCCCAGCCCAGCCCTGCTGGGAACTTACTTGGACGCCGCTTCCTCGTCGTATTTACAGCGCAGCTCCAGCAGCTCCGTCTGCGTGGCCTTCAGCGCTGGCGAGAGGAAGAGGAGGGTGAGCTGTGGGGCGGGGGGTCTTGGCCCTCAGCAGCCCCTGTCCCTGCCCCACTACCTGCGTGGAGCACTTTGATCTTCTCCTCTGCCTCCCCCAGCCGAGCGGCCAAGGTGACCTGAGCTTCCTGCAGGCCCCTGCGAGAGACGGGCACCAGGGATGGAGCGGGGGCACCAACCCCACAGCCCCCCCAGAACCGCAGAGAGACCCCTCACAGCGTCCCCTCCTCTACCCCAGCACTCACTGAAACCGGGAAARACCCACCAGTGGATACCAGGTTGTGTTCAAGCCATGTTACCCCACTGATGTTATGGGGTTCGTTGCCCCCAAGTGTGGAAAAAATTCACTTTGGGTTGAAAACAGTGCCTGATCTGTGAGGCTGAAACCCCTCTGAGGGGGATATGGCAGCCCACCCCCAGCTGTAATTAACTGGAGGAGGGGGAAGCAATCAGGGAAAAGTTATTCTGCATTATTTATAGCCTGCACTTGCCAGGAACTTACTCCCAGAGATCTGCAATTTAGGGTTTAAAGATTCTTCATTTGTTTCCCCGCTGCAGCGTGTTAAGGAATAACAATGAAGGCACCGAGAAGGCCGGGAGCCTCCCAATTAAAAGGTCGTCTAATGAGGTTTATCCAGCGACCTGGATCCAATCCTTTAGTCTGAGCAAAGCCCTGTGCCGGGGATAGCACTCAAGGGGACAACAGGAGGGACCTGTCCCGGCTGTGCCTGTGCCTGCTGCTTCCCCAAAACCGCCTGGGACTGGGCACGGACAGACAGACGGACACCGGCAGTGTCTGGGACGGTGTCRGGTTTCTGAGCAGGATGTAACCGCTCCTAACCGGACAGCAAAGGGAAGGAGAASTGGGATGGRCAAACACCCCCAGYGCAGGAKCRGGGACAGATCCRCGCGCCCTCACAGCGCCCCAAAAACCGCCCCCATTCCCGGCACTCACGTACTTTTGCTTGTCTGCCTCATTTCTCTGCAGCGGGGTCTCTGTGCCCGGCGCTTTGCCGTCCAGGCCGGGGAGCGGGGGCTCGGCTGCCGGCGACCTCCCCTCCCTGCGCTCTGCGAGGGGGACACAGTGACACTGCTGCGGAGGGGACAGGGGCACACGTCCTGGGACACACCCTGCGCTCCGGGGATGCTCAGAGGCGGCGCATTGAGCAGCCCCTTCCCCACCGGGCCGGTACCTTTGGTGCTGRCGAGCTCCGTGTGCTTCTTCCAGGGCCGGCTGAGATCCTGCAGSGGCGGCGGCTCGGGCTCGAGGCGCTGGAGCTGCTGCAGCCGATCCTCCAAGCTCCGGGCAGCCTCCAGCACAGGAGCGGGGTCTGCGGGGTGTGGGGTGGTGTGGGGTGAGCGGCGGGGATGGAGCTCCGCAGGCTCTCTCCCACCTCCCCATGCCATGGGGACACCCCGGGTTCTGCCTTTCTAGGAGCACTGGGGACCGCCCTGAGTCCTGACATTCCAGGAGCCCTGGGGACACTCCTGAGTCCTGTCTTTCCAGGGGATACTCCTGAGTCCTGCTATTCCAGGAGCCCTGGGGACATCCTGAGTCCTGCCTTTCTAGGAGCACTGGGGACATGCCAGGTCCTGCCATTCCAGGTGCCATGGGGATATCCTGAGTCCTGCCTTTCCAGGAGCCCTGGGGATGGGGTATTCTGAGCCCTGGGGATGGAATATTCTGAGTCCTGCTATTCCAGGTGCCATGAGGACACTCCTGAGTCCTGCCGTTCCAGGTGCCACGGGGATATCCTGAGTTCTGCCTTTCTAGGAGCCCTGGGGACACTCCTGAGTCCTGCGTGTCTAGGAGCACTGGGGACATGCCAGGTCCTGCCATTCCAGGTGCCATTGGGACACCCCCAATTCCTGCCTTTCCAGGAGCCCCGGGGATAGGATATTCTGAGTCCTGCTGTTCCAGGTGCCATGAGGACACTCCCGAGTCCTGCTGTTCCAGGTGCCACGGGGATATCCTCAGTTCTGCCTTTCTAGGAGCCTTAGGTATATCCTGACTCCTGCTATTCCACGTGCTATGGGGACACTCCTGAGTCCTGCCTTTCTAGGAGCACTGGGGACATGCCACGTCCTGCCGTTCCAGGTGCCATGGGGATATCCTGAGTCTTGCCATTCCAGGAGCAGAGGGGACATGCCAGGTCCTGCCATTCCAGGTGCCATTGGGACACCCCCAATCCCTGCCTTTCTAGGAGACATCAGGACATGCCAAATCCTGCTTTTCTCGCAGCCACTGGGACATCCTGTGCCCTGCCATTCCAGATGCCATGGGGATATCCTGAGTCCTGCCATTCCAGGTGCCATTGAGGCACCCCCAATTCCTGCCTTTCTAGAAGACATCAGGACATGCCAAATCCTGCTTTCCTCACAGCCACGGGGACATCCTGCGCCCTGCCATTCCAGGAATGCCACGGGAACACCCCTGCCTTTCACTGCCAGTCCCGAGGTGCGGAGGGACAGGCAGGGGGCCGTGGGGACATCATCACAAGCTGGTGACACCCGGCAGGGCCGGTTTGGGCACAGACAATGGAGGTTTGTGCCGAGGTAAGCAGGTGCATCCGGAGCCGTCCGTCTTCCCTCTGTCAGCATTACACCATCATTAGCTGGTGTCTGCTCAGCGGGGTGTGCCATTATGTCTCCCAGGGCTGATGTAATTATACATTGACATAATTAACCCAGCAAGCCCATTAAGCAGGCCAGCTAAAAATTCATCTATAATTATTTGTTGTGTGCATGCTAATGAGTCCATCTGCACTGCCATTGTACAACATGAACAAATTAATTTACAAGTCTGGGTTTTTTTAATAAGTTCAAGAAAATGCCTCCTATTGAGCCAGGTTAATATAGGTTTGGGGTTTTTTTTTTGTTTTGTTTTGTGTTGGGGTTTTTATTTTCAACATAGAAGAGGAAAGAAAATAGATTTGAATCCTCCAGGGTCAAAAAGTTAGGCAAACAGGGAAGTGGGATGGAGTTGGGCGTGCTACYGTACGGCAGGCAGGCATCCAAGGGTAAAAGATAATAATGGTGATGGAAAAGAATTCCAACAACTGGCTGCCTCCACTCAGAATGGGACACAGAGCAGCTCAAATCCCTGGCTGAGATGGCAGTGGTGTGGGATGARGGATGCCATGTAATGGGATTTGAKGGTCAAAYRCAGCACGAGATGACTTTGGGGTGAMMCTGCCCAAAAGATGCAAAATTTGCTCCTTGCAAAGAAGAAACGCCAAGGCATGTGMTCCTCCAAATGGGATTTGGGGGTCTGTGTGCCCCACTGCTGCCCTGCCACCCCACAGCATCACACTCCACAGCATCACATCCTGCAGCTTTCCCCCAGGATTAGTGACTGCCAGACTCCTGGAACAGCCTCCACGGGGAATGTGATCCCTTCTTTCTGCTGGACATCACAAAGGCCCCGTGAAGGGATGGAATGAGAGGTTTGTGCCATGAGGATCCAGAGGCAGATGCTGAATGCTGCTGGCTTTGGCACTGAAACARGGACTTGGCTCCCAGCTGGGACCTTCCTGGGATGCTCCTGGCATCCTCCAGCTCCTGGCACGTCCCAGCTCAGCACCCCACAGGCTGGTTCCCCACCCGAGGGTGCAGGATGGCAGTGATGCAGCACAGCCCCAGCCAGCCTGGATGCTCCCACAGCCATYAATAACCCCCATAACTACATGAGTGGAGATAAGGATATGGATAATTAAACCCTGCRCTCCGGGGGCTGCTGGGATCCCCCCTGCACTCCCCAGCCCTGGGGGTGTTGGCAGGAGGCTCCGTGCCAGCCTSTGAGCTGCCTCCATGGAGATAAATGCTGGGACAGGCCCTGCTCAATCCACACCAGCAACTCCTCCTGCCTCCAAGATGAGAAATAATATGGGAAAATGGGTCTGAGTGATAAAACACCAGGGATTTTCCTCAGGTCAGCATTTTCCTTCCCATAAGCTGCAGCCCTGCTGGTGAAATACAGCTGGGGTGATGCCCTCGTGTGCCGTTTTTGGAGCTGCCAGCCCTGGGATGAAATGGGGGGAGCAGAGCTTTGGGAAGGGAAGAGCAAACCTTTGCCACAGCCAGGGCAGAGCAGATGCCAAATTCCCAGCTGGAATAACTACACTGAGCTAATGCCACGCTGCCCACCCACTGGGGAACGCCATCCCTGGCTGTGGGGCCAGCTCTGCCACCACCTGTGAGATATTGGGGTGTGGTCCCTTGCTCCATGGGTCACATCTTCCACCGGGACAGGTTAGCAGCACAGATGGGTGACAGGTGACACGAGGGACACGTGTGCCCSAACAGGACCCGAGGGCACAGCACGGTGCAGCATCACCCACCACAGGCACAGCCAGCTCCCCTGGGAAACTGTGTGTGCCTGCCCTGGCACGCTGATCTATCCCTCCACACCCTCACCTACTATATCGAGAGAATTTATCTATATGTTAATTAAATAAATAAATTATCCATCTGTAAGTGCCACCACTAGCTGGCGTCATTGGCCGTCCTTTGGCGGCGCCGGCTGTGCTGCAGCAGGATCGCAGCAACACCCAATATCCTGAGCTGGAAGGGACCACAGGGATCCGGGAATCCAACCCGGGACAGACACCCCAACAACCCCACCCTGAGCGTTCCTGGGAGCGCAATCCAACCGCTCCTGGAGCTCTGGCAGCTTCGGGGCTGGGACTGTTCCCTGGGGAGCCTGGGCAGTGCCAGCACCCTCTGGGGGGAAGAACCTTTCCCTGATATCCAACCCAAACCTCCCTGGCACCTGGGTCCTGTCTGAACCTCCAGCTGTTCCCCGGGTCCTGTCCCTGCTCACAGAGTGCAGAGATCAGAGCTGCTCCTGCACAGCCCCTGGTGAGGATGCTGTGGATTGGGATGAGGGTTCCCCTCACTCTCCTCTCCTCCAGTCTGAACAAATCAAGTGCCCTCAGCTGCTCCTCACACGGCTCCTCCTCCTCCAGACCCTTCCCCACCTCCACGGCCCCTCTTTGGATACCCACTCACAGGGATGGGGGCAGTTCTGAGCGCTCCCCCACCTTCCCCTGAGCAGACACAGCTCCAGGGAGCACCTATATCCCTGGGGATCACCAGCTAACCCCCGTGCCGGGGCCGTTCCACCCAGCCCACGTTCCGTGCTGCTGCTGCCTGGCTCCAGGAGGAGCACAGGTCACCCGTGGGACACCCACAGCACCTCCAGAGCGCTGTCACCTCTCCACCACGATGGCCTCTCCTCTGCCACCCCATCCCAACCCGCTCCAACACATCCACCAGCGCCCTACGAATCCCTCCACGAGTCAAAGTCAGCCTTAAATCAAATCATCCCCAACAACAATGACATTAATTATGCTTTTAACACATTTTACTGCTTCCCCCCCTTCCCTTCGCGCCACATCTGTGTGAACAATATCCAAAAGATTTACGGTTTTCTCCCGTAATTACAGACACACAGCCAGCTCACTTATCAAAATACTTGCTGAGCAATCAGGCTCCGTTACAGTCTCTGCCAGAGATTTGTGTTGACAGCAGCCATTCAAAGCAAAAAAAAAAAAAAAAAATGTCGAATCAGGACTTATGTGGCGCTTGGAAAGTGTTCCACAAAGAGTTTGCCTGTCGAGAGACGTGTGGACATGGAAGAGACGGGGGATGAAGGATTTGGGGAGCAGGAGGGGAGCAAGAGATGTGGAAAGCAGAGAGAGGAGGAGTGCAGAGAGCAGGGAGAAGCAGTTTTGGGGAGTGCATGTGTGTGTGTGCAGGCGGGAGGAGCCGGTGGGTGAGCACGGCGAGGTGGGGAGGGAAGATAACTGGGCTCTGCGAGCCGAGCTGACATTTGGTTCTCGTAGCACAGGAGAAAATTTAATGAGGACAAAAATAYGTCTCCCTAATTCCCCTAAGAAATCATTAAAACATTTTGTTATTCCTAAACGTCTGGAAAATGAATTAGTGGCCCTGCAGGAGCCTCTCCGTGCCGTTTGCAGCTCTCGGTCCCCGACGTGCCGGGGGAAAGCTCCGTGCCTGGCGCTCATGAACCCCCACCACAAAGTGAGGAGCAGCAGGAGGGGGCTGCCAGCCCCTCACCTGTCCCAGCTCTGCCTCGGTTCCCCCTCCCAGGACGATGTGACAGAGGAAGGATGTCCCCGTGGCTCGTGCTTGGGTCAACTCACCGTCAAACAGACAGGCGGGAATAGCCGCAGTGTTACTACACGGGCTGAGCAAATGTATTCCTTTCCTGATGTCAAGATGCATTTGGCTCAGGGGCTGAAAGGCGGCGGTGGCAAAAGCTGCTTCCTCTCCTCTCTTCGGCTGCGAGCTCCAGAGCACCATGCGCCGGCCGCCGTCGGTGCCGGTGCCAGTGCCAGCTGTGCCAGGGGACGGTGCCAGCCGTGCCAGGGATGATCCCAGCCGTGCCAGGGATGATCCCAGCCGTGCCAGGGGTGGTCCCAGCCGTGCCAGGGATGTCGCCACAGTCCTCGCTGGCTCCTCTGGGCACCTCGTTAGGCAGCCAGGTCACCACCGCGCTGCTCACCCGGAGCTCCGAGCAAGCGCTTGTGAACGCTCAGGAAAGCTGTCCCAGCCTTCTTGCTGCTCTCACTAAGTGCAATCACCTGCGGGGAGAGGGACAGCGGGCTCAGGGATGGGCTTGGAGGAAGGAACTGGCGGAGTCAGAGGGGTCAGAGCCACCAAAGCTGGCACAGGGGTCCCCCCAGCTCCGTGCCCCCAAAGCTGGCACAGGGGTCCCCCCAGCCCCGTGCCCTGCACAGCCGCTCGCTGCCCGTGGATAAACTCCCCGTGCCACTGCCATGTCACGTCGCCCTAAATCATTGATGTGCTCTGAGTAAATGAAAATTATAATTTAATGTCGGCGCTTGAATAAGAAATAAAGAAGCCAGCCCGTTGTTGTGCCCCCTCCGGGCCGGATCCGGAGCACGGCTTTGCCCAGCCTCCCCATCCCAGGATGGGAGGGATGCTCACACTGGGACTGGGACATGTCCTCCTGTCCCTGTCCCCCCTCATTGGGGTGCTGGTGACACTCACACCGGCTGCATGCCAATAACCCAACGACATTAATCTGCTGCCCATCCAACATTGATGAGCATGAATCATTCACTCCCTTTAATTTCTCAGGGCACAATGACACCCTGGGGCAGGGGCTGCTGCCCACCACGTCCCCTTTGCTACCCCTCACATCCAGCCCCACCTGAGGCAGAGGGATTTGAGGGCATCAGGGATGGAAGCGACCCATTTCCAGCTGGAACCAAACTGGGCACTCAAACAAAAACAAACTGGGCAAATCCAGCCAGTGATGGACAGAGAGGTGCCCACCCAGCAGACACTCCGTTGTGACAGGGAAATAATCAATTAAACTGCTCTTAAGCCACTTAGGTGGGCTAATCATGAAACAAAGCCTGGACTTTGGGGCTCAGTCTGGTGGCAGCTCCCACACCAGAGCATTTTTCCCCCTTCTCTGTGCCAGCAGAGCTCCAGGCTCACCCCGCCAGCCCGGATTGCCACGGCTTGTCATTCCAACCCAAAGCAAACGGCTCATTTGTAATCCAGCAGCCACCTGAGCAAGCCGCCTTCTCCTCCGGAGCTCGCAGGCACTGGAGCACAAAGATCATTTTTCTATTGTTAAAATTGTATAAGCCGGGCTTTTTATAGCGGCTCGTACACAAACCTACTTTCTCAGCACCGCCGCTCCGGCAGAGGAGGAGTTTGGGGGCTTTTCTTCAGCGCTCTGCAAAAAAATGCTTGGCTTCAGGGTGTTTTAAAATAATAATAGTGAAGAGGGGGGGGGGAAAGGAGGGGAGGAGGCAGCCAGGAGCTGGCAGTGCCCGTGTGCTGGAGCAGGGCAGCTCTGTGCCTGCTGGATCTGCCCGTGGGGTGAGCCCCGGTGGGGGATTTTTTAGGGATGTGGGGGCACAGCGGTGCTGGGCTGCTCGTGGCATCATCCTCATTCCCAAACCCTTTGGGATGAGCAGAAGGGGAGCAGGAGAAGACACGGGGCCATGGGGATGCCTGGAAGTGCCCCGGGCTGCTCTGAAGAGCTTCACCTGCCCTGAGCTGGCATCAGCCAAAGGGTGTAGAGCAAAGATGCAGCCCCAATGTTCTCTGTTCCCTCTCCATCCCCTGTGCCTGTGCACCCCTAACCCGTGCTGGGGGCAAAGAGCTGGCCCAGACTCCAAACCCAGCTGTTTGCAGTGCATTCCGTTCCTCGAGTCACATCTCAGAGACAAAGCATTTTTCAAGGGGAGCCTTTCCCTCTCCTCAGCAGTCCCTGTGGGGTGGGAAGGAGCCTGCAGCATCCCCTGCAATGGGTTCTAGAACATTCCAGCCCATGTCGGTACCAGTGTGGGCAGTGTGATGTCAGTAGAAAAAAAAGATATTTAACATTTTCAGTGCTCTTTTTCCGGATGGGGGATAATTTACTCAAACGCCAGGGGAGATTCTGAGTCCTGCACAGGGATGGCTCACCCAACACTGTGAAACTGCTGTAATTCCTCACACAGAGCTGAATGAACACCTGGGGAAAGCCCACACCAGCCCTAAAATCAAGACCTTATAATTAAAACACCTAAATCCTCGAGGCAGAACCAAACCCTGCCTCCACATCCGAGAAAGCAACATCTGAAAACGTGCTGAAAAAGACGAGAAAATGGCTAAAAACGGGGGGGAGCTGGGGAGCAGCCCTGGTTCAGGACGGCATCATCCCCTTTCTCCCCATCACCCTGATGCCCACCAGCGACACAAACCTGCAGAGCCCCCCGTGCCCGCTCCGAGCGAGCTCCGCATCAAACATCCAGGCGTTCCTAATTCCCGTTTTTTCCCCCCTCTCCATCTCCCTCTGCAGCATCCGCGGGCTCAAGGTGAGGCTCGGCAGCGGCGCGGGGATCGCTGATAAATTACATTTACGCGCCGGGTCCTTTTCATGGCTGGTGACTTTCCAGCAAAGCAATTATCACTGCGGAATGCGTAATAGCCTAATTAATTACTATTGTCAGGCTGGCCTCTGTGCCATGATTATACCTTCCGAAGCCAACTTTTTAAACATTTGGAAGCAGGAATATTATTATAATTGACTGACAAAAAAAATAAAAAAAACCCGGTGAAACTCCCCCGGCGGCGGCGGCGGCGGAGAGCTCGGAGCATCCCCGCTCCGGAGGCGCGGGATTCGCGGAGAGTTGGTTCCTACACCCACCGGATCAAGTGCGGGATAAGTAGAGGGTTATTTCCATCTAAATGCYGGTGGCAGTAAACCACAAAATGAGCTCCCTTTCAGCGCGCCGAGGAGCAGCTGTCGGAGGGGAGAAAGCGGCGG